>CM062808.1:159546922-159925213 GCA_031772625.1 Pinus tabuliformis
ATTGATGCAGAAAATGTGACCATGAGACTGTTTGTACAAACCTTTGGTGGTGAAGTGAGGAAATGGTTCAAAGCTTTGCCGGTAGCAAGTATCACTACATTGGCTAATCTACAGAGAAAATTCTTGGATCATTGGGAAGTGAAGAAAAATCCTCTTCAAATCCTTTCCGAATATGAGAACATCAAGAAGAATGTTCGTGCTTCTGTTCAAGATTATTGTATTAGATTCAATTCAGTTTACAATGCAATTCTCGATCATATAAAACCACCTATGGGGCTGGCCTTGATTAAGTTTCCAGACGGTTTTGATACTGATATGGCCTATCAATTAAGAGAGAGAGATCCGGCCACTTTGGAAGACATGCAGAAAATTGCAGTCAGCATTGAAGCTAATCTCCTTGCCAAGAGAGCTAGAGCAAAGGCTGAAAAGAAGGTAACAATAAAGGAAGAGGTTTCCACTTCAGATCAAGTGCTTCGGAAGATGGAGAAGATGTTTGACAGATTGACAATTGACAAATCTGAACCACAAGTCAGAAATCCTAACTTCCGTGGCCAGCAGCAGCCACAATTTAGGATAAAACAAAGAGAGCAGCGGAAAAAAGACCAAGCAGAGCAGCAGTAAGTGAAGACACCCTTGGAGTAGAATTTTGTACATGGTCCAGAATAAGATGAGGAGGAGAATGTAATTGGAGAGGAGAAACATTTCTTTACACCTAATGATATGCCAATTTTCATCACTGAATATGAAGAGTACTCCGAGAATTCAACTGAACAAAGGGATGAAAATTTCATTTTGGCAAATGAAACAGTTCTTGAGGAAGCATCTGATGAATACCAAAGAGGATACATGAATGCTTTGTCAGCTCAAAAGTGACAATATTCACTCTGAAGTAGAGATGTGCCTGTAAATCCAATTCAGAAAAGGAAGGAGGCAGCAGCATCAAAGAATGATCCTCCCAATGTGCAGAAAAAGGGAAAAGAGACAGTTGATCCTAACACCAACAAAATGCCATCAACAAGTGAAAGACCCAATCAGCCAAATGTGTCAAAGGAGAAAATGGAAAAGAAGGATGTCTCAGTGAAAGAGGTAGAAAATTTTTCATTTTTTAACTTAGAAAATAAAATTGCTAGGTTAAAAATATCCATTCCTTTGACTGAGTTGATGAAGAACAACAATTATAAAGGTCAAGTGTCTAAAATCTTGAATTTAGATCCATCATCCGACATGGTGAACATGGAGGATGACAGTCCCGAGCTGATTTTTGGGCCAACATTGGAAGTTCAGTCTCAAGATAGTGATGTTGCTCCTTTTTATATTAGTCTCAGGGTGCATGAATTTTTGTTACATAATACTATGTTTGATTCCGGAGCCTCTCATAATCTCATGCCTAAGGCTATCATGGAGAAATTGGGATTGGATATCACTAGAAATATCATGACCTTTACTCTTTTGATTTCAGTAGAGTAAGGTGCATTGGTCTTATCAAATATTTGGTGGTCAGTTTGGATCAGATTTTGGCTAAAAATGTTTTGATGGACGTGGTGGTGGCAGATATACCTCCTAGATTTGGCATGCTTCTTTCCAGATCTTGGGGAGCAAATATTAAAGGGACAATGCAGCTTGATTTCTCCTATGCTACCATTCCCGTGTTCAGTCAGATGAGGAAACTATACTGGGAACAGAAAATGAAGTACATGATCACTAGCAAGGAGAAGCTGGTAAATCATCCAATCAACTATGTACATACTGATTTAGAATCATGTGTTTTGTATTCAGATAGCTTTAAAGATGTAAATAGCCAAGTAGCTGAAGTAGAAGACATTCCCAAGATCACTGAAAATTTCAGATAAGTCTTAAAGCAAGAAAGGCAAAGACTTGATAGTACCACTAAGCAATCAGCCTTCTGACAACAGCAACATATTGACGGACAGCAAGGAAAAGAAACAAAATTTCAGCATTTGGAAGAGGATGAAGCAGGCCTCTGGAGCATGGATTTTGATGGCGTGGTAGGAAGGGAAGGTGTTGTAATTGGTATTTGGATATGTAGCCCTGTTTTCACCCCAAACAAAGTGCCAAGCAATGTAAGGGTCTGTTCTTATAAACTGGCTTTTGACTATTCAAATAATGAGGCTGAATATGAAGCTTTAATTGCTGGTTTGAAAGTTCTTAGAAAATTGAATGCTAAAAGGATTCCAGTATATGGCAACTCTGAGTTAGTTATCAAACAGGTGAAAGGGGAATACCAAGCTAAGCATCCTCGAATGCGGGCCTACCACAATGCAGTGTTGGATATATTGAAAGTATTTTCTAATTATACTTTAACCTGTGTCCCTCGTGCTCAAAATGCCATTGTAGATTCACCTGCAACAGCAACAAGTAATTTGAAACTTTCGATGAATTCAAACAACAAGTTTGAGATTCATGTGAAGCATCACCCAGCTGTCCTCGACAATCAAACGTATTGGCAAGTGTTTCAAGATGATGATGAGATCGATGAATTTCTGCAAAATAAAGGTAAGTTCAAAGACACTTCTATTGATGTGGAGTATGATGATGGTGAAGCAGATATAGAAGTCAATCAAATGGAAGTTTTGCTGCTCAAAGACAACATCATTCTTAAAGGTCTAATACCTTTAGAGGAGTTGTTCGATCAGGATGATGTGGCCCGGAAACCGATCTTGCTGCCAACCAAGAAAGGAGTTGAGGATGTGAATATTGGATCAGCTGAAAATCCTAAGGTAGTGACATAATCAAAGGCATTGCCTCCATAGGTAAAAGCAAAGTATATCAGTTTGTTATCTTCTTTTACTGATGTATTTTCTTGGGATTATTCAGATTTGAAGACATATGACACAAGCATAATTCAGCATGTCATCCCGATCAAGCCAAATCAAAATCCTTTTCGTCAGAAGCTAAGAAGAATAAATCTGAAGCTGCTGCCCTCAATTGAGAAGGAAGTGAATCAGTTGTATAAAGCTAGTATCATAGTCCCCATAAGATTTTCAGATTGGATTTCAAATTTGGTGCCCGTCCACAAGAAAATAGGTGAGACCCGGTTATGCATTGATTTTAGAAATATAAACAAAGTATCCTTGAAAGACAACTATCCTTTGCCTAAGATGGATCACATACTTTAGAGAGTAGTTGGAGCATCCCACATGTCGCTACTTGATGGTTATTCGGGTTATAACCAAATTCTGGTCCATGAGGATGATAGAGACAAAACAACGTTCACCACTCCATGGGGAACTTTTCATTATGCGAAGATGCCTTTTGGATTGAAAAATGTTGGTGCAACCTTTCAGCGGGCGATGGATATCGCATTTGCTAATGAAAAAGATGTCTTTCTAGTTGTTTATCTTGATGACTTGACCGTTTTCTCTAATTCAGATGAAGATCACCTTTATCATTTGAAGATTGTGTTTCAGCGGTGTAGGAAGTATGGCATCTCTCTCAATCCAAAGAAAAGTTTGTTTGCCATGGATGAAGGTAAGCGTCTCGGGCAAATAATCTCAAAGGAGGGCATATGCATCGATCCAGCTCAGGTGGAGGCCATTAAAAAGATTGATTTCCCACAAAGTAAGAAAGAAATCCAATCCTTCAATGGTAAGATAAATTTCTTACGTCGCTTTGTGCCCAATATTGTAGAACAGTTAAGAGAAATCACAAACATGCTCAAAAAAAATAGTGCAGTAAGGTGGACAGAGGAAGCAGTTAAGTCTTTCAATTTGGTGAAATTAGCTCTTTCTTTAGCTCCAGTTTTGATCAGCTCGAACTACACTCAGGATTTTATTTTGTTTTCATTTGCCTCGAATCATATTATGGCAGCGGTCTTGATGCAGAAAAGAGACCAGCTTGAGAAACCAATTGCATTTTTCAGCAGAACCATAAGGGACGTGGCACTGAAGTACAATATAATTGAAAAACAGGCCATTTCTTTGGTAAAAGCATTGAAAGATTTTCGGGTTTATATTTTTCATTCGCACATCCTCGCTTATGTCCCTAATGCTGCAATAAGGATGTCTTAGTGCAAACAGATCCGGAAGGGAGAAGAGGCAAATGGATTGCTGCCTTGCTGGAGTATGACGTGGAAATCAAACCGACAAGGCTCATTAAAGGACAAGGGCTAGCCAAACTAATGGTTGAGTCAAATTTTCATGCCTTGGACATTAATCTAATTGCTGCTATGTCCGAGGAAGATGAAGACAATCTGCCCTCTCAGGCATCAGAAATTATCCTTCTTTCTCCTTGGTATTCGAACATTGTTTATGTACTCCAAAATCTGTCATCACCACCTAGAATGGCTAAGAACAAAAGTAGGACATTGAAATTGAAGGCCGAAAAATTTTGTATTATGAATGGTGCAGTCTATTCGAAAGACCCTGGTGGTGTCTTGCTGAATTGTTTAGTAGAAGAAGAGGCAAAACAGGTTATGGAAGACTTTCACAAGGGAGATTGCAAAGGCCATCTTTTCTGGAAGACAATAGCCAATAAAATCTTGAGAGTGAGGTATTATTGGCCAACACCTTTTGCTGATGTGTAAAAAATAGTGGCCAGCTGCCATGAATGTCAGAATTTTCAAGGTAAGAGTAAGTTGCAGCCTTTACCACTCAAGCCCATTGAAGTGCATGCTCCATTTCAGCAGTGGGGTTTGGATTTCATTGATGAGATCCATCCTTCTTCTTCAGCGCAGCATAAGTGCATCCTCACAGTGATGATTTATTTCACCAAATGGATTGAGGCGATTCCTACGAGGTAGGCTACTGATTTGGTAATTATCTCATTTCTTGAAAACAACATTTTGTCTCATTTTGGCTGTCCAAATAAGCTGGTCACTGACAATGCAGTAGCCTTTAAATCAAAAAGAATGATTTAATTTTGTCATAAGTATCAAATCACTTTGGGGCACTCGACTACCTATTACCCACAAGGCAATGGATTGGCAAAATCCTCAAATAAATCTCTTGTCAACATTATCAAAAAGCTGCTGGTGTTATAGACATTTTTGTGCCTTACAGCATTGAGCATGAAATGTCCATAATCCAAGGGATCCAAAGTCCCTAAATGAGTTATTCCTACCCCTAAAGGAACAAGGTCAACCAAAGATAGCTTCTCCCAGAAGTTCTCCACCAAAAACCACTCAGAAACAGTCAATTCAGGATCAATTCAGAGGCTCCACTAGTTGTCTGCGCTGAAATGCAGAGATTACACTGGCTAGGTGCACTGCAACGCAGCTAGAAGCACTACCAGGGTGCACTGAGCGGGAAATGACAAATGGCAAGTTCATTCAACGAAGTGGAAAGACCCTGGAAGCTTCCAAAATCTTCTCCAATGACACTTGCCTCAATGAATTCGACTAGTGATGAGTAAGAGGTTCTCAACCTCCAAGTGGAAGCAAGAACTGACAGAGAGAAGCCACAAGTCAAAACATGAGCTGACTCATCCTCTCTGCTCACATCTATATATGGATCTCTCACCCAGAGGTTCAGGAGGCTGGAATTTTGTATTTTGCAGAGAATTGTTGTTGGTTTGAGATTGTTATTAGCACATTGGGTGATTTATGCTTTGTTGGAGGAGAGGAAGGGACTCCTTCGCTGGGAGGTAGATGCTAGATCGGAACTCACTTGGTTGTATCTCCTCTCAGACTTTATTATCTTATCAATAAACTATTTGAGTTTCTCCTACATGTGGTATACCAATGATGTTTTGTTATGCTTACATGTTTAGCTTAAACTGATCTTGAGCTTTTTATGAATGTATATCTATATCTTTGTGTAGTTTCTCTCTCTTGTGATCTTGCAGGAATTCGGTGAAGCTGGGCCGGTGAAGGAGCAAGAAGCTGGGAGCTACTAAAGCGAGGAGTGATTTGGATCGACAAACTAGCGGAAGATACAGGTTAGTTAGATCCTTCTTCCTCACTTGCATTTCATAAAGAAGAATACTTGAATAAGTTTACCTGTTTGTTGCTAAGGCACTATCACCTCTTAGAGTGGGATAGGGGCATTCCGTATTGGATACTTTTCCCAACAACAAATTGGCGACTCCGCTGGGGATCATATCTTGTTGGTTTATTTGTGTTTCTGGTGTTGTTCTTCTCATAAACTCAGGAGTGCCGAATCGAAATGCACTTGCCATTTTCAAGTGCAAAGTAGAGATCTGCCTCTCTAGTCCACTCACTGGGCCTGTTTTTATGATCTGAACAAACTGATCCACAAGTGCTCTAACAGCCCTTTGTGATAGATCTTAGTCCTCCTATAAATCATCCTCCTAATTGTACCTAATTGATAGCTTTGATCTGGCCAAAAACTGTTGATTTAACTGCAAACCGTAACCCAGAACCCAGAAACAACTCTCGTTTCTGCTTCAGCGCAGACTCTGTGAAGAGGTTCTGCATTTCAACGCAGGTCCCGTGAAGGCTACCTGCGCTGAATGTCAAAACCTCTGTGTTGGGAGTGCGCTGATCAGTCTTTGCCTTGTGCAGCTATGGTTCCCTGCTTCCTTTTGTTCAGTTTTATCTCTGTTTTTTTGCAGCCTGTTATCAGTCAGCGTACCTATCTGAAACCCCTTTTCTTTGCCTCAATTTCGCCTCAGTTGTATAAAGAAACTGTATTTGTTCTCTGTGTATTTGTTACATCATTTGCAGTTTCCCATTACAAAAGTAAACTAGTCATATTGTCGCCCTTAGATCTAGACCTGTCATAGGTGTCGTTTTGATCTTAGGAGTGAGTTTGTTTGTTGTTAACAGTTGATTTAGCTTTTACTTTTGTTGTTTGGTTTGAATTTATGTATTTCTAGTGTCGAAACAAGTAAATCATAAAGTGTCGTAATCGTCTTTTTGATTTTGAAAAAGGAACTTGTTTATGTTTTCACTTGAAATCAAATTCAAATTTGTACAACAGCTTTCTTTTTAGGCATCAATATTAAGGAAGCGAAAACAAATACATGCATTTGTGCATTTGCATTTTGATAGTTTGCATGCTTTGATTTAGGGAAAAGTGCATTACAGTGTGCTCTATGCTCTTTGACAAAAGTTGTATCTTCCTTTTCCCCTTGTAGCTAGGATTTTCATTGTTGAAAAGATATAAAGCTTGCTTATCATCTTTAGACTTCATTTAGGAATTGTATTATACATCTCGTGGTGATCCAAAAAGGAAAACTTCTAAGAAAGATCAACCTAAAATAAATTGAATGAACTTAACAACGCTTTGTAACTTAACACACAACATAGAGGTCTAGGCTAGAGACGTGTTCCGGCGTCGTAAAACCTGGTGACTGTCGATCTCGCTGATGGTTGGGTGATTCCTCCTGAGGGACGATAGCGCCAGTACGGATTGTGCTCCCACGTACCGTTGAGTATATATTGGGAGACCCCTATAGGCATAAAACCTTTATCCTTAGGAAGTCGTGTCATCCGCCCTACTGATCGCAATGCACTGAACACAACATTCAGGAAGATTGACCGCCCGTACCTTAAAAAGTATTCTGCGGTTTTGCGAAAAGTTTGGCACACCCTCTACCTAGAACTCCAGAGCAGTTCCTTTTGGCCTTTTTCAAACTCTATAACGGAAAAAGTCCATCCGAGCATTTGTCACTTCGGGCTCGTTAAAACATCGAAGGAGACTAGAGTCATCTTTAGCTTTTTCTCGACTCTTTAAAATTGAAAAAGTAAGTTGTGTCTAAAGCGACGTTAAAATTTATTTTAAACGGAACAATCACCCCTTTTTCCTGCGTTGATCTTTAAGTTGAGAAAATGGAACCCACCAACCAAGGAATTCCCCTTGGTGGAAATCCTAGTCCCTTCTCCTCTTGGGGAGATGTTGGTGTGCCCCATATGGCCACATTGTCGCTTCCAGGATTGACAATTGGCTTGCCGGTCTGGCTCTTCTCAACCAATGTCGTTCAGAACACCACTATTCCTGAACAGTCGAATCAACAGTTAGACCGGTCCAAAGTTGCCCACCAGCCTTCTACATCCTCTAATTCTTCCTCTCCTCCTTCCTCTTCGCTTGACGGAACTGGTAAAACAAAAAACCAGGTTCCTAAGGAGAAGAAGGAAAAGAAGAAGAAAGAGAAGAAGAAGAAGGAGCCAAAAGTGACTGGGGCAAACAAGTGTCGTCTGACAGAAATCCACACACAGCACTGACTAGGCCTAAATCGCCATGTTTCATATGCAAGGGAGACCACTTCCACAGAGATTGTCCCTGCATCCCTCTGCATCCCTCGGATACTAAGGGACTGGTCTCCCCGTTTGCACAATCCGGTGGAATCAACCTCTGATAGCCATGTTGAATGCATACCGTCAACTAGTGAGAGTGAAGTCCTTGGACAAAAAGGGAGAGCTAGATCTCCCTGTAGATTGTGTGAAGGCGACCATGTCATCCACTGTTGTCCCTTCTTAGACGAAGCGAAAAGAGTTTCGGATGATCGTCCGGTTTCACCGTTATGACTTCCTCCTGGATATAAAAAACTCTTTCTGAGTCCCTCGTTAGTTGAAAATCCAGCTGGCTCACTCAAGTGGTCAGTTGAAGCGCTAGTCATTGAAGATGAACCAGCTGAATCCATACCCGACGAAAGTCAAAAGGTCGAGGCGGCAGTTGACCCGGTCTTGCCTTTAGAGGATTTATCTTCGAATGATCCAGTCACTGAAGAAAATAAAGATGACACCATCCAAATTCTCTCCATCAACACAGACTCCGACGAGCACGGGGGCACTTCCCCCATTCCTTTATCGCAGGAAGGAAGTTCGTCAGAGCGATACCTGGCCGTTTACTCGGTCCCAC
The DNA here is from genome assembly GCA_031772625.1 of Pinus tabuliformis. Classification (NCBI taxonomy): domain Eukaryota; kingdom Viridiplantae; phylum Streptophyta; class Pinopsida; order Pinales; family Pinaceae; genus Pinus; species Pinus tabuliformis. Next base: position 159,555,703 of record CM062808.1, read on the forward strand.
CACCAAGCAACCTAGTTGTCTCCTTCGACTGGAACCAACTAGGCAGACCCCGTTTGCCAGCAAGCATACCATTCAGAATTATCATCCAAATATACAGAATGGTCATGGCTGGCACCATCATTGATGAAGGGGCATCTGTGAGTATCCTTTCCTCTATTGCTTGGAAAGCGCTTGGTTCGCCAGCGCTTTTTCCTGAAATGAGAAATCTGACAGACTTTGATAAAGGAACCAGTCGACCTTTAGGGATCCTCCCCAATGTGCCCATAACATTGAAAGGGAAGACCGTTCAAATGAACGTGATGGTCGTTCAAGGACCCTTGGATTATAACCTACTCCTTGGATGAGACTATATATATTGCATGGGAGCCATCGTCTCCTCACTCTTTAGAGTAATGTGTTTTCCGCACGAAGGAAGATTGGTCAAGCTCGTGGACCAGCTTTCATTTCCCGGATCACGCATCGCAAATAGTCATATACCTTCCCAAAATGATTTCTTCACGCAAGAAATGTCTCAACCCACGGTCCGTCCTCCCGATGAGCACGAGTAATTCGGAGGGATATGACTGGAACCCAGGGGGCATGCGTCCTGGTCTGCTTCGGCAGGAAAACTTTGGGTATAGGGTAGGTTTCCGCGGGAGAATATGACTAGTCTGTACCCCGCCCATGCTGGAAGAGGGTTATTCTAGAATAAGATTCTTTTGTCAAAGTTATGTGAGTTGACAGAAGGAGTCTCTCACCTTTGTCTATCTCGGCAGACATCGCTGAAGAAGTCTTTTGTTCGCTGCATTGATGAAACAATCTTTGGGTAACCTGAAAGAGGTAGACCTTTCCTAGTAAAACAAATGTTTTATCTGCAAATTGAGGGGTAACCTTGAAATCGTACTTTATACCTGGGGGCATGCAAACCTTTTGGAGTGCAAGCAAGGAGCGACTATTTATTTTTTAAATTTTTAGGTCCTCCCTTTAAACCTGTAGGTCTAACCCTTTAAACTCGTAGGATTAGTCGTTTCCAAACTTGCATAACGAAAGGACGCGGGGCATAGCTTTGGTAAGGCGCAAGCTCCATAAAAAATGGCATCTTACATGAGACATTCTTATCATATGACTGGATTATCGAGCAGTTTTAGCACATAGTTCATGCTCGTTAAAAAATAAACATAAGATCGAGCAGTTTTAGCACATAGTTCATGCTCGTTAAAAAATAAACATAAGATTGAGCAGTGTTTTTCCGCGTTTAAGCTCGTTAAAAAATGAACTATCTTCCGGTAAATAACCACCGTGAATGTAACATTATCAGCCATTAAAGCCTTGGTCGTGTTTGCACCGTCACCTCCACTTTTCCATTGGCCGATCGTTCACCTCCATATGATTGTTTACCCATTTTGAGGAACAGCTGCAAAGAGTGATTTCACTAGCCATCCTTGTGACACTGCCGTGATTGGAAAATTCCAACTCTTACCTGGAATCAGCTGCTAACCCGTTTTATCACTCGTTCCTCAAAAGACGAGTCTTCTTTAAGCTCTTTTCATCTGACTCGTAAAATATGAAAAGATTGCCGAGTTTTGGCCTTCCAGCTCATTAAAGTGACCGGAAGTGCTATCCCTCCTCTAGATTTTAATCTTTTGGACCTGAGGGATTATTGCACAAAAAGATCGAGCGCTTGTTTTGTTTGGCTCGTTAAAACTATCGAAAACTCATCCCTTCTGTATTGTTTTATACTTTTTCGGACTTAAGGGATTACATGACGAAAAAGGACCTTCGGAGTTGACTTTACGTACCTTTTTAGACTCTCTAAAAATGAAAAGGACCGAGTTATCTTTGTCGTTAGACTCGTTAAAAGCATTAAATAGCGACAAACTTGTCTTTAGACGAGAACGAGTTTCACTATCGCTAAGCTCGTTAAAACATAGCGATGGGTTTGCCCGAAGGGAAAATTATAGAACAAGCATATGTTATCCTCCTCAAGCTTGACAAAAATAAAGAGGTACTGGTCAGTAATGACTGGGGAAAAATTGGGAAGAAACTCAAAGAACTTTATTGGTAGCAGGTCGCTCTTGAACATGACACTTCCACTCCGTGCCTGAGTCGGGTTGGGTTGTTTCATTCACCGGTCACATCGCCATGGTCTCGCCATACCATCCACCTTTGGGGTAAATGCTACCAATCCATCACACAAGTGTCGCTGATATGTTCAAGAGAAGTCATCCAGAGAAGTCAACCGTGTTCCATCCACTGCCATACATTATCCTTCATCCTTTCATGACCGCCACCCTGAACCATATATCATCAGATCGTTTTCACCTCCATCAAAATCATTTGCTCCGTTCTGTGTCATTGATGTGGGATACATTAAGGCCCTCCTTTGACGGATCGCTTCTTGTCGACATCAGCTCATTATCCAAGAAGTTGATCTAGGAACAACCCCTTCAGTACTTTGAAGCTTGCATGCCTCAATGGCAAGTTTCTCACTTCCGGCGACAGGTATTCATCAATGACCTTCGACCGAAAGATTTTGCATGGTGTTCGACGCCAAGTCCTTTATTCACACCACGTGAATTGTACTGCAGTACCTTGAGGGTCATTATCATTATCGGTGATTCCTCTCGCACTTGTTAACGGTTTACCTCATTGACCGGTAATCAAGCGATGTCTTTCCATGTTTGACTTCAGAACATTTCTCACATGATTCGACTTGTACTTAGAGTGAAGATCAAACGAGTTTGAAGACCCCGGATCTAGTTTCATCCATCTGGGCTGCGATATATATTCAGGAAAAATAAAGACATTGACATGTACATCATTGCAGCAAATAATCATCCTACCAAAAGGATGATGATTTCATCAAAATTATCAGTCTACCATCAGACGATTGTCTGTTCTATGTACAGAAAAATGAATTTATAAAGCTGAGCATGGGAATGCCCGCCTCAGCTACATCATGAAAGCAGTATGAAAAATAATGTATTGTATTGTATCTTATTACAGGTCTCCTCCCAGCATTGGAAGAACTTCGGATCCTCCTAATAAAGCATTTCACCCGATAAACGGCCTCATACTTTAGGGGGCAACTGTTATAGACATTTTTGTGCCTTACAGCATTGAGCATGAAATGTCCATAATCCAAGGGATCCAAAGTCCCTAAATGAGTTGTTCCTACCCCTAAAGGAACAAGGTCAACCAAAGACAACTTCTCCCAGAAGTTCTCCACCAAAAACCACTCAGAAACAGTCAATTCAGGATCAATTCAGAGGCTCCACTAGCTTTCTGCGCTGAAATGCAGAGATTACACTGGCTAGGTGCACTGCAACGCAGGTAGAAGCACTACCAGGGTGTGCTGAGCGGGAAATGACAAATGGCAAGTTCATTCAACGAGGTGGAAAGACCCTGGAAGCTTCCAGAATCTTCTCCAATGACACTTGCCTCAATGAATTCAACTAGTGATGAGTAAGAGGTTCTCAACCTCCAAGTGGAATCAAGAACTGACAGAGAGAAGCCACAAGTTAAAACATGAGCTGACTCATCCTCTCTGCTCACATCTATATATGGATCTCTCACCCAGAGGTTCAGGAGGCTGGAATTTTGTATTTTGCAGAGAATTGTTGTTGGTTTGAGATTGTTATTAGCACATTGGGTGATTTATGCTTTGTTGGAGGAGAGGAAGGGACTCCTTTGCTGGGAGGTAGATGCTAGATCGGAACTCACTTGGTTGTATCTCCTCTCAGACTTTATTATCTTATCAATAAACTATTTGAGTTTCTCCTACATGTGGTATACCAATGATGTTTTGTTATGCTTACATGTTTAGCTTAAACTGATCTTGAGCTTTTTATGAATGTATATCTATATCTTTGTGTAGTTTCTCTCTCTTGTGATCTTGCAGGAATTCGGTGAAGCTAGGCCGGTGAAGGAGCAAGAAGGTGGGAGCTACTGAAGCGAGGAGTGATTTGGATCGACAAACTAGCGGAAGATACAGGTTAGTTAGATCCTTCTTCCTCACTTGCATTTCATAAAGAAGAATACTCGAATAAGTTTACCTGTTTGTTGCTAAGGCACTATCACCTCTTAGAGTGGGATAGGGGAATTCCGTATTGGATACTTTTCCCAACAACAGCTGGAAACTAACAAGAAAAGTTTGTTGGAAATAATACTGAGAGGGGGGGGTGAATCAGTATTATCAGATCAATCAAACTTTTTCAATGCTCAGAAACATATACGCTACTTCAGTTAAGTGAACCAGCGTGTACACGCTACTGTGACTAAATAAAACAACGTATAAGAGGAAAACTCATAATTTAGTTAGCTTATTCTTCAGTTAAGTGCATCAGGACATTATTCACCACATTAACAGTAAACAGGTGCATGATAACAGAACAGATCAAAAGCCACACACATGAACACCAAGATATAAGGTGGAAACCCAATGTGGGTGAAAACCACCTGCTGCAAGTTGTCTCTATCTTTCTTTAATATGAAACTTCAGTTTACAATCTTTTTGTACTGGTGCAGCCTTATACCAGTACGCAGGCTACAACCTGCAGAAGGCTACAACCTTCTCTCGTTCTCCAAACTTCCTTGGAAGGGAGCTCCAACCCCCTTTGCTCTTGTACTAGCCAAGATACTAGTACGTAGGTGCTGACCTACAATCTTCTTTCTTTCAGGTACCACTTTTCATACATTTTCAGACTGGATATTCCTAAAGCACAACATTACAATCTGAAGACCACAATTCATTCACCTTTCATATTAGATCATTGAAGCATAAAACAACCAAACTTTGAATCGCTGAACCACTGAGCCCTGTCAATCACCAGTTACCAGAACACAGAGCAGACTACAGAACTCTGCAATAACAGTCAGACCCAACTGTAAACTCAAAAATCAAGCTTCAAAATATATACGCTACTTCAATGAGCAAAACCCGCGTATACACGCGCTTTTACCGAAGCCAACCTGCGTACAGATCTAAAAATAAACTCTCTCAATTTGCAGCTGTACCAGACATCAGTTAGACCCAGAACATAACATTGCGACAGTATGCAGATCTAGAAATACGCATAATCAACCATATCATGATAGTGCATTTCAAACCATTAGATCCCGATCTATACTTAGATCTAGTCTTCCATCAACCGATGTGATCTCTCCTTGGCTTAGATCAAGCAACCCAGAACCTGCATATCAGATCTCTTTCTTTTTCAGATATTCAAGCCTTTTCAGAAGATGATTTTGCCTAATGATCTTCTTCTCCTTATATAGCCTTAGGCCTTGCTCAATACCAAGAGCCAAAACCATAGAAATCCAAAACCATCAACTGCAAAACTAGAGATCTACACGACTGTCGAGGTACTTTGGTCCAAAGACATGGGCACAAGTACCGAGGACTAACTACCATGGACCAAAAAGGAAACTTCCCGACATATACGCACTTTTCTGTTCATTCATCTGCGTGTATACGCGACTTATTATATAGCTCTCCTGCGTATACGCGACTTACTATGCATATCACCAGCGTGTATACGCAACTCGGACTTAATTAACCTGCGTATATGAGATTTCTTCTTCATTCTGTAGACTGAACGGAGGTCTGTCATCAAAGAGAGTTGCCATCAAGGACAACACCTGTATCATAGCGCCATACCTGAGCCAAAATGCCAACAATCTCCCCCTTTGGACTTGATGGCAACCTTCAGATCCTTAGAATCATTCTCCCCCTTTGTCATCAAGGGCAAAGGGCTGTGCTCCCCCTGAGAACATGCTGATACCTCTGCTTGGCTGTGCTGAAACATGCTCCCCCTGACTGTAGGCAAGATCTGCAAAAGATGATCTTCAACAAGAACCAAGACTTATACACCATAAGGGACCTTTCTATCACCAAAAGACTCACTACATACATCCATACTCCCTACCAAGAGGGGACACATCAGAAACAATCAATTATATTACATCATTCATCCCAGGCATAGTGGGGAAACCAACATAGGCCGTTACATGACCTTGACACCATAAAAGAGATATCACAAGAGAGATACATGACATAGAGACAACAGATCTAGACCAAGACTTATGAAAGTCACCAGCAGCATATGATAAACATCTTTTTAGATCAGCAACCAGGATTTCTTTCTGAGCTCCTTTTCCTGAAATCAACAATCAAAACATCTGAATGCCAACAATGCTTTATGAGACCTTTAAGCTGCTCCCCCTGAACCTGTGCCTGAAGAATTCTGACATACCCATTGCTGTTCAGAACTCCAGAGTTTTCCCTTGCTGTTCAGAACTTCATATACGCGATTTCTCCTGCATGAAACTGCGTATGTACGCGGATATACTTTCTGCAACAAGCGTCCAACATACACGCGACTTACCCAGCATAAATCGGCGTATATACGCGGATATCCCTTCCGTAACCTGCGTATACCAACTTTTCTGTAAACAAACTTCAACAGCAGGATGAAGCATCAACTACTCCCAGCTTTTGTCTGAGATATTCAAAAGTTTCCCTGGGCAGTGGTTTTGTGAGAATATCAGCAACTTGTTCCTTAGAAGGAACATACTCCAACTTGACCTTCTGCTCAAGCACTTGTTCCCGAAGAAAATGGTACTTGATTGGTATGTGCTTGGTCTTTGAGTGCATGACTGGATTCTTTGAAATGCTGATTGCACTTGTATTATCACATAAGATAGAGACGGGTGGAGTGCAAGTGATTTGAAAGTCCTGCAAGGTCTGCATCATCCAAAGAAGTTGTGTGCAACAAGATGCTGCAGCCACATATTCTGCTTCAGCTGTAGATAAGGCAATCGAACTCTGTTTCTTGCTGAACCAAGATACTAATCTGGAACCCATGAAGAAAGCACCACCACTTGTGCTTTTCCTATCATCCACACTTCCAGCCCAATCTGCATCTGTGTAAGCATGAAGAGTGAGATCTGTATTTCTAGGATACCATAAGCCATAGTTTTGGGTCCCTTGAAGATATTTGAAGATTCTTTTGACTGCCTGAAGATGAGTTTCTTTTGGGTTGGCTTGAAATCTTCCAACCATTCCTACTGCATGTGTAATATCTGGTCGAGTACCTGTCAAATAAAGCAAACTCCCAATCATGGATCTATAAGTGGGTTGGTGAACTGCTGCTGATTCATCATTTGCACTGAGGCTGCATCCTGTAACCATGGGTGTACATACTGGTTTGACTCTTCCATGCCATACTTCTTCAAGATCTGCTTGAGGTATTTGGTTTGAGACAAGAAGATACCTCCTTCATTTTGTTGGATTTGCAATCCAAGAAAATATGTCAATTCTCCAAGAAGTGACATTTCGAATTCTTTCTGCATAACCAAGGCAAAGTTTTGACTCATAGTCTCTTCATTGCTGCCAAAAATAATATCATCTACATAAACAACAAGAATTAGCAATTTGTTATTTTCAACTTTTATATAGAGATTGCTATCTGCTGATCCTTTTGAAAAGCCTTGTTGGTGAAGATATTTGTCCAACCGATAGTACCAAGCCCTTGGAGCTTGTTTGAGTCCATAGAGAGCCTTTTTCAATCTGCATACAAGGTTTGGATCATTCCCAAGAATGAAACCATCTGGCTGCTCAATATATACTTCTTCTTCTAAGTCTCCATTCAGAAAGGCTGATTTCACGTCCATTTGAAAAACCTTGAAGTTTTGAAAGCTTGAGAGAGCAAGGAACATTCGGATGGCTTCAAGTCTTGCCACAGGAGCAAAGGTCTCTTCAAAATCTATTCCTTCTTGCTGTGCATACCCTTTACAAACAAGTCTGGCCTTGTTTCTAATTACTTCTCCATTTTCATTTAATTTATTCTTGAAGACCCATTTTGTTCCTATTACATTCTTATCTTTTGGTCTAGGAACTAATTCCCAAGTGTTGTTCTTTTCGATTTGCTCAAGTTCTTCATCCATTGCTTTGACCCAACATTCATCTTTGCATGCCTCTTTCACATTTTGTGGTTCAGTGGAGGAGAGTAATGCCAAGTAGCTTGAAGCTTCTGCAAGTGTCCTTCTTGTTTGTACTCCTGCTTCTTTCTGCCCCACAATCTGAGTTTCTGGATGATTCTTTTGAACATATCTGGATGGAGTCTTCTCTTCTATTCTTGTCTGCTCCTCTGGTTCTTCTTGAGATTCTTCTTCTTCTTGAGGTTCTTCTTCTTCATCATTCCGCCTTTGAGAGTAGCCTTCATCTTCTTCAATGTCTTCATGATGAACTTGCCTAGGAATATATCCCTTCTCATCAACCACTACATCAATACTGTCAACAATTCTGCCAAGTCTTTTATTGTAGCACTTGTATGCTTTGCTATGTGGAGAATAACCAAGAAGAATGCCCTCATCTGCTCTTGGTTCAAGTTTGCCAAGTTGCTCATCAGTATTCTTAATATAACATTTGCTCCCAAAGATTTTGAAGTGCTTCACGGAAGGAGTTTTACCACTCCAAAGCTCATGAGGTGTTTGAGTGCTGTTTACTCGGACATTTGTTTTGTTAAGAATAATAACAGAAGCATGTGCAGCTTCACCCCAGAAGGTTGCAGGAGTACCTGATTCATCGAGCATAGCACAAGCCATTTGTTGGATAGTTCTGTTCATTCTTTCCACAACCCCATTTTGCTGAGGAGTTCTAGCTGTAGAGAATTCTCTTCTTATCCCATGTTCATCGCAGAAATCGAAAAATTCATTTGAGGTGAACTCCCCACCTCTGTCAGATCTGAGGCACTTAATTTTGTGTCCTGATTCATTTTCAACCAATGCTTTGAAGGATTTGAATTTTTCGAATGCTTCATCTTTGTGCTTCATAAGCCCTAACCAAACAAACCTTGAGAAATCATCAATGAATAATATCAGATATTCTTCTCCTCGAGGTGTCCTTTTCCTAAATGGACCACATACATCTGTATGGACTAGCTCAAGAGGCAAGCTAGCTGATCCTTCCTTCTCTGGAAAGTTAGTTCTGGTTTGCTTTCCAAACTGACAAGATTTGCATATGGTGTTGTCTGGAATTTTGATATCTGGAAGATCGCGAACTGCCTGATATTTGCATGCTTTCCTTATTTGTGAGAAGCTTAGATGTCCCAACCTTCGATGCCATAACCAGTGCTCTTCATCCTTGCTAAGATAGCATTGTTGTTGTCCTTCTTCAAATATGTACAGATTATTTGGAGTTCTTTTGCCTTTGAGAACTGTTTTACCTGTATCAAGATCACGAACAAGACATCCATTCGATCTGAAAATAACCTCGGTTTTTTTATCACACATCTGGCTGACACTTAGTAGATTATGCTTCAATCCATCAACATACAAAACATTTCCAGCCTTGACCTTTTCTTTCAAAGGAGCAATACCTTTTCCTTTTATAGTTGCAGGAGTATCATTTCCAAAAGAAACTTTCTTTCCCTTTTCTAAAGTAGAATAAGATTCAAGTTTTTCTTTATCACCTGTCATATGTTTCGAACATCCACTGTCAATGTACCATAGATTTTCCTGTCCTTCTGCATAAAATGCTATCCCACATCTTTCTGTTTGAGGTTCCTTTATTCTCCATGTTTTGGTGCTTGTGGCTTGTTCCTTTTTCTCCTGAAACCTGCTCCTGCATTCAGAGTCTTCATGACCAAAATTATTGCAAATAGAACATTCAACTTCATTTTCAAGAACCGAAAAGTTGTTATAGGTCCTTTTTGTAATCCCTATCATACTTCTTTGTTTTTGAGCTTCCCTAGTCATGATTGTTTTATATGCAACACATTGAGCTGCTTTGTGACCAAAGTTATGGCAAGAAAAGCATTGTCCATTGAAGAAGCTTCTGCGGTTATTGAATCTACCAGCCAACTGATTGTAATTTCTATTTTCATCTATTCTTGAACCAAACTGAGAAGATTTTACCTGTGGCTGGTTGTAGCTTTTGTTCACCCTTAAGATGGATTGTCCCTGATAGTTTCTGTTTGTAATTCGTCCCTGCTTTACCTGATTATCTTCATTGTTCTTCTGCTCATTTCTTCTTGCTGCATCAAGATAACTTTTTGAGGTGGATGCTTGAGAGGTTTCTCCATTATAGCCCAAACCTGTCTTGTTTAGAGGAGACCGCTGCACATTGATAATCTCATCCAAAGTTTCAGATCCTTTGACAAACTTAAGATTAATAGCTTTTGTTTTCTCAATTTCTTTTCTGAGACCAACAATTTCACCTTCTAGTTTTTCAAGATGTTTTTCCTTTTCATCAATTTGAAATTGCAAAGTATCAATGATCACATTCTTTTCTTCTATGCATCTCTTGAGTCTAGTAATTTCATTATAGAGATTATCCACATCTACAGCATCCTCATAATCATCATCTTCAAATGCCATTAACAGCTTATATTTATTACCTTGTTCATCTTCATCACTGTTTGATAAGCCATCACTATCTTCATGGGTGTAGTAGCTTTTCTTATTTGCACTTTGTTTCTTGTTCCATCTAGCAGGTTCTTTTCCTTTATCCTTATAAGGACATTTTGCAGCATAATGACCTACTCTTCCACAAGCAAAGCATTTGAAAGGTAGCTTACCTCTGAACCTTCCAGAACCCCTTTGAAGATTTCTGACAAAATTTGATTCTTCTTCCTCTTCTTCTGGAACATGGCTTGCTTCATAGTAATCTTCTTTTCCTGATGCCTTAAAAGCAGCTTCCCTTCTGTCTGATGGACCTCCCTTTCTCATTTCATAAGCAGTTAGAATTCCATGTAGCTGAGACATAGTGAGAACACGGAGATTTTCCTTTTCTTCTATTGCAGATACTTTAGATTCAAACTTGGGGGATAATGATCTTAGAATCTTTTGAACTACTATAGTCTCTTTTATTTCTTCACCCAAATTTTTCATACAATTAACAATCTCATCTACCCGAAGAAAATAATTAGCCACACTTTCATCATTATACATCTTGAGAGTCTCATATTGAATCCTGAGAGTTTGAAGTTTAGCTTGTTTTACCTGTTCATCTCCTTCATAGCTAGTGATCATTTTGTCCCATATCTCTTTTGCTGATTTGAAGTGCATGACCTTCATGAATTCTGTTTGGGATATACTTCCTAATAGAGTACTGACTGCTTTTGCATTTGTTTCATACTGCTTTTTCTCAGCTGGATCTGTAGGAGTAGCTGAAGGAAAAGCATAGCCTGTTTCTACAATGTTCCAAACTTCTGTACCAAGAGATTGAAGATATGCAGTAACTCTTACCTTCCAATAATTGAAATTTGTCCCATCAAAAATCGGTGGCCTGATTGATGCTTCTTTCTCGTAGTTGCTCATGATGAATGATCTACCTTCAAGCGATCAAGCTTCTCTGAAGGACCTGCTCTGATACCAATTGTTGGAAATAATACTGAGAGGGGGGGGGTGAATCAGTATTATCAGATCAATCAAACTTTTTCAATGCTCAGAAACATATATGATACTTCAGTTAAGTGAACCAGCGTGTACACGCTACTGTGACTAAATAAAACAGCGTATAAGAGGAAAACTCATAATTTAGTTAGCTTATTCTTCAGTTAAGTGCATCAGGACATTATTCACCACATTAACAGTAAACAGGTGCAGTATAACAGAACAGATCAAAAGCCACACACATGAACACCAAGATATAAGGTGGAAACCCAATGTGGGTGAAAACCACCTGCTGCAAGTTGTCTCTATCTTTCTTTAATATGAAACTTCAGTTTACAATCTTTTTGTACTGGTGCAGCCTTATACCAGTACACAGGCTACAACCTGCAGAAGGCTACAACCTTCTCTCGTTCTCCAAACTTCCTTGGAAGGGAGCTCCAACCCCCTTTGCTCTTGTACTAGCCAAGATACTAGTACGTAGGTGCTGACCTACAATCTTCTTTCTTTCAGGTACCACTTTTCATACATTTTTAGACTGGATATTCCTGAAGCACAACATTACAATCTGAAGACCACAATTCATTCACCTTTCATATTAGATCATTGAAGCATAAAACAACCAAACTTTGAATCGCTGAACCACTGAGCCCTGTCAATCACCAGTTACCAGAACACAGAGCAGACTACAGAACTCTGCAATAACAGTCAGACCCAACTGTAAACTCAAAAATCAAGCTTCAAAATATATACTCTACTTCAATGAGCAAAACCCGCGTATACACGCGCTTTTACCGAAGCCAACCTGCGTACAGATCTAAAAATAAACTCTCTCAATTTGCAGCTGTACCAGACATCAGTTAGACCCAGAACATAACATTGCGACAGTATGCAGATCTAGAAATATGCATAATCAACCATATCATGATAGTGCATTTCAAACCATTAGATCCCGATCTATACTTAGATCTAGTCTTCCATCAACCGATGTGATCTCTCCTTGGCTTAGATCAAGCAACCCAGAACCTGCATATCAGATCTCTTTCTTTTTCAGATATTCAAGCCTTTTCAGAAGATGATTTTGCCTAATGATCTTCTTCTCCTTATATAGCCTTAGGCCTTGCTCAATACCAAGAGCCAAAACCATAGAAATCCAAAACCATCAACTGCAAAACTAGAGATCTACACGACTGTCGAGGTACTTTGGTCCAAAGACATGGGCACAAGTACCGAGGACTAACTACCATGGACCAAAAAGGAAACTTCCCGACATATACGCACTTTTCTGTTCATTCATCTGCGTGTATACGCGACTTATTATATAGCTCTCCTGCGTATACGCGACTTACTATGCATATCACCAGCGTGTATACGCAACTTGGACTTAATTAACCTGCGTATATGAGATTTCTTCTTCATTCTGTAGACTGAACGGAGGTCTGTCATCAAAGAGAGTTTCCATCAAGGACAACACCTGTATCATAGCGCCATACCTGAGCCAAAATGCCAACAAAGTTGGCACAAAAAGTTGTTCAATGCACTTTGGGCAGACAGGGTAAGTCAAAAGAAATCTATAGGCATGTCTCCTTTTGAGCTTGTTTACAATGTGGACACAGTCTTCCTTACCTCTCTGGAAGTCCCGATGGTCAAACTTTTGCAAGAAGATGGCAGCGAAGATGATAGTTTGTAGTGGAGGATCAATCAAATGATTCATTTGCAACAAACTAGAGAGGAGGTATTTCAGAACACTTTCAAGCTGCAGGAGAGAATCAAGAGGATATATGACCAAAAAGCAAAGGCAGACAGGTTTGAAATAGGAGACATGGTACTGAAATGGGATGCAAGGAATGAAGAGAATGGTAAACATGGAAAATTTGAAAATCTTTGGAAAGGACTGTACGATATTGCTACATATCGGGGCCCAAATGCTTTCCTTTTGCAAGAGCTGAATGGTGAAGACTATACTGGTGGGCCGGTCAACGGTTGGCTCCTCAAACGGTATTATTTGTGAAATGTTTTCTGTTGTCCTACTCATCATTGTATATACCGGTTTGTTCGCATGTGTGTACTGTTTTCATTCTTTAGTTTGGGACCCGAGGTGAAGGCTATAAAGTTGAGGTTTGATTTCAGTTTTGGTTTGGTTTGATAGAGTCAGGTCTTTTAGTCAATTTCAGTCTTGAAAATGAGTCAATTTTGAGTCACGTTCAATCCTGAAATTGAGTCATTGAGTCACGATTTTGGTTTCAGTTTGTCGAATTTATTGACTCCATAGCCAAATGAATGAAGGCACTACCTGCTTTCCTAGAGATCTGTAGTTCTTAGAACCTCCAAGGAGCTACCATCCCCATTAGAGCCATTGTTAGTGTCGGTATCTTCATCCCTCCATCAGAGATCAAATCCTCTTGTTGCATTGCATATTAGGTGTCCTGCCCAGTCAGCTACATTCCATTAGGCACATGGATCATCTAACGGTAGTGGCTTCTCCTACACTTTCCCTCATGTCATTTACCTGCTGGCTCATGTTTATTCATCAGAAATTGTATGCAGTCACCTTGTTGTCTTAAAGATTGCAGAAGTCTTTTCTAGGGTTTCATTGTCATTTAGGTCTAAGGTTTCATTAGGGTTTCATCAAAAAGGGTTTCAAAAAGTCCAATAATAACCAGTAGGCACATGAGGAGGTTCCAGCATCAATAAATTTCATAGTCAAGTGTTCAGAGATGTGTTTTTCCTCAAAACTCTATTTTGAGGGAAACTATGGTATTTTTAGATTTTATTGTACAAATTCATGTAATTTTATTTCCTTCATATGTAAATTATTTCACCTGCAACCCTGGTCACTTTTCCTGGCCTTAGTAGCTCCAACCCCCTGCAAAGCAAACAAGACACAGGTCATTCAATTCATCATAAGCTCAAAGAAAGTGAAAAATCTCAAAAACAGAGTTTGAAAACTAAAGTCATTTTCCCAAACAATGTAAAGTGGATTTTATAAACCAAAAAATTAAAAGCTCCTTGTATATAAGTTATTTCTTCCATTGAAAGGTTCATTTGCATTTCAAAGACAAAGTTGGGCAAAGCAAAGTCGTGTTGGTGAGAAAGTAAGACAAAGTTGGAGAAATATGCCCAAAATCAGAGGTGCGGCACACTGGGCAAGTGGCGCGGTGCACATAGCAAGAGCGGCGCATAGGGTCGCGATTTCCAGTTCAAATTTACATGGGCGCGATGCACACATAGGGCGCGGCACGTTGGGTTTGATGCGCAGCGCATAGAGCTACCAAGCCTGAATTTTGCAACAACTCACCCCAAATCATCCCAAAATGCTTGGATCTTCATTTGTGCAAGTAGGTTGAGCCTCTATCACTGCTTTTCATCCAATTTTTGGTGGTTGTTTTATGGTGGTTGTCTTATGGTGGTTGTGTGAACAAAAAACCAAACCCTACCTCTTGCATCTTTCAAAGGAAACAATGCCTAGGGTTTGTACTGATGTTTTGGCTACCAAGTCATTCCCTCATCTTTCCACTCCCTCACTTATTTTCCTAGTGTATTCCCCTATTACCTAATTCCCATATTCCGAAAACAAAATCATATATCCCTATCCCCACTCCTATTTTTCCCAAAATCCCAAATATAATTCCCAAACCCTAGTGCTATACCCAAAACTCCTAAATTATTCCCTAATCCCCTATTTCCCTAACTAAACCCTATCCCAATAGTCCCTAAAATCCCTCATTTTTCCCTCCCTATACAGTCCCTCATATCACTTTTCCCTTGGTGGCAGAAGTCAAAAAACATCATAAAGCACCTACTTCTCATCAAGACAACTCATCGACCTAGCACAGATGGAATCTGATCCCTCATATGCTTGTGAAGAGGAGATACACAATGACTCACCTACAGAGGTACATGAACCCAAGAGTCCTCATAGAGGTGGCAACCATATTCGAGAAGAACCAACCACTCTTACTAAGTTACAGGCCTGCCCTCTTGCCATCACTTGTTTCCAACACCAATCCTACTATGAATTTTATGAGATGGTTGCTAGAATTCAGTTTCATCATGAGTTGGCTCATTTGTTTGTGCTTCATTTACATGATGGTCAAGCCACTCTAGCTGATGTCACATTCACATTAACACCAGAATCTATTTCACTAGCAATCGGTATTCCTAACATTGGAGAGCAATGGAACAAGAGGCAGAAAATTGACAGGTAGCATTACGAACCATACATCAAGCCCGGTTATTTAAGACAACTCAACAGAGTGTTTCCTTTCCGGTACCTCAAAGATTCTTATGCTCCTTTGATGAAATTGATAATGAAGTATTTTAGTTGTGAGGGCCGATTTTCCCGTTTATATGCTTATCATATTAGGCTACTGATGCATTCTACCAAGGTGAGGATGATAAACCTCCCCTACTTCATGTGCCGAAACATTGAGAAGATGACCACCCTAGTACAGCACAAGACTCCTCAGCAGCAGTTCAACAGTATATATCATTTTGCTCTCATTAAAATTGTAGTCATCCATCAGCTTGGCTTACAGGGCATCACTTGGGAGGACTTCATTTCTTGTGAGTTTTTCATAGCTCCTCAGGGACCTTCAGAGACTATACATGAGACAGGTGGACCTTCATATCAGCATGAGGGTCATGAGACACAGACCGCTAGTATGTCGGTGTTTATCACTTATCAGAAGGGCACTAGATGGTTGTTCGCAGCAGCCAAGTAAGTATTATCTCCACCGAGGGTGGAAGCGGTCTCACTTCCATCATTAGCACAACAGGTTTAGGACAAAGGAAAGAGGCCATTATAGGATGAAGGACCATCAGGTTAGTGTGAGACTGATTTCATTCTCATCGAGGGTGATGATACTGATATGGGCCCACAAAGCACAAATCTCAAAGAAGTCATTCAAGAGTAGTAGGTGGACATCAATGCCTTGTCCCTCAACTTGGAGAGAGCTAAATGGAAAATACAGTACTTGGAGCAAAGAAATAAGTAGCTTGAAGATCAGCAAGCGATTATGGAGTTGCAAAACATTCGGGAGAATCGCCAAGCTGCCCAAAGGAGGAGGGTGGAGTTCACTTCACTTGAGCAGGAGTCAATGCCAATAGGGAGTCATGGCTTGAAAGAGCCAATATCCACTTGGAGAGGAGGTTAGAGAAAGCCATCAATGAGAAGAATATGTTGAGAAACATGGCATATCATTATTTGTCAAGGAATATGGTGTGCCAAGCTAGAATCAGGAGCTTGAAGGCAAAATTGAAGAGAGCATCAAGGAGGCGAAAGGATAAAGATAGACTTCAGATCTTGGCTGAGGCTTCCTTGGCCCAAAATAGCTCTTGATGGAGGAGACTCAGTCCAAATTTCAAAAAATTTGGGGCACTTTTTTCATTTTTGGAATTTTTGGCACAAAAAACAGGATTTTCTGCTCTATGCGCCGCACCACCTAGCGCTCTCTTTTGATAGGAGCCTCCCAATGACAAAAACTCAACATTTTTCGAATTGGCACAGAAAAGTATGCTTTCCTACCAATGGCCAAGAAATTTGGACAGGTTTTGAGCCCTCAAAAGGGCCAAAAACACTCAAAAAATGACCTCACTGCCCCTATTTTGACACACAAGAAGCAGTGTTGGGAGAACTGAATTTTGGAGGGGAAAATGGAGGCCAAATTGAAAATTTCCACTTGAGTTGGAAAGTATACAGGCCGAACTTTCCAAAAAGAACACTTGGAGCAAATTTGGACACCGAGAAGGCCTCCAAAAGTGGCTCCAAACATGCACTACACATAGAGAATTTGGCGCGGCGCATAGAGGAAATTTGGACCAGTTTGACCAGGAATGCTCTATTTTTCGCCTAGCTTTTTCCAGTTTGACTTTTTCACCTTCTTAATATCAAATTTGTGATGTAATTTAATGTACATTGATAGATCATGATGTAAATATGTCAAATTTTCACTTATGGGGGTAGATTCATCTGTTAAAAAGTTGTTTGAAACTGAATGAATCAGTTCCCTTGTTTCTAGAGGCATGCTGTTCCATTGCCTGATTTCTAGTTCTCAGTTTAGAATTAGTTGAAAGAAATCCTAAACATGTGAGCTCGACCCCTATAGGCTAGGATGAGCTATTTTTTGTCTATATTATGTTGTTTTTCAGTCTTTAGCATGGTTGGACTCTTGAGAAAGCAAGGAGCTTCATTGTACACTCATATCAACATTTTGGCTAAGGAATCAAAACCAGGGTTTGCAGCACTCTTTGGGATCCCTATGGAATTTGTTTTGGTATAGTGATTTTCTCTGTAATTTTGAATTTACTTATGTGTTATGTATGACATTATCTATATTATTTCTTCCTAACTAAATCAAACAAGAGTGTAAGTAGAATCCATTGAAATTGCAGTGCTCTACTTGAGGTTTGCTTTAGTTTCTTGATGTTTTCAGTTGTTTGGAGAGGATCCATGACTTCTCTTGCCCTATTCAACTCCTCGCCTGTCTAATCCCTCCACCTCATTCAATTTGAAGTGCCAAAATCAATTGCCTACCTTGCCCCATTGAGATTTCTACAAAGCTGAGCCTCATTCCCTGCACCCAAAATCTACTTTTCCATTTGAGCCAGCAAAAAAATCATTTTATTCAATCAAACTCTTTTGAACACATACCTATAGTAAGATCAGTAGTTATATCGGTCATATCAAGCCTTTAGTGATTATATTTTGCTGAGATTGACCAGGAGAGAGCCCTCTCCCGACCTGGTAGGGCTAGTTACCAGGTTAAGCGTGGTTTGATGTTGTCCTAGATCCTACCTTTCTCAGCCTGAGGTAGATTTAGGCTGTAAAAGTAAGTAATTCATGACATCTTTGTACCACGGTGTTTTCATGGTCACAACAAATAGGTTCTCATTGGGGAACTAGTTTTCTACCGCCACTGTGTCGTCTGTTCTTGGTACACGTGAGAGGAAGTCTGCCAGCAGATTTTCCTTTCCTAGTCGATCCTTGATAGTTATGTCAAATTCCTGCAAAAGGATTAACCATCGTGTCACTCTTCCATTCATAATAGGTTTATTAGATAAATATTTGATAGCAGAGTGATCAATGTACAAGACCACAATGTATCCTATTATATAGTGTCTGAATTTGTTAACAACATAGGTTATAGCTAGAAACTCTTTCTCGGTCACTGTGTAATTCAACTCAGCAGGAGTTAAATTTTTGCTGATGTAATATATCGCATATCGTTTCTTGTCTTCCTCTTGGCCGAGAACTGCTCCAATGGCCGTATCTGATGCATCAAATGAAATCTGGAATGGTAAATCCCAGTTTGGGCCCCGTAATACTGGGGCTGTTGATACTAGTCGTTTTAATTCTACAAAGGTAATGTCACATTTGTCAGTCCATATAAAATCAATATTTCTTGTCAATGCATATAATGGTGCAGCAATTTGGGAGAAGTTTTTTATAAATCTTCAATAATATCCAGAAAATCCCAAAACTACGTACCTCAGTTTGAGTGCAGGGGGTAGGTAGTAAGAGGATTACCTAAATTTTTGTTGGATCTGCCTGAATTCCAGCTGCTGAGATGTAATGACCTAGGATTAGGCCTTCAATCATCATCATGTGGCATTTCTTGTGGCTTAAGTAGAGCCTAGTAGCAATGCACCTTTCCAGGACTTTCTCTAATGTCTGTAATGCCTGCTCGAAGTCATCTCCATAGGGTGTAAAATCATCCATGTACACCTCTAATCCCTCGTTTATCAATTCTGCAAAAATACTGAGTATGGCTCTCTAAAATGTAGCAGGTGCATTGCACAGTTCGAAAGGTAATACCCTGCAAGAAAAAATCCCCCATGGGTAGGTGAAGGTAGTCTTATCTTGCTCTTCAGGGGAAATTTGGATTTGGTTGTAGCCACTGAAGCCATCCAAGAAAGAGAAGAATTTTTTACCTGCCAATTTGTCTAGAACCTGGTCGATAAACGGAAGGGGAAAATGATATTTTTGTGTTGATTTATTAAGATCTTTGTAA
The DNA here is from genome assembly GCA_031772625.1 of Pinus tabuliformis. NCBI lineage: Eukaryota > Viridiplantae > Streptophyta > Pinopsida > Pinales > Pinaceae > Pinus > Pinus tabuliformis. Next base: position 159,575,088 of record CM062808.1, read on the forward strand.
TCGACACATATACACCATTTCCCATTCTTTTTAGGAACCACAACTAATGGAGAAACCCATTTTTTATCAGATATATGATAGATGAAATTTACATCTAACAGTTTTTGTAGTTTGTCTTTAATAACATCCTTTAGGTGAGGGTTTAATCTTCATTGAGGTTGTCGAATGGGTTTCACATCTTTTTCAGTGTAGATGTGGCGCATACATAATTGGGGGTCAATCCTTTTCATATCTGGTTAATCCCAGCAAAAGCCCCTTTATATTTCCTAATGATTTGGTTAAGCCTCTGTTGCTGGTCATCACTCAGGTTTTTGTTAATGTTAAGGACTTTCCCTAGCTTAATTTCAATGGGTTTGCTATTATAGATAGTTGTTGTTGGTATTGTTTGGTCATTGATATCTTTTAAAGGATCTTCTTCAATTTCGTTATCCAGGGCTACTTCAATCATGTGACATTTTAGATTAGATACAATAGTTGGGTGGTTAATGTAAGTGTTAATAATGTCATCTTCTGTTTGATTCTTAAATTCAAGAGCATTTGCTATAGTTAGTGGTGATCGAATATTTTTGGTTAAATATGTTATAGGTTGCTTCCTAGTTTTTATTATAGTTAGGTTTGGTTGAGCTAGAGGATATAAAGCTAGGTTCTTCACATTATTTCCTTTGGCTATAGTCATACTGCCTGTTCGACAACTTATATAAGCATCTGCGGTTGCTAGCCAAGGTCTTCCTAATATTAGAGGGTGTCCATCTAGCCAGTTTCTAGGATTAATAATCAAGAAATCTGTTGGGTACTCCCAAGAATCTACAGATACCATTACATCATGTAATGTCCCTTCTGGTTTAATAACTGAACGGTCAACAAGTTCCAGCAAGTTCCAGCAAGGTCATTGTTGGATCTAAGGCTATGATGCCAAGTCTCTGACAGGTTGTTTTTGTAAGAATATTAATGGCTGTCCCTAGATCGACTAACACATTGGGAAAGGAACATCCGTTTATTTGTACTGTGACAATAGGGTTTCCTGGGTCCTCATATTTCACCAGTATCTTTATGCCTAGTAATAAATCAGACAAAGTTCTGACTACGTGGATAGTTGGTGTTACTTTTATTTTCCTCGTAGGCTTTTTGGTACACAATTCCTTAATGGTTTTTGCATAGATTGGAATGTCTTGAATAGCCTGGAGGAGGGGTATTTTTACACAAAGATTTTTTAATTCTCCTAGGAGATCAAAGTCGGGATATTTCAATCTTTCTCGAAATGGCGGAGAAGAGGTAATGATTTGTTCATGGCTTTTCTGCTTTACCATATTCTCCCTTTGAGATGTTTGTTCTACAGGTAGTGGTTCTTCTAATTGTATATTTTTATCATCCTCTAGCTCAATTATTCATTTAGACCTCAATTTGAGTTCGTTACATTCTCTCAACTCAGTTTCCGGATCCAGACCTTCAATAATTTGTACCGACTCGACTGGTCTATTGTTAGGATTTGGGTTGGGTTGGGCTATGAGTTATGGTTGTAGATTGGGTTGAGGATTCTACTGCAATGTGTAAGGTGCTGGTAGCATAGGTTGAGGTAGGGGGATTGTCCCTGCTAGCTAGTTCATAGGTCTTTGCCAGCTTGATTGCCAGTTTTGGTTTTGTGAAGTGGAGGGGGACCATTGAGATGGATATGGATTGTTCTGCCAGAATGGTGGAAAGTAAGAGGAATTTGGCCAACTATTGTTTGGATTTGACTGATTGGACCAAGGTGGCATAGAAAATGCTTGTGGTGACCAATTAGAAAAAGGTGGTTGGTTCTGCCATGTAGCCCCTATGTATTGTTGAGAATTATATTGTGAAGCTGAAAGAATGAAGATGGGTCAGTAGGCATACCTGTTTGTCGTGCTTGCCATTGGTGACACTGATTTAACAGGTAGACTAGTTTTGCTTTTCCTTTTGCCTCTTTTAAGACTGCTTTTAATCTTGGGAGAAATGGGAAATTTTCTGTGGCATGTTCTTTAGTGCATATGGCACAGGTCTGCACCATATCTAGTGGGCATTCTTTATGACTATCTTTTTTCCTGCATCGAGGGAAAAAAATAACCAGGTTCTATTCTGCTTCGACCTGCTTCTACTTGGCTTGCATGATGTCTAATTATGTTGTCAAGGTTCCTAGGATATCTGTTTTGAAATCTTCGAGCAGGTTGCCAATTTCAGTATGAGTAATGCTTCCACCAGATATTTTGTTGTCCTTGGTGATTATATCGCGCTTCGCTAGTTTCATTTTTGTACTGCCCCTTGAGCAGCTGATACACAAATCAATAATTTTAGCATATTATTCTTGATAGATATCACCTTTAACCATGATATTTAATGTCTCTATCCACTGGTCTTTCATCCCCTTAATAAGCATGGTTCTTAGCACATTATCAGGTAGAGGCAGATTTGCATATGGAGACCTTTGGAGGTTATATTGGAAACACTGCACATACTCTTCCAAAGTTTCGCTAGGCCTTGCTACCATTTGCAATATCTAGTATTTTAGTTCTCTGGATCTGCAATAATCTTGATATTTTTTTAGGAAGGCAGTTTTCATTTGATCCCAATCATTTATGGTGCCCCCACCCAGTCCCATGAACCAACGCAGGGCTGCTCCCTTTAAAGTGGAGGGAAACAACTTCAGTTTCTGGGGATCAGTGGTGTAATCATAATCCCAACATAGGACGTTGAACTCAAACAGGAATGCATCTGGATCTTCTGAAGTGAGTCCATGAAAGGTGCGAATATTTTAGAGGGGTAGCTTTCATGGGGGTATTGACAGCTGTGTCAATGATAGGATACTGTCATGTAGAGGTCTGGGTTGTTTGTGTATTATTGGCCATTTGATCAAAGATATTCCAGTACCCTTCCGGGATCTCTGGAGCTAGAGATTTATCCTTAGGATGTCTAGAAGAGGCAGGAATGATAGTAACATCACTCCCTTGATCTGGGACACCGGGTGTCCTCTACTCAATTACTACCTCAGGGGATCTTGGTTCCTCAAATTCCCCTGTTTCTCCTTCTCCTTCACGGATGTTGCAAGAATTCCCTTCTTGTGAGGGAATTGGTCGCAAATTTTCAATATCTTGAAAACTCTACTCAGTCCCTTCAGTTTTACTATGGACCTCAGCGAAGGCTACAGATGGTGAGCCTATGGCCCGAAGGGAGACAACAGGTTGTCTAGAAGCAACAGTTCGAGGACCTACTGATGGCTCAGATTCAGCTTTTCTTAAAATGCCATCAATAAAATTTGATCTAAGGGTCACCGGTCCCTTAGATTTTTCAGGTTTGGGGTGTGGGATTATATTTTTTTCTAGTCTTTTCTTCTTAGTCATTCATGAAAAAACTCAAATCTTTATTTCTACCTTAAATTCCTAGCAATTATGTTGGAAAGCAAGCGAGGGAGCAAGCATTTTACTTGCTCCATACGTAGGTTCTTACCTTCCATTTTTAATACCCAGTTCTCTCTCAACGGACAAACATTAAATGCCTACTTCACTTTTTTGTAATTGTGATGAAAAGCGGGCGGAGGAGCAAGCACTTTACTTGCTTGTTACGTAGGTTCTTACCTTCTGTTTTCAATACCCAATTCTTTCCCAATAGCAATTATCGAATATACATCACTATTTGTAAAATGGCAACACTCTCCCTGGAAATGGTGCCAAAATGTTGGTTGATAAAAGGTGTCTTTTAAAACTCCTAATTACCTCGCATTAATCATCAACTCGGGCAAGTCCTTTTATTCCAAGAGTGTACACAATATGTGCATGCTATGAATCGAGAGAGTAATGTTTCTTAAAAGGAAGTATAAACCTTCGATACAAGAGTAAACAAATGCATTTATAAAACTCAAATTTCAATTGTTAAAGGAAATATTACATCTAAGCATCAAGACTTAATCCTCTGCTGAAATCGTAATCAAATCTCAAACAATCAATTCAATTGACAATAGCATCAACCGAGAGCGTAGTAGCAATAACCAATCTCTTCTTAGCTGATTCAATCTAAATCACACTCAATCTCAAATAAACAATCCAAATGGAAATGATGTCAACCGAGAGTTCAATAGTGATAACCAAACTCTTTCAGCTGATTAAATCAATAAGGTTCACTGCCTTAATAGCTAATTAAGTTAATCTACAATAAGCGTAAATAGAATCAAATGACGAGGCTGTAAAACATGTAAATAAAATGTACTAACTTCAATATAGGAAATTCGTAAATAGAAAATAAGATAACTCACAGAGAATGGGAAAAATATCAAACCACGCAAACTTGTGTAAATCAAAAATATATAACACAAGGGATAGCAGTTCAATCCACCAGAGGTCGAGCCCTTAGCCACCAGCGAATACTGTGAGCTACTTCAGAAAATATGAATGAAGAGCAACGTAAACTATATATTAACCATTGAACTCAAGTCTCATTACAATATGGTCATGTTCTCCAACAACATGAGTCTATAAATTAAAATTACAATTTGAAGTAACAGAGATCGATCCCCTTTCCTCCTACAGTCTTTTGCTTTTATAGTCAAAAAGAGGTAAAAGATAAATGTGATCCCTCAGGATCAGAAGATCCTAAGGGATTCACAACTGAAAATTATCTTCTAACACCCTTCATATTTAGCGTTGATCCTCCTAATTCATCCTCCGACCTGACCGCAATCGACGCACCCCATTCTTCCTTTGTTGGTTTATGTTGTTCTGTCTCTACGGAACAGCAACTATTCCTTTCGTCATTTCTCTGCATAAAAAGGAGTAAAAGTTAATTACAGTGGCTAAATCTTAATCGAGATTATTTCATCCATTTATTATCATAATCCATCAATATGTTAGCGAATCAAGATATGAAAGAGATAAGAAAAGAGGAAAAAGGTGATGGAATTAAGAGTAAATACATACCCATTTCGTAACTCAACAGGAATTTTGTTTGATACATTAAATATACACTTGGGTTATGTTTTTATTATACCTAAATGTGTCAATGGACAAATATAGTTAATGTATATATTTTTTTTTAGTTTTATTAAAATACCCAGGTAGGCCAGAAGCCCTAGAGGACTCCTATCATGGGAGTCTACTTAAGGTCTTCTTTATAGCCCTTTTCATATCTTGCCAAGAACTGCAAAATTCATGGCTAGATGGTGGGGTTTTTCTTCCTCACCCTTAGCCTATGACTTGCTAACTTTTAAATAACCTCTAATTCTAGTAGATAAAATTATTTACTATCATGTATATATGTATATAACTTTCATCCTATAGTTTTCCAAGAGTTTAATTTTAATGTAATTAAAACACCACTATGTGAGATTGATTGTTGTACATTTTTATCTCCCTTACTACATAAGTAAAAATTTTATATAGGAAACCCACCATGGTTCTTATTTTCCTTGTCCATTTATAGAGTGGGAACCAGGTTATTTCATGGGTAGGATTTATTCCCCAAATCTTCTCAACCAAAAGATACTATACTTCACTAGTACAAAAGCGTTAAGTTATATTTACTATCCTACAACCAATTGCTTCCCTACAAAAAAAGTAATCCAGAAACACATATACATACATACATATTTATTCACTAAAAATTAATAGATTTAATCATTTACCATTTTGAATATTCTTAGGGAATACAAATAAATGAATCCCTACCTACTTCTTTTTTAAGTCTGACTACAAAAAAATGTACTAACATATATTTATTTCTAGATAGTCATATACTAAATTAAAGAGTTCCTGAAAATAGATTAAAGGTCGTCACATTACTCCCAACCATGAACTATGTTTCTCATTAGTTCTTCCTGAGATCTAACTTCTTCCTAGAAAGAGAACAAATCAGTAGTTCTTTTACAATTCACACCTCCTTCACCCTTAGCAACATCCTGCTAATTTTTGGGTGTAGGTACAATATCTCTCTCCCACTATCCCTTTATTTTAATATGATTTCATTTATTTCCTACAATCCTTTGAAAGTTAGTTCCACCCATGAAATTTATCTCCAGTCATGTCTTTTCTTAGTCGTTTGCACAACCAATAATTCAACTATGGAAAAAACGAGGATTTTTCCTCTTTTTTTCCTACCCCTTCTTGGGCATAATTGACTCCAATTCTTTTTTGGTAGTTAGGAGTCTAATCTCACATGATATACTTTAAAAAAAATTCAAGAATGATAATTACACAAAAATATTTTTTTTATGGATCAAAATTAATATTTACATTAACACTTGTTTCACTTTAACATTTCAGCCATTTGTCCAAAATAAATTTATCAAGGGTATTAAATATCCCCTCCCCTTAAAAGAGAACATCGTCCTCAGTGTTTTCATGGTTCCACTTTCCTTGGAAAAACATAAGAAAATATTCTTTCATTTCATCTTACATCTCCTAGGTGGCATTTTGAGGCCCAATGTTCTTCCATTGCACTTTAACTTAGGTGATGGCTTGATTCCAAAATTTAGTTTCCCTCTAGTCCAAAATTTGTAAAGGCTAATCTTGGAACTCACCTTCCAGTTCGACCTATACAACATTAAAATTGATTATATGAGTATGATCATGAATATATTTGTTCAAATGAGACACATGAAACAAATTATGAACCCTATTATGAGCTAGTAGTGTTAACTAGTAGGACATTAGTTGTACCCTACCTAGTATCTCAAATGACCCACAAAACCAAGGGGCTAGTTTAGAATATTTCCCCAATTTTATGGAAGTCTTTTTTAGTCATACATTACTATACACATGATCACCCACTTGAAATTATTTATGTGTTATTTTTAATCTCGTGTAACTTTTTTCTTCTCCTGTGCTACTTTTAGGTTTTGTTTGATTGTTTTCACCATCTATTCCATTTCTTGTAGCAGGTCTAGCGTTAACATGAGCCTATCTTTAGACAAAATTCAATTTAAGGGAATATAAAATTTCCTTCCATATAAAACCTAAAAACAACTCATTTTAACTGATTCCTGGTAACTATTGTTATAGGAAAACTCCATTAACTGCATATAGTCCTCCAATTTTGTGGGCTGGTTCATTACATACATGTGGAGCATGTCTTCAAGGACCAAAATAACCCTTCCTATTTAACCATCTATTTGTGGATGGTATGCAGTGCTAAAACCTATCTTCGTACCCATTCCAATAAATGATTCCTTCCAAAAATTAGAAGTGAATTTTGTGTCTCTTTATGATATAACCATCTTTGTTATTCTATGAATTTTGAATATTTTTTTCATGTAAACCTCTGCCACCTGTACAACTCTATAAGTAGACTAAATAGGTATAAAATGAGCATCCTTAGGAAACGTGTCTACCACAAACATAATAAAATCATGTTGTCTTTGAGTCCTGGGTAACCCAATAATAAGGTATAATGAAATCACCTCCCATTTCAATCCTAGTATAGGTAGGGGGTTTAGTAATATTTTTGGGTGTTGATGTTCTACTTTCAATTGCTGATTTTCCTAGTTTTTCCAAGTATTGGCTACCTCATTTTTGTTACTAGGCCAAAAAAATTGTTTTTAAGAGTACTGATAATTTTCTGATAACTTGATTGAGCTAAGAAGGGTATTTTTTGGTGTTCATCCAATATCATTCATTTAATTCTGGCCACATCTATAACATCAAGTCTTTTTTTATATGTTAACAACCCACTTTCATTAACTATATAATTTGGCTATTTTCTTTTATCAATTTTAGTCTTCATATTTTCAAAAATTTAATTATAAGTTTTATCTTCTAATGCTTTCATTTTGATCTATTAAATGAAATATGTTTCAACTTTACACATTGTAACTTCACAAAAAAAAAATTATACTTTGACTTAGTGCATCCAACGACTTGTTTTATTTTCCTTTTATATGCTTAATGTTGAAATCATATTCGCTCAAGAAGGCCATCCATCTATCTTTCCTGGTATTTATGTTAGGTTAGCTAAAAATATATTTTAAACTTACATGATCAGTAACTAAGGTAAATTTCTTACCAATTAAGTAGTGTCTCCACATTTTAAATGTGTGGATGACCATAGTTAGCTCAAGGTTGTAAACTTCATAGTTTCTTTCATGCTTCTTTAGTTTGTGGGATTCATAAGCCACCACATGATCTTCTCTCATGATCAAACCCCCCTAAACCATCCAAAAAAGCATTAGTACACACTATATAATCCTTATTAGGGTTTGTTATTTTCATCACATGTGCAAAAGTAAGTAAATGTTTTAACTACATAAAGATTTCTTGACATTTTTTATTCCATTCTAATTTCACCCCTTTCTTATTCAGGTAGTTTATGGGGTAAACTAATTTAGAAAATCCCTCTATGAACCTATGATAGTTGTTGGCATTATGGTGTTCATGGTTGTAGCTATTTGGTGTTGGAATTAGTTTCATGATGACAAATAGCTTATATTGGCATTGATTTCAACCATATGATGATCTAGTTGATGTATTGATGTCGTCATTGTGGGTGATTGGTTTGGTTGCAGCTAGTTGTGTTGACATTGAGTTGGTTGTGTTAGTAGTGATGTCAACCTTGATTTTTATTGATGGTTTCTCATGTGTTAGTGGTGTTTATGTTCTTGTTCATGACCTAGTTCAAGAACCTAGTGTAGGAATTGGAATATTATTTGTACAAATGGTGTGATGGCATGATGATGAGTCTCTAGAGATATTATAGAGTTACGAAAAGGTATAGAGGAATTTTTACAAGTTATGAAGGAAGTTTGATAGGTGTAGGAGGTCCTACAAATGTTAGAGATGATGGATAAGATTTGGAAGAGTTGTACTACTTGATGAAGGTCATCTATTGTAGGAGATGAGGTTTATGAGTTTGATCCCTTTATTTAGGGACATATGCTTAGTGTCATGATGAGAAATTTCTTATGGGAGATGAGCAAGATATCTTAGACATCCTCCTGAGGTTCAGTTGGTAGATTCCATGTGGAAGGAGGCTTAAGTAGGAGTAACATAGGTTTTTAGTGGCATAGAGAGCATTACTAACATTGGCCATGGCTTGGAGAAGAGAGTTATAAAGTTTGCTAGGTCTTAGATAAATGCGTCTATATTTTGAAGGGTTTTTCCTTTGGATTCTTCACACACATCAGATGTATTTCAACATGGAACTTCCAAGAATCTTCTATACTAATTGAGAAGGTTTGGGAATGGTTTGGGATAGTCCTCCAATGAATGTGAATAACTTAACTAGACATGTAGTGGTGATAATGGCTTGATTTCATCAACCTTGTTCACTCTTAATCCTAGTCCAAAAGTAAAATTCTTCATGTATGTTTTATATACTTCAATATGGAGTTGAGTGATGGTTGATCATGTGAGAATGTGAGAGAAAAGGTTGTGGAGAAGTAGAAGAATATTTCAGACCTTATGGAGGGCATAGATACACACTACATGTGTGTAGATTGTGGGAGGGTGAGTAGAATGAAGTGTTTAGCAAAATAATGTTACAGAGATATATGTTTGATAGTTTGTGTTGTTGGATGGCCATATTGTTGTAGAGTTGATACATAGTTTTGAGCCACTATTTAGTTGGAGTAGAGAGCATGTTTTTGGTGGTTTTTTGATTGTTTTTCAAATGGTTTCTTGTTGTTAGAGTCATATTGCACAGTTGACTCAAGTTGAAAAGAAAGTATGGATCTAGTGTGAAAATAAATGAAACAATACACATAGAGCAGAGGAACAGTGACTTCTTGAGAGTGGAGCAATGATTCCATAGAATTAGTAAAAGGAACAATTTCTCCATCTAATCGATGTTGGACAGTCCAATCATAGTTGGGAGAGGATTGTTAATTGTGGTGTCTTTCAGTAGTTAGTTGTTCGTAGATTCATGTGAGAACATAGTCTTCCAAGCTAATCAGTGGAATCCAGTCTCCTTCCTGATGGATGTTGGCCAATAGTATATGAGGTAGAGTCTCCTATCTTATGGGAGTTATCTATCTATGTAAAAGACATTTTTCCTTGATATAATAGATATTTAGAGCTACATAATAACAACAAGGGTGGTTTTTCTCCCAGAAGGGTTTCCACTAGATATCTTGTGTCTCATGTGTGATAATGGTTTTTTTGTTGTTGTTGTTGGGAACGGGTCCCCTGGGGGTCAATTTTGAGTTAAAAACCCAAGTTTTGGGGCAGAAAGCCCAAATTTTTTGTAAAGAAATGTGAATTCTGTGCATTTTTTGGTCGCGGAGCATGAAGATGTCTAAAGATAAAAGGGTTTTCCACCCTTAATTTAGATAGGTTGTGTCAGTTTTGGAGATCTACCCATTGTCCGTGGACCATGGGATTGTATGAAAAGCAGAGTCTTAGGGAGTCTATGTGTTATCAGGAAATCTAGTGTCTATGCAAAGCTGTTATTCCCACTAAGGCTGGTAGCTACCTTAAAAACAAACAAACTAAAACCACTTTCGTTTTCCTTTATGAGAAGTAGATAAGAGGGGAAAGAAGGAGACCAACCTCTCTCTTGTGCTTGGTTCCTTGCTTGATTCCTCTCCCTTCTGATAGATCTTTGCCGCTTGCTTCCTCGTCTACCCAGCTTCAAAGAGCACCTGTAGAATCAAAGCAACATAATACTATCCAAGAACATAGATATACTATCATAAACAATATAGGACCAGATATATATTGACCACGCAAATGCATAAATCATCAATCATACAAGAATGCGGAGGAAAACTTAAATAGCTTTATTAATAGTAAAGAATAGCAAAGAGGATTACAACCAATTTTTCTGACCCCGCATCATCCTCTCTACAAGAAAGCCCTTCTTCACCTCATGAAAAGCTTAGATCACCCAACACTATGATGTTACACCAAGAAACCAACAACACTTCCTTACAAGATACAAAATTCCAGCCTCTGGATCTCTGGGATGAGGGATCCATATATAGATGTTTGCAAGGGGGGCGAGTCAGATTTTGGGATTTGATTAGTGTCCTCTCTCTGATAGTTCCTGATTCCACTTGGAGATTGATGATCTCTTACTCATCCCTGGGCAAATGCAGAGAGGCAAGTGTCACAGGAGAAGTTTCTAGAAGATTCCATGATCCTCCACCTTGCAGATTGACCCTGCCATTTGTCCACTCTCACCCATCGCACCCCATAGAAGGGATTTTCAGTATGCATCGCACCTCCCATGTGTATTCAAGTGGGATGCAGTGCACTTTGACCATGGAGCAGGTGAGATGGTCCAGTTTTGACCAGTTCTGAGTAGTTTTTCATGGAGAACTTCTGCGAGAAGATGTAATCAGTTGACCTTGTTCTTTTAGAGGTTGGAACGACACTTTTAGGGACTTAAGAGCCCTTGGTTTATGGACATTTATGATTTGGGTTACAGTGCCCAAAAATGTCTATAACAGTTGCCCCCTAAAGCATGAGGTCGTTAATCTGTTGATGTCGAGTGAAATGCTTTATCATGAGGATCTGAAGTTTTTTCGAGCTGGAAGGTGACCTGTAATAAGATACAATACAATACATTATCTTCATAATATTTCCATGATCTAGCTAAGGCGGGCATTCCCATGCTTAGCTTTATAAATTCATCTTCCTGTACATAAGACAGACAATCGTCTGAGTGTAGACTGATGATTCTGGTAGAGCCATCATCCCTTAGGTTGGATGATTATCTGTGCAGTAATGATGTACATTTGATGTATTTATTTTCCTAAATATATATCGCAGCCTGGATGGATGAAACTAGATCCGGGGTCTTCAATCTCGATCGATATTCACTCAAAGTACAAGTCGATCCATGTGAGAGATGTTCTGGAGTCGAACATGGAAAGACATCGCCTGATTACCAGCCAATGATGTAAGTTTGTAACAGGCACGAGAGGAATCACCGATAATGATGATGACCCTCAAGGTACTACAGTACAATTCACGTGTTGTGAATAAGGGACTAGGCATCAAACGCCACACAAAATATTTCGGTCAAAGGCCATTGATGTAAACCTGTCGTCGGAAGTGAGAAACTTGCCATTGAGGCATGCAAGCTTCAAAGTACTGAAAGGGTTGTTCCTAGATCGACTTCTTGGATAATGAGCTGATGTCGACAAGAAGCGGACCATCATAGGAGGGCCTTAGTGAATCCCACATCAATGACACGGAATGGAGCAAATGATTTTAATGGAGGTGAAAATGATCTGATGATATAAGGTTCAGGGTGGCGGTCATGAAAGAATGGAGTGTAAATGTATTGCTGTGGATGAGACACAGGTGAATTCTCTGAGCGACTTCTCTTGAACATATCGGCGACACTGACATGATGTATTGGTAACATTAACCCCAAATATGGATGGTGTGATGGACCCATGGTGATATGACCAGTGAACGGAACAACCCAACCCGACTCGGATGCAAAGTGAAAGTGTCATGTTCAAGAGCGACTTGCTACCAATAAAGTTTCTTCAAGTTTTCTTCCCAATTTTTCCCCAGTAATTGCTGACGAGTACCTCTTTATTTTTTTCAAGCTTGAGGAGGATAACATATGCTTGCTCTATAATTTTCCCTTCGGGCAAACCCATCGCTATGTTTTAACGAGCCTAGCGATTGTGAAACTCGTTCTTGTCTGTATGGACAAGTTTGTCGCTATTCGGTTTTAATGAGTTTAACAACAAAGATAACTCGGTCCTTTTCAATTTTAGAGAGTCTGAAAAGGGACGTAAAGAAAACTCCAATAATCCTTTTTCGTCATATAATCCCTTGAGTCTAAAAAAGTATAAAACCATACAAAAGGGATGAATTTTCGATACTTTTAACAAGCCAAACAAAACAAGCGCTCGATATTTTTGTGTAATAATCCCTCAAGTCCAAAACGATTAAAATCTAAAGGAGGGATAGCACTTCCGGTCACTTTAACGAGCTGGAGAGGCCAATTGCTCAGCAATATTTTCATATTTTACGAGTCAGATGAAAAGAGCTTAAAGGAGACTCGTTTTCCGAGGAACGAGTGATAAATTCGGGTAGCAGCTGATTCCAGGTAAGGTTTGGAATTTTCCAATCACGGCAGTGTCACAAGGATGGCTAACAAGATCACTCTTCGCAACTGTTCCTCAAAAAGGGTAAACAATCAAATGGAGGTGAATGATCGGCCAATACATAGTGGAGGTGATGATGAGAACACGACCAAGGCTTCAAAGGCTGATGATAATACATTCACGGTGGTTATTTACCGGAAATTGGTTCATTTTCTAATGAGCTTAAACTCTGGGGGAACATTTGCTCATTGCTTATGTTTATTTTTTAACGAGCTTGAATTCCACGTTAAAACTGCTCGATATAATGGTCATTGATTACTTTGATTTTACCATTGACAACTTTGTTCCTTCAAAGGTTGTACTGCCTGCTCAACTGCTTCATCAAACTAGATAGAAACAAACAATATATCTTTGAAAAATGAGTTAAAACACTAATATTTTACTTGAGTTACGTGAAAAGTAATTTAAAAGTGATTTTTACCTCTCATTTTACCATTTCATTTGAACTTTGGTTTGTTGGAGCTTTGGAGGTGCTTTCCCCCTTGATTTTCACCAGCTGATTCCGGGAGATTTTGTGGACGATTCTTGGCACCGTCTGGACCAGGTAGGAGATAAACCTGAGCTCTTCAATTTCATCCTTTCCTTTTTGAATTTTGAGCATGTTTTCTGGTTTTTCTGAGCCTTTGGGGTTTGAAAAAAGCACCCTGGCTCCATCACACCTCTTCTATATTGAAAGGTGCAATGCATGCTGGCTTGGCCATTGGCCAGTCAGCATGCATCCCACCTAGAACACTGTTGGGGGTGCAATGCACGCAAAGAAGGCATGGAAATTTTTGCCTGTTTTTCACCAAATCAGGATCTTGACTCTTCTCTTGTTTGTTTCAGAGATTCATTGGAGAAAAATTCCTGTTACATGACGAGAACGTGAGCATGAAGAAGAGGACATGCTTGCTTTACATGATCCGGTTACAGTAAATGCACTGCGGAACTGTGGCCTATTCAAGTTTTTCCGCATCTCTAGCATGAGGCAACAAATCAACTTGTTGCAATATTTTCTCGATGCATGGGATCCTACCACCCAGGTTTTCCAGATTAGGGGCAAGTCCATCCCCTTGACTGTCATGGACATCTATTTTTTGACCGGCTTATTGAGGCGGGGTGCCCCTATCTCCTTATCAGGTTCGGCCAGTGGGGGTGAATCTGTGAGAGATTACATTCGCAGGTAATGTAGAGAGGGATCTCAACCGAGTAAGGATGGCAAGATCAATATCTGAGATGTCACTGATAGGTCCCTGAGGACTATTCTATTTACTTTTGCTAGACTGGCTGGTAGTGCAACTCTTCACGTGGCCAACAGGTCTTATATGCAGTACACCTTGGAATGCCTTGAACCAAAGTTGTTCAATTGGTGTGATGCAGTACTCTCTGTGATGAAAGAACAACTGACCAAGGTGAAAAATGGAAGATTGAAGAACTTTGGATATGGTTCTATCTTGACAGCTTTCGCCTTGGAAAAGATCCCGCTGATGCAGCCGCAGTATGTTTCACTTGGTTTACCTCACCGACTGAGCCACAGATGCAAAGATGGGTTGACCTTATGGCCAGACATGCTGTTCAGTCCCAGGTTTCCTTTTCTGATACCTTTTTCAAGTAGTTCAACCATTAGGAGATGGTTTTTTCCAAGTATCCATATGTTGGTATGGATTTCCGAGGTGATCCGGATTTGGTACTACCGGCTGGCGAGCAGTGGGGAGTCATCGGTAAATTCTCTAACCATATCTATGTTTATCGTTTCTTTTTATAATTTTCTTGTGCTTTCTTCTATCAGGACTAATCAATACTCATGTGCTCATGTAGATGTTGGACCAGTTCGGCCAGTAGTACGCCTGAGAGTGCCAGTTGCCGCTCCAGCAGGAGAGGCTGTGGGAAGGGCTATCCTTTGCGACATTGATGTGGTTGAGACTCTTTTAGCATTGCAGGATTAGGTTGAAGGCCTCACTCTTGGTATTCCAGAGGTGAGGACTGACGAGCTGCCTCTGAGGTTGCAGCGACATACTACCGATGTGCTGAGTCAATGGACTAGGATTTTACGCATGATTGCACAGGCGGTGACTTGTTATCACCAGCATCATTAGACTAGGGTGCCCCCTAGAATTTTGAGTTTTGGGTCATTTGACCAATTTTGTCTTGGTTACAGAACATTATGTGTAAACCATAAACAGTTATATATATATATATTTTTGATTTTCGGAGTTTTATTTTGGTTAAGTTACATGATCCTGATGCAAATACTGATGAAATGCTTCTTTTTATAAATGTTGCAAATGTCTATCTAACACATAATTTGCCAATGAATCTGTTAATGTGTTTAAGTTTCTGGAAATATGTTGATATTGAATAAAATCAAATTGCCCTTCCAAAAACTTGACCCTTCGGAACATGCGATAGATAGCTGGATTTCAGACAGAGTAGATACCAGTGAGTTGTAGTATGATGAGCTGTGAGTCTAGCCTGATGACAAGTCAGCTTATGCCATGTGTGATGGCATCGGAGAGAAGTTCTATCAACGTGCTATATTCAGCGATGTTATTTGTTGACCGACCAATACATACCCATCTGAAACTTACTAACTCACCGCTTGGATCAAAAATGGCCCAGGCCGCAGAAGATAAGTTCCACGAACTACGACTCGCTCCGTCGGCATATCCAACAAAAGATTCCAATAGGTTCGACATCTGCGAAAAATGTAAAAAGTGGATTACTTGACCAAAACAATTACCCTTAGCGAAAACAAAAACATAACAAAAGCATATGGGTTACCACACTGAATCATGCGTAGTAACGCTTAAGGTACAACCCGTTACAGGGTTGTGCCAGTGGAATCCCGTCATAATCCATTAACTCATAGGCTCCTTTTGCTAATACACGCTTAACAATATAGGGGCCCATCCAAAAAGACTTGAATTTACCTGCTCCCAATTTATCGGATTCCTAGTCGTAAAGTAAGACCAAGTCACCTTCTGAGAAGACACGGGGTTTGACATTTTTGTCAAACTGCGCCTTGACTCATTTATTATGGGCTTCATTAGCCAGAGCAGCATCATGACGGGTTTCATCCAATTGGATTAGTTCCAGGAAATGAGCCTCCTCTTCTGAAGTTCCGAGGAGAAGGTCGACTGCCAGTTTGAGGGACGAGATTTCACACTGAACTGGTAAGATTGCTTCCAGGCCATACACCAGTTGAAAAGGTGTAAACCCAGTTGCATTCCTTACCGATGTCTGGTATGCCCACAAGGCTGAGTACAGGATCAGGTGCCAACTCCTTTTGTGGACTCCAATCATCCTTTGCAGCATCCGCTTCAGGACTTTGTTGATTGCTTCAACTTGTCCATTGGCCTGCAGGTAATATGGAGTAGAGCTGTCATGGGATAACCCCAATTTGGTAGCCAATTCGACCATCATGTGATTGCGAAAATGTGATCCATGATCTATGACTATAGCTTGTGGAACACCGAATCTGGCGACTACATGATTGAAAAAGAAAAGGGCAGCTATTTCACCAGTGTTATCTAATGTAGGCATCGCCTCGGCCCTTTCGGTAAAATAGTCTACTACGACTATGATATACCCATGCCCCCCGGTCGAGGTGGGGTTACATGTCATGAAATCAATGTCCCATTTGGCGAAAGGCCCAAAAACAACTATCGGTTGCAGGGGTGCGGGTGGTTTTCTAGTTTTGCTATCGAAAATTTGACATGCATGGCAACTTCTGACTGCGGTTATGCAATCTTGAACATTGTTGGCCAGAAGTATCCTGCTCGTAAAATTCTTTGCACCGTAGCGTAACCAGATTGATGCCCTCCACACGCGCCTGAATGGCAATAATTCAGGACTTTTCCAGCCTCCTCATGGGTGAGGCACCTCCTCAGAACTGTATCAACACCACGACGGTAAAGTGTATCACCGACAATCATGTAGTCTTTTGATTGGTATTGAATACATTTTTGTTCTGAGCGAGAGGTATTAGACCTATATTTTTGGGTTTGGAGATAGATGATTATATCTCCATACCACAGATTGCTTGAAGATATCAGAAACAAAGATTCATCCACGATGGTTTCTTTAGATGTTTCATCGTTGGACAACAATGGGAGATTGCATAGTCATTCCGCGAAAACCAGGGATTTCTTTGATTTGGATTTTACAAATTCCAGATCAAACTCTTGAAGAATTGCTATCCATTTTGAAAATTTCGCCCCCAGCAATTGTCACGACAATATATAAGTCATGGGGTTGCAATCTGATAAAATGGTAGTTTTTCAAAAGAGGACATAGTGTCGAAATCGCTGTATCGCTTGAACAGCTGCGAGAGCCAACTTTTCAACATAGGAATACTTGCTTTCCGTATCATTTAAGTTTCTACTCAAATAATATATAGGATGTTCAATTCCGTTTTCTTCTTGAACTAAAACCATTGCGATGGTCATATCTGCTGTAGCCAGATACAGGTTAAAGTCTTTTTGATAACCAGGAGCGTACATTAATGATGCTTTCATTAGGAATTCTTATAAAGTATCAAAGGAAGCTTGCGCGACCTGATCCCAAACAAAGGGAACTTCCTTTTTCAATAGACGCGTATAACCTTTAGCAAGTTCAGCGTAATTTGGAATGAACCTCCTCAGAAAGTTTGCTTTCCCTTGGAGTTTCTGAATTTGAAGCAAATTTGAAGGTGGAGGCAAGTTTATGATTGCCTGAACCTTACATGGGTCGAGACAAATCCCGTCTTTTGAGACTAGAAAGCCAAGTAAGCGACCAGAACTGACACAGAACACACATTTGTGTGGATTGAGTCATATCTTGTAGTGTCGACAACGTGGAAATATCGCTCTCAAATGCTGCGGATGATCGGTCCGCTTTCGCGAATGAGCCGAAAGGTCGTTGAGATATGGTTGGACGATGCTTTTGATGTCATGGAAGGCATAATTCATTGCCCTCTGAAATGTTTCCCCTGCGTTCTTTAAACCAAAGGGTAATTTATGATATGAAAATGTGCCCCACGGACAAATAAATGCAGTCTTTGACTGGTCCTGTGGGCGGATATTTATTTGATTATACCCAGAGAATCCATCCATAAATGAAAAGATTTCACATCCGAAACATTCATCAATTATCTAGTCAATAAAGGGTGTAGGGTAGTTGTCTTTTGGACAAGCTTGATTTACATCCCTATAATCGACGCGCACTCTAATCGTTCCTTGTCTTTTCATCACAGGAACAATGTTTGATACCCAATCGGTTAGAGGAACTGGGTAAATAAAACCAGCATGGAGAAGTTTCTCAACTTCTGCCTTGATGGCAGTGGCTTTCTTGGGGTGCACCTGCCGTAGCCATTGTCGTACCAGTTTGACATCTGGATACATCTTGATTTCGTGTTCAACTATACTTGAGTTGATGCCTGGAATTTCATCATATGACCAAGCATTTACATTTATGAATTTACGAAAAAGAGCGTTATATATTTCCAGTTCTGAAAGAGAACAACATTTGCAAACATAAATATTCTCTACAACATCCGTTTTGGTCGAGATATTTATGGCGATAGTCTCTTCAATATTGGACAAGTTTCACTCGGAATCCACCATGTTTACAGTATTTGATAGGAAATCAAAAACTGGAGGATGATGAAGGTCATCAGGAGTATCTTCTTGACAATCCAGAAGATGGGAACGATGGTGGTAATCTTCCCATGGCACCCCTTCAATTATCATGGGAACGATTCCTTCGTCGGTGTAATGCACTTGCGACCAAGGATCTGAAGGGGTGCCATATTCCTTAGACCTATCTAACTAAACGCTTGATGAGCGTTGATTTGGGTCTGCCTCCCATGCCAAAAACATTGATTGCCACAATATTTCTATTGGGTTTGGAGGCAATACCTGCAGATGATTCATGTTAATATCGTTTTCTGAGATCTTTTGAATAGAAGATATCATATTGCAGGTTCCTACCATTACCACTTCCGCCAGATTTATTGGAGGTGGGAGGGCAAAAGTACCCATTAGTATAGGGTCTTTTAGTAGGCCTACTCCGATATTTTGAAGCAAATGGGGGCTTCCATGGATCATTGGAATGCTTCCCATAACTTGGGAACTATTGGGGAGAAATTTTTGTTGGTCGACGATCATAATTCCTCCTTGAAAAGGAAATGCAATCTTTCTAAAGTAGGTTGACACAACTGCAGCCATAGCATATATCCAGGGCCTTCCCACTAGGATGTTGTAATCAAGGTTTCCGTCGATTACTTCGACATCTATTTCTACTGTTTTTTCCCCCAGTTGAACTTGCAAGTTACTTAGAATCCCATATGGGGTATATATTCGTCCATCAAATGCTTTTAATGTCGTCGAAGATCGTGACAAGGTTGGAGATCCTAAAGTTTTCCAGCAACTCATCGACATAATACATGTAGATTCCCCCTCATCAACAATTGTTCGATGAACAGTTTTGTTGAGGGCTTTCACTTGAATGAGGAAAGCTAGTTGAGCTGGTAACTGAGGATCATATCCTTTGTGATTAAAGGACACAAGATTAGAATCCTTTGGGTCTATCCCACCTATTGCTGACAATAAAGCCTGCTTTTGGGAGGGGCAGTTTTGCAGTACCTCAAGTGTCGACATAGCGGATGGCGATTGGGTCAGATCTTCCACTATATTATAATGCTGTGCTACTCTAGCACGTGGATTAAATGTCAATTTGTGTACTACTCCCTTTGGCGGTCTTATCGTTAGCTCTGGAATGATGGGCGGCGCAACTTCTGTCGAAGTTGTTGTCGAACTACTAGGTTGATCTTTATCCTTGTTGTTCGACAGCTGCGGATTCCCTTAATCTTTATTTCTTGTTGATATCAAAGCATCATCTTTTTGTTTCGAAACCGACAACATCAGCACTTGGGACGGGGAAGCATTGTCACTAGCAACCAGATTTGTTCCTGGATTTGGAAACGGATCAGTCAATACCGCCGAGGTTTTTGAATTCTTGAAGAATTTTCTAAGCTCAGCTTTATATGGATAATCTCTTGTCCAATGATCCTCATCACATATAAGACATGGACAACTTGGTTTCTTATCTCCAGAAGGGTTTGTAGAAGATTTTTTAGGTGATGATTCCTCTTGTTTCTTCTTCTTCCCTTTGTTTTTCTTCTTGCCTCCTGGTTGCTTGGTTTCTTTGACTTTATCAGTTGAGACGGCATTTACTTACGAGGTGAGAAGTTCTTCTTATGCATTTTGACTAGAAATCTTACGGGCCTTCTTAGATGTAGCCTTTGTTGATTTCGTGTCTGTCTTACCAATCACGCCATCGTCGGCATGAGAGTCATTGTTCGATTTAGGAGGGGGAGGAACAGAAAATTTCGGTCTGGAAGCGTCAGGGATTTTATCCTAGAGCGTGCTAGACTGAGTATAAATCAAGTCAAAATATTGCACACGAGTTATAACTTGCTCTTCAGTGATGACTCCTCCCTTTGCCACATCTTATGTAATGGAAGGTAATAATGACTTAATAAACCATTCAGCTACAAGCTGATCAGGAACATATGTTTTTACCATTCTACGATGACGTTGCCACTCATGAATATGATCGGATATGTGAGTGGCCATCGTTTGCTTGAAATTGGTAAGACGTTCTATCCCCGTTTCGTACCTTATGGGTAACTGAAAATGGGTTAAAAAGGTTGTGGCTAGGGCGTTGAAGTTATCAAACGAAGCTCTAGGTAATTCGATATACCATTTTGCTGTCGGACCAGGTAACGTCCTCTGAAAAAGGTGAAGCCTAATCGAATCATCATTTAGGGTGTTTGATGAACACCACAGATGAAAAGTCATCACGTGATTCGACGGGTCTTCACCCGGATTCCCATTAAATTTAGGAATATCTAATGGAAGTTTATGTGGAATTGCTGGCCACCAAGAGGCGTAAGCAATTGGATCATTCGTTAGCCAATTTAGATCCGGTAACTCTAAAGTTGACACGAAGGTAACTGCTGATTCAGGTTTGCCGAAGCATACCCAGGATAAGATGGAATAGCCTGAGCAGTTGGTCTTTGCATACCAGCATAATGCATTTGATGTTGGTAACTTTGGTAAGGTTGATGGGCATAACCATTGTAGAATGGTTGATTTTCACCATTTTGAATATACGGTTGCCCATTATTTGCAAAGATTTGTTGCTCAGATCCTTGGTATACTTGTTGGAATTGCGGTTGTTGGTATTGCACTAGCCATGGTTGTGAAGCCATGTGCTGTTGTCCAATACTGGCCGTTTGACCAAGATGAGGGGTAATTGTACCCGTTTGGGCCTGTGTCATTCCACTAGTTGGCGATTGTGGTTGAGTTGTAGGGACAAGAGGCTGTTGCATTACAACATGAGAAACCTGAGGTTGGCATACAACAGGAAATGCTTGTACTTGCGACACCATCACAATAGCCAGCGTAGTTGGTATATTTGACATAGGTAAACATTGTTGCATTGAATATACAACTCTTGGTTGTTGAGGCAGTATTGGTACCCAACCATTAGATGTAATTCCAACATAACTTGAATTTGGTTGTGAACTCTCCTATGGTTGTCCTCCCGGAGGAGACAATGAAAGGGTATATTGCCCCGAATACGACGGTAATCCGGTGCTCAAAGGAATTGTTTTTCCTTGAGGACCAGACTGCCCAAATTGACACCGCGAAGGATCAATTTGCTGAGACTCAACATAAGAGTTCCCGGATATTATTTCGGATGAACAAATGGGAACGGACCATACTGTCGAAATAGCCCTTGAGTGGGCCCCTTCTAGCGATTGAGAGCTAGTTGGGATAGATGGTATGCCGGCGAACATTGTTTGAGTTACGACAGGAAGTTTTGCCATTGCTGTGTCGGATGACACAATCCTAGATGTCGACAGTTGTTCAGACATTTCTATTCTATCCAAAAGATTTCTTAGCAATTCTACAGGAGCTTCCGATAACGGTAGACTAATTTCTGATGGAGAAGGATATAGGGTGATCCCGACTCCAAATTATGATGGAGTACTGGATGGAGGATCCTCCACAATCTCTTCTATAGCAATCAGACTAGGTAGAAGAGGTAGACCGTCGGGTCTGTAAAATATTTCTGGTGCCAAAGAAGGTATAGAATCTGCAGCGACAGATGTTTGGGGAATAACACCTTCCGAATTAGCTATAGATGGAGCAGGTTCAGTAGTACAAGTGTTTACCTTCACACTAGGATCAGCCCTGCTGTCCTTTGGTGGCTGCGGAACTTCTTCTGTAAAGGCAGGGATACCAGGAATGTTTGGAGTAATCGGAGTCTCTGATGGTGTTGGAACACTTCTTCTAACTTTACCCGGGGATTTGGAACCGGTTAAACGAGTTCGCTTTGTCTGTAACAGTTTTGATTCTCGAGACAAAGACGGTTGACTCGTAAGCCTCCACAAATGACGGGGTTTCAATTGACTTTCTTCCACGATTGTGGATTACTCGATCAACTAAAAATCAAGGGGAAATATGTTTCTAAATTAAATGAATTTTAGACACTTTGACACAACTTGTTTTTTCAATTTTTAAGAGTCGAGAAAAAACAAAAGATGACCCTAGTTGCCTTCAATTTTTAATGAGCCTGAAGTGACAAGTGCTCAGATGGACCTTTTCCTTTAAGGAGTCTGAAAAGGAACGAAAGAGACTGCTCTAGAAATCTAGACAGAGTGATTACCAAACCAATCGCAAAACTGCAGAATACTTTTTACGATACGGCAGTCAATCTTCCCAAATGTTGTGTTCAATGCATTGTGATCGATAGGGCGGTAGACATTGCTTCCTATGGATAAAGGATAAAGCCTATTGTGGTCTCCCAATATATACTCGACGGTACATGGGAGCACAAGTCTGTACTGGCACTTATCGTCTCAAAGTGGAGGAATCACCCAACCAACAATGAGAACAACAGTTACCAGGCTTTACGACGCCGGAATACGTCTCTAGCCTAGACTTCTAAATGTTGTGCGTTAGGTTCCAAAGCGTGTTTAGATTCATTAAATTTATTTTAAAGTTGATCTTGCTTAAGAAATTTTCCTTTCAAGTTCACCGCGTGATGTAGATGTACAATTCCTAAAATGCAATCTAAGATGATAAACAATCGTTTAATCTTCTTTTTGCAATGAAAATCCTAGCTACTAAGGAAAGAGAGATAGAATTATTTCAACATAGAGCAGAGAGCACACACTATATGCACTATCCTAAATCAAACCAACAAACAGTCTAAATGAAAATTCACATGCATGTATTTTTTTTTCAACCTTCTTAATGTGTGAATGATAAAAGAAAGCTAAGCAAAAATCTGAATTATTTTTCAAAGCGACAGTACTAACAAGTTTCTTTTCAAGACAAAATAAAGGCAATGATGACACTTTGCGATTTGGAATTGAAAACTTGCTTTCGACACTTGAAAAACTATTAATTCAAATCAAATACAAGAGTAACAGTGTAATCGACTATCAAGAACAACCAGATTCTCTTCTATGACTGAAAACGACACTTGCGACACTTTCAAATCAAGAAACGACAGTTCAATTACGCTACTTCTTTGTAAAAGAGAACTGAAAATGGCTCAAAATACATAAAAACATTTATAGTTATTTGCACAATGGAGGTGGAATAATGGCAAGAAAGGGGGTTTCAATAGAGGTATATTGACTACAGACAGCAAAACTCCTGAATAGAGCTGAAAAGAGTGAACACAGAAACCAAACTCTAATAGCAGAAAAGGTCTTGTCTGGTCAGCGCACCTGTAACACAGCGAAAGTGAGATGCAGCGCACCTACTACACTCGGGAAGTGTGATGCATCTAGCTTCCAAAGAAGAGACAGTGCGATGGTCCAGGGACGAGACTTCAACTGGGTTCCAGGTCACAGTTTGCAGCTCAGTTTAGGGATTTAGGCCGAGCAAGTGGTAATCAGTAAATAAATCACAGGGGTAGATCTAAAGAGGTTACTAGAGCCACCACAAGGGAAATTAGAGAGCTTGTAAATCATTTTTTTAGTTCATAAACAAAACCTGGAGATAGACTAAAGCAGCATTGATCTACTTTGCACTTGCATAGCAAATGTAGTTCGAAGGCTAGCTGGCTTGACTTCAAGCTCCGTCTATAAGTTTATAAAGCAAACAAATATAGACAAACAAATAATCTATTCGCTCCCCAGCGGAGTCGCCCTTTTGTTATCGGGAAATCTAGTGTCTATGTAGAGCTGCTAGTCCCACTAAGGCTGGTAGCTACCTTAGAAACAAACAAACTAAAACCACTTTCGTTTTCCTTTATGAGAAGTAGATAAGAGGGGAAAGAAGGAGACCAACCTCTGTCTTGCGATTGGTTCCTTGCTTGATTCCTCTCCCTTCTGATATATCTTTGCCGCTTGCTTCCTCATCTACCCAGCTTCAAAGAGCACCTATAGAATCAAAGCAGCATAATACTATCCAAGAACATAGATCTACTATCATAAACAATATAGGACTAGATATATATTGACCACACAAATGCATAAATCATCAATCATACAAGAATGTGGAGGAAAACTTGAATAGCTTTATTAATAGTCAAGAATAGCAAAGAGGATTACAACCAATTGTTCTGACCCAACATCATCCTCTCAGCAAGAAAGCCCTTCTTCACCTCATGAAAAACTTAGATCACCCAACACTATGATGTTACACCAAGAAACCAACAGCACTTCCTTACAAGATACAAAATTCCAGCCTCTGGATCTCTGGGATGAGGGATCCATATATAGATGTTTGCAAGGGGGGTGAGTCATCTTTTGAGATTTGATTAGTGTCCTCTCTCTGATAGTTCCTGATTCCACTTGGAGATTGATGATCTCTTACTCATCCCTGGGCGAATGCAGAGAGGCAAGTGTCACAGGAGAAGTTTCTAGAAGATTCCATGATCCTCCACCTTGCAGATTGACCCTGCCATTTGTCCACTCTCGCCCATCACACCCCATAGAAAGGCTTTTCAGTATGCATCACACCTCCTGTGTGTATTCAGGTGGGATGCAGCACACTTTGACCATGGAGCAGGTGAGATGGTCCAGTTTTGACCAATTATGAGTAGTTTTTCATGGAGAATTTCTGGGAGAAGATGTAATCAGTTGACCTTGTTCTTTTAGAGGTTGGAACAACACTTTTAGGGACTTAAGAGCCCTTGGTTTATGGACATTTATGATTGGGGTTGCAGTGCCAAAAAATGTCTATAACACTATGGCAGTTCATAAGTAAGGAATGAATGTAATGGGCCATTATAAGTGAAGAGCGAAGAGTCTTAGAGTAGAAGAGAGGCTCTGCAGATGTGTGCGCAAAGGCCTAGAGTAGAGTCCACAGCTGAGTGCGCGGAACCCTATAGCTGAGTGTGCATGGTAGTTTGAGTCTGTAAGAAGATTTGAAGCATTAATAAGGAGATTGTTCTGGAAATATCTATGTTTTTTTCCCTTTTACTTCGGTTATGAATAAATGTGATTATGTTATGATGAATAATGGGTTTATAATTTCATGTTGTGTCGATGCGCGAATATGTATGTTTTACATTTTTATATGAATGCAAGTAATATTATATGGTTATGCGAGGAATATATTAATGCAAGTTAAATTTATCATATACTTAAGCTGATCTGGGTAATAAATGGCTTAGGAGTGATTACAGAAGTGCGTAAGTTGTATATTCACCCGTTCAGGGTCTGCAAAAGATAGTCGTAGACATTCGTGAAGGTCTAAGGGTGATTAAGATAAGTATATCAATAGCCCTGAAAAGCTAATTGATCTGTACAAAGGTAGAGTTAGGTCATAAAATGACATCATAGCCATATCAGGGTGCAGAAGCTTGGTTCTTACATCCCCCCATACTGCTTCAGGTGAGACTTCGGTCCGCGCTCTGTGGGCTGATGCTGAAAGGGCCAATAGCGTAGGGATTTGCTTGGCTTCCTAATGCTAAACTTGGGTCAAGGCCCATTAAGCCAACAAATGGTTCCATTGCTGGGACCGGGATCTACACAACGAGATGCGTGATGTCATATCATTGGAATCCAACTAAGAAAGTGATCGAAAACTGGTTGGATAGAGAGATCCACGAATTCGTGGTGCAAGAAAACAGGAATCTGTGATTGACAAAAGAATAGTGGTTGGACAGATACCTATACATAGAAATACACAAAATATTCTTTTGTTCCTTCCCGGTCGAGTTATAAGAGTGGATCGCGAAGCTTGCAGACATCCAAGGAAGGTAGAGGCTTAACAATCCGATTGTCTAGACACCGGAATTAGTAAGGAGATTGGAAGCTTCTGAAGATAAGATCACGTGTGTTGTCGACCATTGGCTCGACCATATCATAGGAGGATTTGTGACGGAGTTCATGGTCGATATCTCTGTTAGTTAAAGTGAAGCAGAGTGTCGATTATCTAAAGGACAGCGAGGTAAGTATTTAAAATCACTGAATACTTAGATTAAGATGCTCTTGTGTGAACAACAAGTTATGCAGTTACCTTGATGTTTGGAGCTACGCGAATCGGAATGTCTTTCAGAGATGGAGGAAGAAAAGGTTATAAGTATAGCCCACTGGTCGGGCCTCCTTTGAGTGACGACGAGGAGGCACCAAATAATTCTCCCCTAAGAATTAGTTAGTTGAGAAGACAAGGATTCCCATGAATACCTAAACCGCCTCCACCTTCATCCCATCCATCTACACCACCTCTATTCTCACCTCCACCACTCACCCCATCACCCACACCAGCACCACCTCCACCACTATTCAATATGGAAAACTCCATAAAACTACCTGTATTCAAGGGTGTAGGGAAAGAAGATTCGGACCAGTTCTGGTTCGCCATGAAGGCTATATGGGAAGCCCAGGGTATCATGGATGACCAAATGAAGATGGCCATACTGGTTAGTGCTTTTCAGGACCATGCACTAACATGGTACAAAAAGTACAGTACTGATAACCCAACATTCGTGTTGGCAGATATCCAGGTTGCACTAAATAGACAATTAACTAGACATAAGTCTCAAGCATAGTCGGTTGTAGCATTCAAGGAAATCATTATGAAGCTGGGGGAGATGCCTTGGGATTTAGATCAAGCACTGAAGTGTACGATCCATGAAGCCAACATGAACCTAACTGATGGGCAGCACCACAAATGGTTTTTGGCCTCACTCCTACCCCACCTAAGGGTTGTGCTATCACAACAAAAGATTGGGACCCGAGAAGAAGCTCTGGAAATCGTAATGAGGTTGCATGAGACACTAATGCAGGATGTTAATCTAGGGGTTCATCGGATTCATGCACAGTTGAAAAACGTTTGTTTCGAAATGCAAAGTCTGAAGAAGGATAGAACAGCTTGGCCAGAGGCACGCGAAGAATTTTGGTGCCTAAAATGTAAGGGTGAGGGGCATGACAAGGATCACTGCCCAGTCTTTGAAAACTATGTTGCAGTAGGAGGACCAATGCCTCTATGACCAGAGGCTGTGGCAGGGCCAAGTGCAGGGTCTGCACTATGGTGCGCTATATGCTAGGTGGCTGGTAAACATGTGACTGACAATTGCCATTTGCTACAGAAATTCGTGTAGAAACCACAACAGTTCTTTTGCAATTTCTGTCAACTAGTAGGCCAAGACAAGCGCAATTACCGAAGTTACAAATTGATGATGGACAAGACACCTGCATACAGGGTGCAAATAAAAACATGACCTATGACCAACGTGTTGGGGGAATGTGAGGTGAGTATTAGGGGTGCGGTCGAGGCCAAGGTGGAGGAGGGCTTGGGAGAGGCCGAGGGCAGCTAATTTGTTACAATTGTGGAGGCCCAAGACACTATGCGAGGGACTATTTGAATTTGTTGTGATTTTCATGCTGTTACTATACTGAGTTTGACCATGCAACTGAGGATTGCCCAATATTATTGGCTAAGATTCATGAAAAGGGGGCACAGCCTCCGCAACCAATGCAAAAACTCCATATGATGAGGGTTGAGCCCTCTGAGGAAGACCCTAAGGTAAACATTATGCTACGAAGTAGAACTATGGCATAGATGGATAAAGGAAAGCAGCCTGTAGAAGGCGAATGAGTCTGCAAAGCACTAGAAAAAGAGATTGGGTTTGATCTGGAGTGTGCAAAAGAAACATTTATGGAAGAAAACAAAAGCTTCATTGAGGCCTTTACCTTAAGAAGTCAGGAGAAACCAGCTGAAGAAATGGACCCATCTATGATTACCACATTCTTGGAGACCTCAATGAAGCTACTCCGTGATAGTAAGGCTGTGAAGGCCCTGCAGGAACTGATAAATCAGTGCGCTAGTAAGGATGGTGCTACTGTTGAACCATGTGTGGTTTGGAAGCTTGGTAAGCACAAGGCAAGGACCAAGCGTGAAATGAGACTCACAGTGCAGATAGGGGAGTATGAGATGGACCAAGTTATCCTAGATCTGGGGTCCGACGTGAATGTTTTACCGAAACGGACTTGGGAAAGAATGGGGAGACCTATGCTCCAGTGGTCTTCAATACAGTTAAGAATGGTGAATCAACAAAAATTTATCCTAATGGGGAGGATGCAAGGGGTCATAGTTGACATCGAGGGTGCGAGTGCACTGGTGGATTTTGAAGTAATAGAGATTTTGGATGATAGCAATCCCTAGCTCCTTGGAATTGATTGGGCCACTGACATGAATGGGGTAATCAACTTGAAGAAGTGAAAGATGATATTTGAACAGAAGTCACTTTGGGTGGTGGTGCCACTAGATCCTGCGGAGGGGCGTGCTATACAGAACCAATCCGAGATTATAAAAGTGATGACGATCTAGACCAGATTTACAATATAATGGCGTGAGATCAGGATTGGGTGAATCCGATGGTGGACGGACATATTGCATGGGACCGCGAAAGCTCCTGCATGTCAGATTCAGACAAAGAATTAGAACACTGGTAGAACCGACTGCATGAAGTATCTACATTGTGTTGTAATATGATGACCAATTCATTGTGTTGTGTGTCATCTGAAGTCAATGATCTGCCTCATTATGATGAGCTAACTAATGTTGATTGATTTTTGGATACATTTGAAAGAGAAGTGTTGGAGAAATATCGCTTCTAGTCCTTCGAGTGGGTACTACGCAATACGCTTGCAAGATGGTGGGGTACACACAAGGATATTTTCGGTGATTGGCGCAACTATAGGAGGATGATGAGAATATGTTTTGGGCAGCCAAAAGTGCAGATGACAGATAAGTATGATGGAAGGGATGATCTGCATGATCACCTGGAAAAATAAATTAAGGCTTATGGTGTGGATCCTCATCATGAATGGGTGCATTTGTTTTATCATACCCTGCGCGTCATACCAATGAATTGGTACTTGGAAACTGAGCTCTACCATGGCACTGAAGAGTGGGACATCTTGCGCTAGGGATTTTTAATGACATTCAGCTTTAAGGATGGGTTTGACTATATTGATGCGGTGCTATAGGAGGTAAAAGCAACAATCTTTAGGATACCACGAGATCATTTACACCTGATCCAACCTGATTGGACAACCCAGCTGAGCCATGCACTGCAATGCTATAACGTGACTACTGAAGAAGAAGATGAGGATCCTCAAAATGTCCACATATAGAGGATCATTACATAACCAAGTCACTGAAAACTAGGCAAATCAACATTGGCGCAAAGGTGGAACCAAAATTTGCAAAGATTGGGGACTATTGGGATGATCCGACAATAGACAAGGTCACTGAGCTCCTCCGTGAATATCAAGATTTGTTCCCCATGAAGTTTTTTGATTTAAAATGGGTAATCAGAGACATGCATGCCATGAAGATCACCGTGAAACTAGAACCGAAGCCTATAAAACAAAGACCTTACCGCCTTAATCCTAAGTACAAGGAAAGGGTTCGCGTTGAGTTAGATAAGATGCTCGCGGCAGGAATTATTAAACCAATGGAAGAATCTGATTGGGTAAGCCTGATAGTGGTTCAAGAAAAGAAATAGAAAGAAGAAATAAGCATATGTGTGGATCTCTAGAAGCTGAATGATGCTTGTGTGCATGATCCCTTCCTGAGCACCTTCACTGATGAGGTCCTAGATAATGTGGGTGGCCAAGAAGCATACTCTTTCACTGATGGGTTATCTAGGTATCATCAGATCAAAATCATGCCTGAGGATAGAAGCAAGATGAACTTCGTGATAGAATGGGGATGTTTTCAGTATACTGTAATGCCTTTTGGGTTGAAGAATGCGCCAATAATATTTTCACATGTAGTCATTGCAGCATTCAAAAACTTCATTCATAAGTTTCTGGACGTGTAGTTTGATGATTGGATAGTGTTTGGATTGGTCAAGCATCATGTGGCAAGTATGTGCTTGATGTTAGATACATGTCGTAGATACTAGATTTCACTCAATCTAAAGAAGTGTTTATTTTGTGTCCCTTTTGGGATCTTGTTGGGTCATGTGGTATGCAAACAAGGATTGATGGTAGACCCCTCGATGATTGCGGTGATAGTCAACTTGGAGGAGCCAAGGAATGTGAAACAGTTGTGCGCAACTCTAGGGCATACCAAAGAATATAGGAAGTTCATTAAGAGCTATGCCCAAATCTTCGTGCCCATGGAGAAATTGTTGAAAAAGGTTTCTATGTTCTGCTAGAGTGATGAATGCCAGAAGTGCTTAGACACGCTGAAAGAGAAAACGGTCACTATACCCATCTTAGTCTTCTTGGACTGGAAGAAGGAATTTCATGCACACATGGACCCCTCTTGTATTGCGCTGGGGGCCGTGCTGACATAGGAGGGCAAGGGGGAATTGGACCATCCTATAGCATTTGTGAGCAGGAAGTTGTCCAAGGCTAAGAAGAACTATCCCACTATAGAGCGCGAAGGACTGGCCATGGTATACACAATCCAAAAGTTCAGGCACTATTTGCTGGGTCGACATTTTAAGATGTATACAGATCATTCTATATTGAAATACCTAGTCAATAATCCTATGTTGGGGGGGAAGATCTGCAGATGGTTGTTGTTGTTCCAGGAGTATGACATTGAAGTTATTGTGAAGCTAGGACGACTGCATGCGGGCCCTGATCATCTATCACACATTGAAATGGGAGAGGAACCTACTAATTTGGAAGAGGGGTTACCTGACACACAGCTCTTTGCAGTACGTGTCGCGGACAGTCACTTTGAAGATATCATACATTTCCTAACAACAGGAACTGCTCTAGGAGGGTATACAAGCTAGCAGAAGAAGGAGTTAGTAGTGCACGCAACAGATTTCTTCGTCATTGTAGGACACTTGTACAAAATAGGGTCAGACGAAATATTGCGACAATATGTACTTGAATTTGAGCAAAGCAGCATCCTTGTGGAGGCTCATGGAGGAGCTGTAGGAGGACATTATGTAGTAAAAGCGATAGTGCAGAAGTTTCTTCGTGCTGGGTTGTGGAGGCCAACTCTACATAAGGATGAGAAAGAATATTGTAGGGCCTATGACGCATGTTAAAGGACTATCAGGCCATCGTGGAGAGATGAATTTCCTTTAATGTCGTAGGGGACATTACGACCATTCAAGAAATGGGCAATCAACTTTGTGGGCCCAATTCAGCCTCCGAGAAAGAAGACAGGTGCATGGTACATCATAACCGTGACTGAGTACTTGACCAGGTGGGTGGAGGCACAGCTTGTGAAGGACTGTGTAAGCAGGACAATAGTGAAATTTCTTTTTGAATACATATTGATAAGATTTAGTTTTCCAAAGATCTTGATGAGCGATCATGGTATGCACTTTCTCAATGAAACAATTAGCGTGTTGACAGAAGAATTTCAGGTATATCATTAGAAGAGTATTCCCTATCATCCACATACCAATGGGACGATGGAAGCATTCAATAAGAGGTCTGAAATTCTCAGATAAGTGACTGGGATGTGTGCATACCAGCGGTGCTATGGGCCTATAGAACGACTTGCAAGAATTTTACTAGGTAAATGCCTTTCATACTTGTGTATGGCGTAGAAGTTGTGAGGCCAATGGAATACATTGTACCTAGTCTACACATAGTAGCACTCACAGGAATGGCAGACCGCAGAGCCTTGCAAGAGAGGCTTGCGCAGCTATGAGAGCTTGAGAAGGACCAATTTCTAGCTGGATTTCATCAACAAGTTCATAAGGAGTACGAAACGACATGGAACGATTTGCACATCAAACTGCGCACCTTCAAGGTAAATGATCTGGTCTTGTTAT
Organism: Pinus tabuliformis; assembly: GCA_031772625.1. Lineage (NCBI taxonomy): Eukaryota > Viridiplantae > Streptophyta > Pinopsida > Pinales > Pinaceae > Pinus > Pinus tabuliformis. Next base: position 159,607,405 of record CM062808.1, read on the forward strand.
ATGACAGTAAATTTGATAAATTTCTAGGGAAATTCAAGATGCACTAGCTAGGACCATATGTCATTAACGAGATTACCAATGGTGGAGTAGTTCAGTTGGTCAAATTGAATGGATAACCCTTCCTAGGGAAGGTGAATGGCAGCTGATTGAAGTCGTACACCAGTGATCCAACTAGGTGACTATATGAGGGAAGCACAGTCTCAATGCTCCACGCATCTAAAAGGAAGTGCAGGACTATAAACTACACTTCCCAGGGAGAGCTGTGCGATTGGGAAACTATGCAGAATGAAGATATGTCACAATTCCCATGGAAGCATGCAGGGGGGTGCGCTACTAAGGAAGAAACCACGTAGAGCAGCCTGAAAATGATTGTTAAAGTCATTGTTCATGATTTGACGATGAAAAAATGGCAAAATGGAGTGGTGGGGGGAGGGGGTGGGGGGGGGGAGAATTTAAGTTGGACTTTATGGACCATATCTCTGAAAATCTACCGCCAATCTAGCATTAATGAATTGATTTTGGGGGTAACGGTCAGATTTGAATTTGAAAGTGCCTATAAATTACAGGTGATTACCCAACAAAAAACACTTGGCATTTTGAGAATTAAGTTGTTGAGCTCTCAAGTGCACATGAACCGTGAAACCTATGAGATTTTTCTAACAAGTTTTGTGTTTGAGACATTACCACAGGTGAATCAAGAGTTATTACGTAGCATTATGTTGACGTCCGCTAAAGCTATGAGCGCGGAAGCAGCAACAGGCAAGGGAGCTATCCAGAGGTGGCTATGGCAGCAGAAGGAGCTACCCCCGAGGGAGTGCATGTAGAAATACCAGCTGAAGTACCAAATTCTCCACGGATGCCTAGGCCAAGGCCTACCATGACCACGGAGGGTCCCAAGATCAAGAAGGGCAAGCAGGTCGTGCCATTGCAATCGGTGTGTGCATCTCCTAGGAAACACCCCCAGAAGGTTAAGCCCACTGCACAGGAAAAGGGCAAGACAAATAACCTAGACCCAAAATAAGAGGAGTTGAGGATATCCCAATGGATGATGAGGATGTTGGGGTGGAAATGGAGGATGTTGAAATTGTGGGGTCTGACCCCATCACTAAGTTGCTTGAGTATATTCCTCCGTGCAAGGGAAAGACCAAGGTGCCCCAAGACATTAACAAGAGTAAGGTCATCCTACATACACCCCTCTTACTGGACTAGATTATGTTTGAAGGACCGCCCTTGGGGTGTGTTCCCCTTTTGAAGTTAGAAGATTGGGATTTAGCATACACAGCACGGTTCCCTTACGTAGCAACAGATCAACTCATGCACCAAGTGTTCCACAAAACCATTAGCATAACCGCGTTGGAGCCATGGAAGTGGCTGAGAGGTGTGGACAAGGAAGTACTGCTCAACTTGCTATGGGTGCCACATTACAACCACGCGCCTATCACGGTGGTGGTAATCAAGTAGTTACTATGCTTGGTGCATGATGGGTGTTTGTGGTTGGAGGAGCCAATACCCATCACTAATAGACTGATCCATAGGATCACACGGCTGCCATATACAAGGGAAAATCTGGCCATGGTGTTTGGCAGAAATACTAGCAAAAATGTCCTCACAGAGGCCATGAAGGAAAAGTTCAAGTTAGTGAAGAAGTCCCGTAGCTACGCCATCTCAAGCATCTGTGACCTGACAGTCAAGGTAGCTGCACAACTCTTAGCAGGAAAGGTCATGTGAAAGTGTTGTGTAGATGAAGTGTCAGCACCAGTCGTTGCTTTGGCAGCCCAATGTGGAGGGATTTCAATTTAATTGGGCACGCTACCTCAATGGTGAGTTCCTCGCAAACTACCATGAGTCGTAGGATCTAAAAAAGATGTTTCATTATGCATGGATTTTGTTGTCCATAGTGCTGGTAGCATGGGAGCTACCCGAAGATAGTCAGTTCCCTTCAGTTGCACCGGACCTAACAGAGGCTGCAAAGTATGCTTCACTGTGGGCAACCAAGGATCCTCAGCTAGTAAAGGACAAAAAAATCTTTTGTACCCTGATGGATATGAACGTACGCATGACCATCAACCACAAGCCGTAGTTGTCGCCTACCAACTTTGACAAATTGTAGGAGTACACAGAATTCAAGGTTGATTTCCACCATGTATAAATAAGGGTGTGGAAGGACCCCGAGCAGAAGTGGCAAGACTTGCCCTACTTGGTGACAGATGATGCAATTGAAGTGGTCCTTGATAGCTGGCCGAAAGAATGGCACACTATCTCAGACTTGACTATGGGATCTAGCAAGACGACTGTGCAACGAAAGAAGGAAGAAGCCAAGCTAAAGATGGACCAGTTGGTCATGAAGAGGAAAAAGGAGGCCGATGCTAAGGCTAAGGCAAAGTGTGCTGCCACGCAGGAGGTAGGAGGATAGGTAGGACAAGCAGGAGGAGAGGAACACAACTCTAACAAAGAGAAATCGCCTTCACCAAAGACAGACGAAGAAGCAAATGAACTGATAGAGCAGGGAGGAGTGGACCTAGAAACGACTATGTTCCGCATCAAACACACCAGGGGTCCAAAAAATATAGGATCATGAAATAATTCCAAGGTGAGCAAGACATCTTTGGATCTGATCACTTTGACAGAAGGGTATATAAATGATATAGGGGATACAATGCGGGATGCCACAGTAGAACTACTATAGTAGTTTGAGCAGTAGCAGCAGTAGGCGTTGGGCGCTATTCATATGGGTTTGCATGAGCTGCGTATCCATGCTTCATAGATGCAGACCAGTGTGGCACCCACCAGTGTGGTCATTGGCACCTTCAAATCCATGGATATGCTATGTGTTAGGGACCCTCGAGCCATAATACTACCAGATGAAGCATTGACAATGGTGACTAACGCTGACAGACCCGCTGTTAGTGCCCTCAAAGGTGTGGGCCTTAATTTCGTATAATTTCTTAGAAAAGTGCTTTATCTTTTGCAAGATGGTGTGATCGTTGAGCTTCAAGCCCGCGATCAATACACTTTACAGGTGATCAGCGAGAAAAAGGTGAATAATTCTCAGATGGCAGTATAGCGTGACTACACTCTCAACCTTGTGACCAACCTCACAGATAAGAACCAATGCCTCACTAAGGTTGTAGATGAAGCATGCTAGACCATCCTGGAGCTGGACATCTCTGAGGTTCAGCCATTTGATGTGCAGGTTAGAAAATGTGTTGCGGGAGTGTGTGGCGCACGCACAGAGTTGGCTAAGATTCAGCTGGAGCTGAATCTCAAGATTGCAGAGTTACAGTTGAAGGCACAACCTTCGACTCTGGCAAAAGTTAGCGAACATCACACGACTGCTGTGGCAGATGTAGTAGCAGTGGTAGCAAGTGCAATGATGAACTACACAACACTTTTTTAGCAGTCGCTCGAGGTCCTCACCAACCTACAAGAGGACCCCAATGTACATAGGCTGGAGACAGAAGCGTGGGAACTCCATGTAGGTTTTAACCCCTTACAGAAATTACCTGCATATGAACTCTAAAACATATAAAATAAAAAATGCGAGAGCATAACACATAAAACACATGTACACATATATTTTCCCCTGGATCCCAAAATCGAGACTACCAGATTGATTTTTCATTATGTTCCTTTCAATGTTACAATACATATTTATACATGTCGAAGCATACAATACCATGGAGCGAAAACCATTGTGTCCAAAACCATAGGTAGGTCCACCCAACCTAATATAGAGTCCAAAAAAAAATTTCCCCAAGGCGTTGCCCCAGACCCCGTTGAGGGGGGCTACCCACTCCACTCAAACCCTCTACTACACAATCGGCGCAACAAAGGGGGGGCTCTACCCCACCTCTAAACCTCTGATTAACTACGTGGGCTAGTCATGGAAAGAATATAACACAACCCAACATTCTCCCACTTGTTGTTTTCTTTCCACAGGAGAGCTTCGTCATTTATCCAGCCCTGCAACGCCCATTGTTTCTCTACACCAAGAGAACTTCTTAGAGCTTACATATTTTGTCAATGCATATGTAGTATTGTTCAAAGTGTCAACCTTTACCAACAACACCTTTTTGTCTTCTATCATATCCCTCACAAAGTGATACTGAACATCAATGTGTTTTGTCTTTGAATGATAAGCAAGGTTCTTGGCCAAGAAAATTGCACTTTGGCTGTCACAGTCTATCCTTATGGCTCCCTATACAAACCCCATACTTGAACATAATATCTGCAACCAAACGGCTTCCTTGCTTGCACGAGTGGTTTCCATGTATTCTGCCTCTGTAGTTGATAGTGCCACTACTGATTGTTTCTTACTCATCCAACTAACTGCACCTTCAAATATGTTAAACACACACCCACTTGTAGATCTTCTCTGATCTAGATCTCCAGCCCATTCTACATCAACAAAGACACAAATATCCAACACTCTGTCCAATCTTGGTCTTCCTTGGTATCACAAACCATAATCACTAGTGCCACTCAAATACCTGAAAACCCGCTTCACTGTTGTCCAATGCTCCTTTCCTGGTTTTGACATAAACCTACTCAAAACTACCACTGCATGTGCAATGTCTGGTCTAGTATAGACCATTGCATACATCAGGCCATCGAGTGCACTTGTATATGGAACACGGGACATTTCCTCTTCATCTTCTTGTGTCTTGGGACACTGTTCAGCAGATAACTTCACACCTACAGGAATAGGAACCTTCATCGGTTTACTATCCTGCATATTAAACCTTTGCAGTATTGTTTCAACATACTTCCTCTGGTTTAACCAGGGCTTCCTCTTTGCTTGGTCTCTTTCAATTTCCATGCCCAAAATATATTTTATAGCAACAAGATATTTCATGTCGAATTTGGAGGACAATTGGGTCTTTAAATCATAAATAATTTGTTTTTCATTTCCAACCAATAACATATCATCCACATACAAGACCAGATAAATAACATGGTCACCAATTAATTTAAAATACACACAGTGATCTACTTTGCTTCTGGTGAAGCCAAGTCCCCATATAAATGTATCAAATTTCTGATACCACATCCTTGGTGATTATTTTAACCCATACAGAGACTTCTTTAACTTGCATACTAGTTCTTTCTTACCCTTCACCGCAAAGCCTTCAGGTTGTTTCATGTAGATCTCCTCTTCCACATCCCCATGAAGAAATGTTGTCTTCACATCCATCTGTTCTACCTCAAAACCAAAAGAAGCAACAACAAATAACAGTAATCTAATAGAAGCTACCTTGGCAACAGGAGAAAAAATATCACCAAAATCAATTCCCAGCACCTGGGAATAACCTTTTCATACCAACCGAGCTTTGTATTTCTCCGCATTTGCTTTTTCATTTGTCTTCTTCTTGAGCACCCATTTGCTACCAATGGGTTTCCTTCCAGCCGGCAACTCCACCAGATCCCAAGCCTCATTTTTGTGCAAAGATGCCATTTCATCAACCATGGCCTCTTTCCCGAGTTTTCCATCCTCTGAATCTACTGCTTCCTTCACAGTTCTGGAATCATCATTAGTAATAGATAAAGAAAAATTTGAACAGAAAGTAGATGGGCTATACCTTTCTGGCTGCCTTCTTTGTCGAATTGATCTTCTCACACCCAAAGTTTTTGGCTCTTCATCTTCTGATTCCTCTTCTGCTATAGAGTCTGATTCTTCCTCCTTAAGCTCAAACTCTATCCTGTCAGGTTCCTTTGGTTGAACTTCATGTTTAGTAACATCTTTCACCTCTCTAAACACCACATCTTGGTTATACACAACCTTCCTTGTTATTGGGTTCCAAAGCTTATAACGCTTTAAACCATCCTTATACCCAATAAAGATGCACTTTTCAGATTTACTAGCCAACTTGGTTCTTTTCTCCTTTGGAACATGTACATATGCATCACATCCAAATACCATTAGATGTGAAAGAGAGGATTTCTTACCCATCCATACCTCTTGTAGAATATTATCCTCCAATGCTAATGAAGGTGATCTACTGACCAAGTAACATGCTATCTCCACCGCCTCTGCCCAGAATTCTTGTCCTAACCCAGCACCACTTAGCATGCTTCTTTCCATTTCCATCAACATCTTTTTCATTTTTTCTTCAACTCCATTTTTCTCAGGTGTGTATGGAGTAGTCTTCTACCATGTTATACGACACTTCTTATAGAATTATTCAAATTTCTTGCTGCAAAACTCTCCACAGTTATCTGACCTCAACACCTTTATCTTCTTCTCTATCTGGTTTTCCACCAGAGCCTTAAATTATTTAAACCTATCAAAGACTTTAGATTTATTCTTAAGGAAATATATCCACGTATTCCTTGATAATTCATCAATAAATTATACATAGTACACAGACTTACCCAGTGATGGAACCTTCATAGGTCCAAACACATCACTATGTGTTGGGTGCAATATAGGGTCTATAAATGTACCAACATTTAATTTTTCAATCCAGAGAGTTCATGAACTTCGAGACACAGCACTGGAAATGCTAGAGAGAGTCACTGGTAACCTGCAAAACAAATTCTAGTCTATCTTTCAATTATTCTTGAAAATAAATTTAATCCTACACTGGTGCAAGAAACACCAATCCAAACAATTAAAATAATGCGAGAAATTAAAAGCAATCAATGCAAAAGGAAATTCTAATTGCAATTAAATAGAAGGGAAATCAGAACTAGAAATCAAGCGGTGCCAGCACAATAACGAAAAGACTGTAAACGTTGGAATAAATTCAAAAGAAATTCAAACTATTCTACTTGCACTAATTCTGCTTGTACTAATTTTTCTTGCTCTAATTCTGCCTATACTAATTCTTCTTGCACTAATTTTGTGTAACAGTCTGCTTGCACTAATTATGTGTAAGAACAATCCAGAAGTTAAAGGAAACCATAATATTAATTAAGCATTTATCATAGTGCAATTTCCATTTTATACATGTTCACTTTGCATTATAAGAATCACAACTGTTAGATAAACTTATATGTAGTTGTTGCTTTAATGATGCATTAGTTAATGATTAGATTATTTCATCATTTCATAATTATTAAATGCGTAAGGTGAACCCAATCAAAACACAGACCCATGAATTATTGACCAGAGTAGAGGATTCTTAGCATAAGCTAGTTAGTCAATCTGGAGGATGCAATGTTTATAAAGAAATATCTTTTATGCAAGAAAAATAAATAAATAGATAAATAAGTACACGAATAATTTGCAACAAAAGGGAAATCAATTTTAAAACTATAAATAAAACATTGCAACAGATCAAATTAATTCTAGAACTAGAAATTGAAGGCAAAAAGAAACTGTAAAATTCACACAACAATTAATGATCTAAATGCTTTTGAATCTAAAAGATGAGAGTGGTGTCAAGCTGGTCTGGTGGCCAACCCAACCAGCTCACACCCTTGATTAACCTAGTTCACACAACAATTAGATTCATTAAGATGAAATGGATGAATAGACAAAGCACAAATTAAAATTGCTTCAATTAATTTAAGAAAAACAGTCTTTTACATCACGCAGACAATGCTCAACTCCAGCAAGCAAGAGGAGTGATCCACCCATTATGAACTGCGTGAGGCTACATTAGGATAGCTCCTCTGCCCTTCTACACCTTCCTTTCATGTGCACTATCCCCTGGCTGTGCATGCTTCTGCCCTCTGCTTCCTTGATTGACTAATTAATTAGCTAGGCTTGGAGCCATATCTCTTCTTTTATAGTCTTTTTACATTCCAAACTTGGCATAAAACAAGCCAATCCTTTGCAAACATCATGGGGATTAAATCCCAACTAATTATCATTAATAGAATATTAGTAAAACCATTTCCCTACTGAAATAATGGAGATTTACCACGAATTTCCCAAATCTGGCCATTTTCTAGAATTCTGGAAAAGTTGGTATTTTTAACAAACTTCCTCCAAATCCCCCTTTGTATCTCCTTAACCATTACAAATTTTGGAAAACGGCCTGAGGTTTTCTCAACTTCCTATTCTGGGAGAAAAATCCATGTTTCAAAATTATGAGATTCAGTATGATAAATGTGGAAATCGAGGTGTAAATAGGCAATTTGGAAACTACTACAAATTCAAGGTTGTAGCATTAATTATTCTCTAAATATAAATATGTATGATCTAGCTATGTCTTAGCTTATGTGAAAGTGTTCAAATGACATTTTGATCATAAACCTCTTGCATATTCTCCCATAATTGTGTCAATGTATAAAAGCCCCAAATTGGTGGAGGCACGCTGTAAAACTTGCACTGGTGCAGGCACGCTGTAAGAACTGAATTGGTGCAGGAATATGTTGCACAGTGTAGGCAGGTAAGTGTAGGTTCAAAACATGTTCAAATCAACTTTAACCTGCAACATACAAACCTTTATTAAACTTCCATTAATGGTATTTTAATCCCGTTAAAACAAAAGAAGTAACAAATACTTTCAACAATAATCATTTAATCAAAAAGTAGCATGAGAGAGTTTGAGTGAAAAATGAGACAAAACTAAGGCCCAACATCCCCTCATGCTGACCATCTTGCATGTCCTCATGAAAGAAAATCTGGTACTGTTACTCCTTTGGAAAAAAACAAAATTAGAAACATGTATAAATATTCATAATGATGTTCCTGCAATTTTGCATGATTACATTTCCTGCACTTCATAAATCTTGCTCTTAAAAACAGAGTCTCTACTAGATTCTTTATTTACTTAAACTGATTTCAAGAAAACCTAAAACAAAAACTACCACGGAAAAACTAAATTGCAAGGATGGTGTTATTACTTAAGAAAAATAGACAACTTTTAAAATTTTCAAAAATAATATCTCGAAGGCATCTGTGATCAAAAGTTTCACTTTAACACCCTCATTATAAACATGAGTGACATGATTTAAAATATATGGTGTTATAGGTAGACATAGTAATACCTTCCCATAATGATCATTTTACCATTATCCATGTATAGTTGAAGCTTCTCTTGTTTGGGCACAGTGAATTACCTGCACTAAGGGTCCCCACGTCCATAAAAATCATTCCAAAAAGATAGAACTCCAAGGTATAACAATAGAAGGATTTTAAAGCCATTCTCAAAGAGATTGATAGTGAGTTCATGGAAAGAAAAAACAACCAAGTAAATTATAGTGTAGATTTAACTTTAATACCACAAGCATGGCCCTGTTGCTAGTAGGCGTCCATAGCCTCAACAGGGATACCTTTTAACTTTAAGAAATGCTTGTGTCCCACCTATTAGATATAGATTCAGATTTATTTATGAGCATTTACTTTTTCTCTTTTTATAAGTTAATTGAAGGACATTGTCCTAGCTTGGTAACCAACTAACGACAATTCTATTCACAAGAACTAACAAGAATGAACAAGTCAACTCACGATGAGACCTTTTGTCTTTTAGTTTTTCAACTAAAAGCCATTACCTTGGCTTGGTGACCAGTGTGGTAATGTCATTCCCCATAGGACCCATGATCATAGTAGGTCAGCTCACAATGATACCTCCTATCCCTCAATTAATTCATTTATGTTTTTAGAACAAATCTCTGATTATGGTTAACCTCAAATAGGTCACTTAATAGGTGGGGAAGAAAGTCTACTCCTTAAGAGTGCAGGATGGTGCGAAAATATTTTAATTACTACTCTTTACTAGTTGGTTATGCTACCCTAAGAAATTTATTAAAAAACATCTCAAATAATGACCAAAAATATTCCTTGAGTTTATCATGCTAGGGTTCTTTATGAAAGCTTATTATGGTTTTGGAAACGTTGTCCACCATAAGAGGTTTTTCATTGATTCCTTTGAAGAGGGACTTGAAAATATTTTTTGGATGATAGTTTGTTAGAATAAGAGAAAAGTATTACATGTAACTTATAACAATACATATTGATCCACAATCAAAGTCACTTTAAAAATATGAAGCGTTAAGTGTAAAGTACTTTTGACAAGTTTTACCATGAGCATGCGTAATAATAAAATTTCAAAAGTTGTGCTTTTATGGAATCACAAGTTCAAGAGTGTTGTTATTCATCTTTATTCATTACCCTACCCTATTTTTAAAGAGAGAAATATCACCTTTAAGTGTAGGCGTACTTCCAATGAAGCCACATCCGTAACAAAATGTTGATTATACTCACACTTAGTTTTAAAGAATAAACTTCAACACATACCAAAGCGTGAGAAACCAGTTTCTTTAACTGACATGGTACCAAGAGTTTTTGAATGATGAAGAAATAAGATGGGTTAATGGATGCTCAAAACCAAGATTCAATGGAATCCACATATTTATGATTCTCCAACTGATGCAAGTCTTCCACAGTTTGATAGTCATTCTCCTGTAAGCACAAAAAATCTGGTGAAAGACAAAATATAAATCCCTCAAGTTCAGGCTCAAATATTTGATTTTCATATTCACAAGAAAGGTTGAGAGAGATTCTAGGGCTTTGAGTTTCAACAACATTTTTAGAACAAGTTCCAATGAAATATTGATCCTCAGGTGGTCTTTGAATTATATCTTCCCATGGTAAATGTTCTGTGATAAGGGGGGAAGTTTCCAAATTCATTCCCTTTCCCAATATGGAAGGTATAACATCTTGTTCAATATGGGAATCAACAAAAAGAATAGGAGGTTCAAACTATTGTGCAACTTGATGATTTGGATTAGGGTTTTGGTTGGGATTACAGTTAGGGTATAGATGGGAGCATGGACTAGGGTTAGGGTATGGATGAGGGTATGGATTAAGTTTAGGATATGGATGAGGGTATGGACTAGGGTTAAGATAAGGTTGCACATGTAGCTAGGAACATGGAGGAGGATAACATAATGGTGTATTGGAAATAAATTGTGATTGTTGTTGGTGCTCATATGATTGAATTTGCATGGGAGATTTCCCTAGAGAAAAAGATCCAAATGGTTCTTGAGGCCATGGAGATATCTGGCTCGAGGATGAGGTCCAAGGAGAGGGCCATTGCGGCCATAAGGTGGGGTATTGAATCAAAGAAGGATTATAAGTTTTCCATGGAACTGTAGGGTTGTATATGTGTTTAGGAACCTGCTAGTGACAATAAATATTATTCCAAGTATTAAATGATGATGAGTTTTGAGTTATACCTTACGGTCGATTTATTTCCTTACTTGATTCCTTAAATACTTGTTGAAACCCCAACAATGATGGCAAATAATTTTTTGAATGATCCTCCTTGCATTTCTTCCATTCTTCTTGCAAATCATCCAATTGTAAATTTAGACAAGATTTTGTAGCTCCTATTTTTGTAGTTGATTCCAAAAATTGAGAAGAAGGTTCTTGAGAATTCTTCCCAATCTTGGAGATTCCTCTTGAATAACTAATGCACAATTTACAAACATTATCATATGGGAAGTGAGAAACATCACCTGCTCCTATAAGATTTAAAGGTTCTAAAAATTCATCTTTGATTCCTTTGAGTAGGAGTGTTTTCAAAATATATTTTACCAAATTCCTATGTTTTGATTTTTGGAGGTTGTATCTAAATCGCTCCATATAATCCTCCAAGCTTTCATTTTCCCCTTGTGTTATTCCAAAAATATCTTCACTGGCCTGGAAATAGTCTTGATATTTCTCCAAGAATGAATTCTTCATGTCTTCCCATGTTTGAATGCATTTCCCACCAAGGCTCATGAACCAGCAGAGAGTTGCTCCTTTAAGAGTAAGAGGAAACACTTGCAACCTTTGAGAATTAGTACAATAACCATATCCTATACAAAGTACTTCAAACTCAAATAAGAATGTATCTGGGCCTTCATTTTCCAAACCATGAAATTTTGGTAGTGAAGATGGGGGAATATTATGCATTTGAGCCACTCCTAGATCTTTGATAGGAAATTCAAAAGTAACAACCTTCTCCATTTCATACCAAACTAAAATAAGTTCTCCATGTACTACTTCGAGACTCCTTCTTTGAATGTTCCTTCCAACTAATCAGTAAAATAGGTGCATTGAATGATTGATATTAGCCTCAAACTCTTCATTGAAAAATGCCCCAAAATACCATTTTTCTATATTCAACAAGACCACTGTGGAGTATCAAGGAAGGTATGTTTCGATGGTCATTTTGGTATCTTTTCATCAGAACTCAAAAGCCTTTTGCATGAGAAATCTAGATAATGATAAGAATTTATAACGAAACACGAGATATTAATGAAAAGCACTGATAGTCGTCATTTCTATGTGCAGGAGGGAGGCAATACGGGAGGTGGCCATTCCAAAAGTAAAGACAAGGATGAGCTAACTGTTGTCCCTTTGACGGAAGATCGGAAGCGAACCACATCACAACGAATCAACCCAAGAAAGGACGCGGAGATACCAGCACGAAACAGAAAAGGGAAGAAGTAACGCAGTATTAATGATTCTGTGAATCCCTCAGGATCTGAGATCCTGAGGGATCGCTATTTTACCTATTTTCTGTACCTAGATATCTCCGCCATCTTCCCTATAAAAGGGGTAGCACTGTTGGCTTCAGGGAGGATCTTTTTGGGGTGTAATTTCTTTTAAGGAAGATCAGGACTATGATCTTTATGTTCGGTTGAAGACTTGAGTTCCTGTAATTTTATTACATGCTTTAATACAGACTTGTTCACTCTTTTATCTTTGAGCCTGGATCTATCTTAAGCGGTGTACCCCTGGAGGCTAAGGGCCCGACCCTGGAGGACACTTGCTCTTGTATTATTACGCGTGGTTTCCGTGTGGTTTGTTCATAGATGTAATTTGGTAATCTGATGTGTTTTGAGAATATTCTATTACATGCTCTGTTGTGATTAAGTCATTTCGTGTTCTTGAACTTTATATCGATGCTATGTTATTTTACCAATTCTTTAGGCATTGATTAATCCCTACAGGACACTGTTACTTTATTACATAATTCTTCACGATTGTGTTTTGCATTATCAGAAGTCATCTGGAAAGATCTGTTTTACATGGGTATCGAATGTGACTATTCTTTATTATGAGATACAGTCGTATGTGTTTTAACAGAAGCAGATTAAGTATGGTGTGTTTCTAAGGTTCTATAGTATTGTTCCATCATATAAGATTGAGGGATTGGTGTTTTGATTGGCATGGTTAAATAGAGTTGCAGCTTAAAGAATTCAGTTATTACTTATTTTGATTACTGTTCTATTCTTGAACTGTTGTTCCATTTACTTGTTGTTCCATTTATTTGTTGTTCCATTTACTTGCTGTTCCATTTATTTGTTGTTCCATTTCAATTTGTTGTTCCATTTCCAGATTGCTAATTTGTTGTTTCTTGAGGACGGACTTAGGCTGTAGAGGACCCCAGCATCTGCTACTTGGTCCCCAGACCTCTGATCTGCTCCCATCAGCTATGAAAGGGATGTGTTATTGCTACCAAGCCCTTGGCTGATGTGTTGTTCCATTTCATTATCACTTCTTTTATCTGCTATTTCATTTCTAATCATTAAGAACGATCCTAGGCTGTAGCGAGCCCAGCATCTGCTATTTGGCTCCCAGACCTCTGATCTATTCTCATCAATTATGAAAAGGATGGGTTATTGCTACCGAACCTTTGGTTGATGCAATACTTGGTGTGATTTGGTCCTTTGAAGTAGTTAAGTTGTAGACTTGCATTAGTTTACTTTCGTAGTTGTAAATAGTTGTACTACAAGCATTACTCTGGAAAATGCTAGCCTCAGACTGAGACACCCTTTGAAATAACCAGACGATCCCGGATTGACATATTAATGTGAGGCAACTAGAGGTGAAAGAGACCCTTTTTATAGCTCTACATTTTGGCGGCGTTGCCGGGGAAGGAGTGTAGCCATTTGTCTTTCTCAGAGTAGTGTACGAACCTGCTAGGGAAGAATTGGGTTTTGAAAACGGAAGGTAAGAACCTACGTACAGAGCATGTAAAAGCCCTGCTCCTTTGCCCGCTTTCCTGCAGATTTGCTGTTATTTGCTTAAAATTTAGTAGTTAAATTGAGTGCATGACTAAGCAGAAAAAGCTAGAGAAAAATCCCAAACCGTTACCGAAACTAGAAAAAGCTAAGGGACCGGTGACCCTTGGTCGATCGACATACATAGACGAAATCTATAAGAAAGCCGAATCTCAGCCTTCAGTAGGACCCAGGAAAGTTACTTCCAAACAACCTACTAGTTCCCTTCAGGCCTCAGGCTCACCATCTGAAGCCTTTGCTGAGGTGCATAGTCAGACTGACGAACAAGACTTTCAAGAAATTGAAAATTCTATTCCATAATGACTGCAGGAAGGGAATCTAAGCAATCTTTGTGAAGGAGAAGGAGAAACAGGGGAAATTGGGGAGCCAAGATCTCCTCCTAGGATAATTCAGCCATTAAATAGCCCAGACAAGGGGAGCGCGGTAAAAATTATTATTGAAGACACCCTATTTCCTCAGACAAAAATTCCAGATAGAGGAAGTGCTATTAAAACTGTTCCTGTTGAAAATATTCCTCCTCAACCTAGGAATACCCTCTTAGATCTTTCGGAAGGTTATTGGCATATATTTGACCCAATGGCTCAAAATCCGCCAAACACCCAAACCTCTACATTACAATACCCCATAGTGGATTCCGCAGCAAATGCTCCTATGAAAGCAATCCCCCTTCAACACATTCCTACATTTCACGGACTTACATCAGAGGACCCTGATGCATTCTTATTTGAATTTGATGTGCTATGCAGGGGATATGATTACACCACTGACCCCCAGAAATTAAAATTGTTCCCCTCCACTTTGAAAGGGGCAGCTTTAAGATGGTTTAGGGGTTTAGGTGGTGGAGTTATAAATAACTGGGAACAAATGAAAGAATCTTTCCTAAAGAAATATCAAGATTACTGTAGGTCTAGAGAACTGAAAGATGAAATATTTCAGATGATAGCTAGACCAAATGAAACATTAGAAGAATACGTGGAACGTTTCCAGTATAATCTGCAAAGATCCCCTTATGCATCGTTGCCTTTGCCTGATAACGTGTTGAAAATAGCATTAATAAGGGGCATGAAAGAACAACGGGTTGAAACATTAAACATTATGGGGAAAGGGGGTATATATCAGGAAATTTTTGCTGACATAATTGATTTATGTATCAGGAGTTCGAGAGGCAGTACACGAATCAAACCAATAGAACATGATCGATTTGCACGGGAAAATAAAATTTCATCAGAAGGAGTAACACGTGTGGAAATTGGGAATTTACTTGAAAATTTTAAAACTGATATACTAGGAACACTGACTACACAATTGGACATTTTGCAGGCTAAGCAGAAACAAATGGAGGCAGAACAGAATTTAGCAATTTTCTGCCCCAGATGCAGGAAGAAGCATAGCCATAAGGAATGCCCACTAGATACAGTTCAGACATGCGCCATTTGCACAAGGGATCACTCTACAGAAAGTTGTCCCTCATTACTTGGACTGAAAGTGGTATATAAGGAAGCGGAAGAAGAACCAGAAGCAGTGTATCTACTTAACCAGCGTCGTCAGTGGCAGCCGCGACAAACTGGTATGTTTTCAGACCCAGCTTCTTCTTTTCAGTATCCGCAATACAATACTCAACAGTATAATACATGGCAAAGTCAGTTTCAACCCCCATTTCCAAATTGGTCATCACAGTCATACCCTTCTGCAAACCCGTGGCTAAATTAGACAAGCCAATCTGGCCGGTCGAATCCTCCTTATCCCCCACCATATTGGCAAAACAACCCTTATCCACCGCAATGGACTCCCCCCACTTCACAAAGTTCAAGCTGGCAGAATAACTGGTAGAGACCAACACAGCAGCCAGTAGGAAACATTCCTTTCCCTCAACCTACACTACCAGCTTTACAGCAAAACCCCCAATCTAATCTCAGACCACAACTCCCAGCACAGCCCAATCCCAATCCAAATAACAGACCGGTCCAAGCACTCCAAATTTTAGAAACACCAGAAGAAGGACCCGATCTGAGGGAGTGCAATGATCTGCAATTAAGATCTGGGCGTATCATTCAAACAGAGGGAAACAAAATAGTTCAAATTGAAGATCAGTTACCTAGAGAACAGCTGTCACAAGAAGAGGATGAAAACAGGTAACAAACTCAGAATCAAGCAACTACATCCTCTCCCCCATTCCCAGAACGTTTAGTCATACCTCGACCTATACAACAACCTAATTTTGACATTCTGGGAGAATTACAAAATTTGTACCTAAAAATCCCGTTCCTTCAGGCCATTCAGGACATCCCAATATACGCTAAAACTATTAAGGAACTGTGCATAAAAATACCAAGAAGGAATGTAATAGATAATCCAAGAGTTTAAGTAGTCGGCACTTTATCTGACCTATTATCAGGAAAGGAAACACCTATTAAGTATGAAGACCCAGGAAACCCAATAGTAACTGTTCAAATTTATGGCCAAACCTTAACCAATGCCTTAGTTGATCTTGGAGTTGCAATCAATATATTGACCACCTCCACTTGCCAAAAGTTAGGAATTACATCTGCAGAACCTACTTCAACTTTGCTGGAATTGGCTGATCGATCTGTGGTCAGGCCATAAGGCATATTGCATGATGTTATGGTATCAGTTGATTCCTGGGAATACCCAGCTGATTTTCTGATAATAAATCCTAAAACCCGACTAGATGGACATCCATTGATCTTAGGAAGGCCTTGGCTCGCTACCGCTGATGCCTACATCGGCTGTCGGCAAGGAAACATGATCATAACTAAGGGGGCAGATATTAAGAACTTAGTACTATATCCCCCAGCGCATCCAAGCATCACAATAGTCAAAACTAATAGGCACTATGTATCATATCTTACTGACAACATTATATCTCCATTAACTATACAAGAAGCGCTAGAGTTCAAAAATTAAACAGAAGATGATGCCATCAGTAATTTTATTAGTCAAACTGAACTCACATCTCATACCCAGTGTCATATGATAAAAGCAGCATTTGATAACGAAGTAGAGGAGGAACCTCTGAAAGATGTGCATGACCATACAATCCCTGTCACGTCAGTTGCACATAGTAAAATAGTGGAAATCGAACCTGGGAAGACCTTAAACATTAACGCCAACCTTACACCGGAACAAGAAACAAAACTCATCCATGTTTTAACAAAATATAAAAATGCATTTGCATGGGATTACCCCGATATGAAAGGAATTGATCATCAATTGTGTACACACCACATCTACATAGAGAATGATGCAAAACTTGTTAGACAACCTCAGAGAAGATTAAATCCTCATCTAAAAGAAGTAGTAAAAGCTGAGCTCCAAAAACTTTTAGATGTTAACTTTATCTACCCTATCTCTGATAGTAAGTGGGTCTCCCCGCTTGTGGTGGTACCGAAAAAGAATGGGAAGTGGAGAATCTGCGTGGACTATAGAGAACTAAATAAGGCAACGCAGAAAGATCACTTTCCTCTCCCATTCATCGATCAAGTATTGGACACTTTGGCAAGCAAGAAATTCTTTTCTTTTCTTGATGGCTTCAGTGGGTATAACCAAATACAGATTGCCCCTGAAAATCAGGATAAAACTACTTTTACTTGTCCTTGGGGAACATTTTCCTACCGAGTTTTACCTTTTGGTTTATGTAATGCCCCTGCCACATTCCAAAGGGCTATTCTTAGCATATTTGCAGATCTAATAAATGAAGGATTGGAAGTATATATGGATGATTTCACTCCATACAGAGAAGAGTTTGATCCAGCATTGGAAACACTAGAAAAAGTCCTACAACGCTGTATAGCTACCAGGCTTTGTCTAAGCCATGAAAAGTGCTACATGATGATGACAAAAGGACTTATTCTAGGGCACTATATTTTAGCAGCCGGCATACAGGTAGACCCATCCAAAATCCAAATACTTTTGCTTATTCCTACTCCTACTACTCAAACAGAGGTACGTAGCTTTCTTGGATTCTCTGGTTATTACAGAAGATTTATAGAACATTATTCACGTATTGCTGCACCATTGTATGCACTAACTGGTAATATTGATTTCCTTTGGACAGAGAAATGTGAACGTGCTTTCAATGACCTGAAAAAGCTTGTATCTACAGCCCCAGTCCTTCGCGGACCAAACTGGGATTTTCCATTTCAGATATCATCCGATGCCTCAGATACAACCATTGGAGCAATCCTTGGTCAGGAGGAGGATAGAAAACCATACGCCATTTATTACATTAGCAAAAATCTATCCCCTACTAAATTAAATTATACCATAACTGAAAAGGAATTTCTAGCTGTTATACATGCTATCAATAAATTCAGACATTACATCACTGGATATCCCGTTATCTTGTACACAGATCATTCTTCTATAAAGTATCTAGCAAATAAACCTGTCACAAATGGCAGAATAACCAGATGGCTGATTTTATTGCGGGAGTTTGACATTACAATCAAGGATCGACCTGGCAAAGAAAACCCGGTAGCTGATTTCCTCTCAAGAATGCCAAAACCAGTCGATGCAGCAGCAGTTGAAGATCAGTTTCCAGATGAGCATCTCTTTGTTGTTGTTGTTCAAACA
The DNA here is from genome assembly GCA_031772625.1 of Pinus tabuliformis. Classification (NCBI taxonomy): domain Eukaryota; kingdom Viridiplantae; phylum Streptophyta; class Pinopsida; order Pinales; family Pinaceae; genus Pinus; species Pinus tabuliformis. The sequence goes on from CM062808.1 coordinate 159,625,966, forward strand.
CCCTGGTATGCTGATGTCGCCAATTACCTAGCAGTAGGTAAGTTACCAAAACATCTAACCCCTAATGAGCGAAAACAGATTGTCCAGCGAAGTACCAGATTTTCCTGGATTGGAGGCTATTTGTTTCACACAAGGGCAGACATGCAAATCAGGAGGTGCGTTCGACAAGATGAAATCTTTGATATATTGAAAGCATGCCATGACCAACCATGTGGTGGACATTTTGCTAATCGCAGGACTACACATAAAGTATTACATACATGGTATTATTCGCCCACAATTTTTAAAGATGCAAAGAAATTTGTCCAAGCATGTGATAGTTGCCAGAGGGCGGGACGCCCTAGTCACTCAGATGAGATGCCCTTGAAACCACAGCTAGTCATCGAACCATTTGAGCGATGGGGCCTTGATTTCGTGGGGCCAATCAACCCACCATCAAACCAGAAAACATACATTCTAGTGGCAACAGAATATATCACTAAATGGGTTGAAGCGGAAGCCTTGCCCAGGGCTACAAAAGAATCTGTTATACAGTTCGTGCCCCATCTATTTGTGCGCTATGGCCTCCCTAGAGAGATAATCACAGATGGAGGGCCACAATTTGCTGGAAACAGAATAGCGGCAACACTCAACAATTATCATGTTCAGCATAAAATGACCACCCCATATCACCCACAGGCCAATGGGCAAGTAGAAAGCAGCAACAAGATAATAGAAACAATTCTAACCAAAACAGTTGCATCACATAGACGCGATTCGGCTGCCAGACTACCAGAAGCATTGTGGGCTTATAGAAAAACATGGAGAAGCACCACTGGCCACTCACCTTACCAGCTTATGTTTGGAAAACAACCTATCTTTCCTATAGAATTTGAAATCCAGACATTACGAACAGCACAAGAAGTAGGGTTAGACTTAACCGAGGCGCAAACTAATCAATTGCAACAGATTAATGAGTTGGATGAAATTAGACTCTCTGCACTTCAACATACTGCCCTGATACAGCAACAAAGAGCTAAGTGGCATGATGCTCTCATCAAAAACAGAGTCTTCCATGAAGGAGACTAGGCTCTTTTATATGACTCTAGATTTCAGGACTTCCCCGGGAAACTCCAGACTCGTTGGTTGGGACCATATGAAATTCAGAAAGTACATGACAATGGTACCCTCACACTAATTACTATTGATGGTTCTGGGTATACCTTTAAGGCAAACGGCCATCGAGTCTGTCTCTATCGCAAACCACTTACTCGGGAGTCCTTTTGCCAGCAATTACGCCAAGATTCAGATATGGAGATCTTACGGGAGGAAGACAAGTCTCCTCCACCTGTAACTCGCTAAGAAGTTTACTTTTCTTTACAATTTGTATATAATTCTTTGAATTGTTTTTGTACATATTTTTTACAGCATGTTGTGATTTTTGCTGTTCCTTTTTCAAAAGGAACAGCACTTGTGATTTTTGTTGTTCCTTTTTCAAAAGGAACAGCACTTGTGATTTTTGTTGTTCCTTTTTCAAAAGGAACAGCACTTGTGATTTTTGCTATTCCTTTTTCAAAAGGAACAACACTTGTGATTTTTGCTATTCCTTTTTCAAAAGGAACAACACTTGTGATTTTTGTTGTTACTTTTTCAAAAGGAACAACACTTGTGATTTTTTTGCTGTTCCTTTTTCAAAAGGAACAACACTTGTGATTTTTGTTGTTCCTTTTTCAAAAGGAACAACACTTGTGATTTTTGTTGTTCCTTTTTCAAAAGGGACAGCATTTCTGATTTTTGTTGTTCCTTTTCTAAAAATGAACAGCACTTGAGTGTTTTTGTTGTTCCTTTCTCAAAAAGAACAGCATTTGTGTGTTTTTGCTGTCTCCGAAAGAAACAGCACGGTTTGATTTCTGCCAGTCTTTTTCCAAAGGAACGGCATTTGTTTGATTTTATTGAACTGCACCATTGATTTCCACTGCTCCTTTCTCTAAACGAACAATCGTTGTTGTATCTTTCCTTGAAACTGCACTACTCATATGATTTAAAACAGCTTGTTCCTTCTCAAGGATGCAGAGTGCTAATGGTCTTTAGAATACAGCTATCTACTTATGTGATGGAAACAAAAGCACAGTATACAGAAATCGGTAAATCATAAATCGCTGTCCTTATAAGCAACTGCCCTGAATTGATGAAAGGATGTAGGGAAAAGATATGCTTACTTATCACCTTTTGTTGCCATTGTTCTTGTTGTGGGGAAAAATGCCTATGCAGGACGATCCTATCCACCTAAGGTGTGACAGTGCCTTAGCAACAAACAGAGACAGCTATTCTAGTATTCTTCCTTTATGAATTAAGAATGAAGAGAGATGGATGGACTAACCGGTGTCTTCCGTTTGTCCCTCGATCCAGTTTCTCTTCTCTTTGAGAGTTCCCAACTACTTGCCTTCTCGCTCGCCCAGCTTCAAGAGGTTTCTGCAAGATCACAAGAAGAGAACACTACACAAGACATGGATTCATATTCATAACTAGTTCAGGATTAGAAATAAACTAAACATACTAATGCAATCATACATCAAAGATACATCAGTATATAGGAGAAACCAAGATAGCTTTATTAATGAATAACAAGGTTCAGGAAGAGATACAACCCAGAGGGCTCCAATCTAGCATCTACTTCCCAGCAAATGGAATTCCTATCTTCACCCCCTTCAAAGCATTAAGCACCCAATGATTCCAATCTCAAACCAACAGCAATTCTTTGCAATAACAAAATTCCAGCCTCTAGATCTCATGGAGGAGAGATCCATATATAGATGTTTGGAGAGAGGATGAGTCAGCTTGAGATCTGACTAGTGTCCTCTCCCTCTGTCAGTTCTTGATTCCACTTGGAGGTTCTTGCTTCCACTTGGAGATTGAGAACCTCTTACTCATCACTAGTCGAATTCACTGAGGCAAGTGTCATTGAGGAAGATTCTGGAAGCTTCCAGGGTCTTGACACCTTGTTGAATGAACTTGCCATTTGTCAATTCCCGCTCAGCGCACCCTGGTAGTGCTTCTACCTGCGTTGCAGTGCAGGTAGCCAGTGCAGACTTTGCATTTCAGCGCAGACAGCTAGTGGAGCCTCTAAATTGATCCTGAATTGACTTGTTTTTGAGCAGTTTCTGGTGGAGAACTTCTGTGAATTGTTGTGGTTTGTTAGCCTTGTTCCTCTAGGGGTAGGAACAACATGTTTAGGGACTTTGGATCCCTTAGATTATGGAAATTTCATGCTTATAGTTGTAAGGCACAAAAATGTCTATAACAGTTGCCCCCTAAAGTATGAGGCCGTTTATCGGGTGAAATGCTTTATCAGGAGGATCCGAAGTTCATCCAATGCTGGGAGGAGACCTGTAATAAGATACAATACAATACATTATTTTTCATGCTGCTTTCATGATCTAGTTGAGGCGGGCATTCCCATGCTCAGCTTTATAAATTCATTTTTCTGTACATAGAACAGAAAATCGTCTGATGGTAGACTGATAATTTTGATGAAATTATCATCCTTTGGATAGGATGATTATCTGTTGCAATGATGTAGATGTCAATGTCTTTATCTTTCCTGAATATATATCGCAGCCCGGATGGATGAAACTAGATCCGGGGTCTTCAAACTCGTTCGATCTTCACTCTAAGTACAAGTCGATCCATGTGAGAAATGTTCTGAATTCGAACATGGAAAGACATCGCTTGATTACCGGTCAATGAGGTAAACCATTAACAAGCGCAAGAGGAATCACCGATAATGATAATGACCCTCAAGGTACTGCAGTACAATTCACGTGGTGTGAATAAAGGACTTGGCGTCGAACACCACGCAAAATCTTTCGGTCGAAGGTCATTGATGTATACCTGTCGCCGGAAGTGAGAAACTTGCCATTGAGGCATGCAAGCTTCAAAGTACTGAAGGGGTTGTTCCTAGATCAACTTCTTGGATAATGAGTTGATGTCGACAAGAAGCGATCCGTCAAAGGAGGGCCTTAATGAATCCCACATCAATGACACGGAACGGAGCTAATGATTTTGATGGAGGTGAAAACGATCTGTGACATATGATTCAGGGTGGCGGTCATGAAAGGATGAAGGATAATGTACGGCAGTGGATGGGACACGGTTGACTTTTCTGAACGACTTCTCTTGAACATATGGCGACACTGATGCGATGGATCGGTAGCATTACCCCAAATATGGATGGTATGGCGAGACCATGGATGTGACCGGTGAATGAAACAACCCAACCCGATTGTGGTACGGAGGAAAAGTGTCATGTTCAAGAGCGACTTGCTAACATCAAAGTTTTCTTGAGTTTCTCCCAATTTTTCCCCAGTCATTGTTGACCAGTACCTCTTTATTTTTGTCAAGCTTGAGGAGGATAACATATGCTTGTTCTATAACCTACCCTTCGGGCAAGCCCATCGCTATGTTTTAACGAGCCTAGCGATAGTGAAACTCGTTCTCGTCTAAAGACAAGTTTGTCGCTATTTAATGATTTTAACGAGTCTAACGACAAAGATAACTCAGTCCTTTTCATTTTTAGAGAGTCTGAAAAGGTACATAAAGTTAACTCCAAAAGTCCTTTTTCGTCATCTAATCCCTTAGGTCCGAAAAAGTATAAAACATTACATAAGGGATGAGTTTTCGATAGTTTTAACGAGCCGAATAAACAAGCGCTCGATCTTTTTGTGCAATAATCCCTCAGGTCCAAAAAGATTAAAATCTAGAGGAGGGATAGCACTTCCTGTCCCTTTAACGAGCTAGAAGGCCAAGGACTCGGCAATCTTTTCATATTTTACGAGTCAGATGAAAAGAGCTTAAAGAAGACTCGTCTTTTGAGGAACGAGTGATGAAATAGGTTAGCAGCTGATTCCAGGTACAGGTTGGAATTTTCCAATCACGGCAGTGTCACAAGGATGGCTAGTGAAATCACTCTTTGCAGCTGTTCCTCAAAATGGGTAACCAAACATATGGAGGTGAACGATCGGCCAATGGAAAAGTGGAGGTGACGGTGCAAACACGACCAAGGCTTTAATGGCTGATGATATTACATTCACTGTGGTTATTTACCGAGATAGTTCATTTTTTAACGAGCTTAAACGCGGGTGGAAACATTTGCTCGATCTTATGTTTATTTTTTAACAAGCATGAACTATGCGCTAAAACTGCTCGGATCTTGCGTTTATTTTTTAACGAGCATGAACTGTGTGCTAAAACTGCTCGATCTTATGTTTATTTTTTAACGAGCATGAACTATGCGCTAAAACTGCTCGGATCTTGCGTTTATTTTTTAACGAGCATGAACTGTGTGCTAAAACTGCTCGATATTATATGGTCAAATTTTTTATTTTTTACCATAACTAGCTTTTCCCTTTTCAAAGATAGTACTGTATCCTCAATTGCTGCATCAAACTAGTTAGAAATGAATAACATTTGTTTGAAAACGAGATTAAAACCCTAATATTTCACTTTGAACTACGTAAAAAGCAATTAAAAAGTGTTTTTACCTCTCATTTTACCATTTCATTTGAACTTGGTTTGTTGGAGCTTTGGAGGTGCCTTTTCCCCCTTGATTTTCATCAGCTGATTCCGGGAGATTCTGCGGACGATTTTCGGCACCGTCTAGACCAGGTAGGAGCTAAACCCTAGCTCTTTCTTTTCATGGTTTCCTTTTTCCATTCTGTGCCTGTTTTCCTATTTCCCTGAGCCCCTGGGGTTTTGTTAGGGCGCTCTGCCATCAGCGCAGTTGGTTCCCTCGAAACCTGCGCTGAATGTCAAGCTGTATGAAGGCAATTTGACCTTCAACGTAGGTGGAACACTGGCTAGTTGCGCTGGGCACAGAAAAATAGTTTTGTTGCACAGTTTTTGATGAAAATTTTGCGAGTTTCTCATCAAATCCAGGATCTAACTCCTCTCATGTTTGTTTTTTAGAGATTATTGGAGCAAACTGACCCTTACATGGCGAGAACGAGAACACGAAGAAGGGCACATGATTGCCCTCCATGATCCTGTCACGGTGAACGCGCTGCGGAACTGTGGTCTGCTGAAGTTCTTCCGTATCTCTAGTATGAGAGCACAGATCTCCCTACTGCAGTATATGCTTGATGCTTGGGATCCTATCAACCAAGTATTTCAGATTAGGAGCAAATCCATCCCTTTGACCGTGGTAGACATTTACTTCTTGACTGGCTTGTCGAGGCGGGGTGCCCCCATTTCTTTGTCAGGTTCGGCCCGAGGGAATGACTCTGTGAGAGATTATGTCCACCAGTATTGTAGGGAAGGATCTCAGCCGAGTAGAGACGGCAAGGTCGTTATCCGTGAGATTACTGACAGGTCTCTCAGGTCCATTCTGTATACTATTGGTAGGATGGCCGGTAGTGCATCTCTTCATGTTGCCAACAGATCCTATGTGCAGCACGCCTTGGAGTGCCTCCAACCGAAAATATTCAACTGGTGTGATGTAGTACTTCTTCAGATGAAAAGTCAGTTGACCAAGGTAAAGGACGGGAAGCTGAAGAACTTTGGATTTGGTTCTATTTTGACTGCCTTTGCCTTGGAGAAGATACCACTAATGCAGCCTCAGTATATCGCACTCGACTTGCCTTCTCCTACTGAGCCATGCATGTAGAGATGGGTTGATCACATGTCTAGGCATGCTGGTCAATCTCAGATTTCTTTCACTGATACCTTCTTCAGGTGGTTCGAGCGTCAGGAGATGGTCTATTGCGAGTATCCATATGTTGGCATGGATTTCCGAGGTGATCCGGACTTGGTACTGCCGGATGGAAAATAGTGGGGCGCTATTGGTAAAATCTTCGACCATATCACTGTTTACTGTTTTTATTTATAGTGTCCTTGTGCTTTATTCTATCAAGACTTTAATCAAACTCATGTGTGCATGCAGATGTTGGTCCTGTTCATCCAGCAGTTTTCCCAAGAGCGCCAGTTGCTGCCCCAGCAGGGGAGGCTGCTGGGAGGGTTATTCTTCGTGACCTTGATGTGGCCGAGACCCTTACAGCTGTGCAGGAGCAGGTTGAGAGCCTTACTCTCGGCATTCCCGATGTGAGGATTGACGAGTTACCTTTACACTTGCAGCAGCATACTACTGGTGTGCCTAGACGATGGACTCGTCTCTTACGCATGATTGCACAGGCCGTGACGTGCTATCATGAGCATCACTAGGCTAGGGTGCCCCCTAGCATTTTTGAGCTTTTGGGTCATGCGACCGATTTTTGTCTTGGTTACAGAACATCATGTGTAAACGATAAACAGCTTATATATATATATATATATATTTTTTTTTTTTTGATTTTTGGGGTTTATTCTGGTTGAGTTATGTGATCCATATGTACAACATTGATGATGTGTCTCTTTTTATAAATGTCGCAAATGTCTATCTAACACATAGTTTGCTAATGAGTCGGTTAATGTGTTTAAGTTTCTGGAAATATGCTGGTACTGAATTATATCAAATTGTCTTTCCAAAATCTTAACCCTTAGGAACATGCGATAAATAGCTGGGTTGCGGATGAAATATATACCATTGAGTTGTAGTATTATGAGTTGTGAGTCTAACCTGACGATTAGTCGGCGTATACTATGGGTGATGGCATAAGAGAGTAGTTCTATCAATGCGCTATATTCAGCGATGTTATTCGTTGATTTCCCGATACATACACCTCTGAAACTTACTAAATCGCCGCTTGGATCAAAAATGGCCCAGGCTGCGGAGGAAAGGTTCTGCGAACTACGACTCGCTCCGTCGGCATATCCAACACATGTCTCCAGAAGGTTTGACATCTGAAATAAATGTAAAAAGGTGGATTACTCGACCAAAACAAACACTTTAGCGAAAACAAAATACAACAAAAGCATACAGGTTACTATTTAAGCATAGTAACGCTTGAGGTACAACCCATTACGGGGTTGCGCCAGTGGAATTCCGTCATAATCGATTAACTCGTAGGCTCCTTTTGCTAACACTCGTTTAACAATATAGGGGCCCATCCATAAAGAATTAAATTTACCTGCTCCCAATTTATCGGATTCTTGGTCATAAAGCAAGACCAAGTCACCTTCTGAGAAGACACAGGGTTTGACATTTTTGTCGAACTGCGCCTTGACTCGTTTATGGGCTTCGTTAGCCAAAGCAGCATCACGACGAGTTTCATCCAATTGGATTAATTCCAGGAAACAGTCCTCTTCTTCTAAAGTTCCGGGGAGGAGATCAATTGCGAGTTTAAGAGACGAGATTTCACACTGGATTGGCAAGACTGCTTCGAGGCCATACACCAGTTGGAAAGGTGTGAACCCGGTCGCATTCCTTACCGATGTTCGGTAAGCCCACAAGGCTGAGTACAGGATTAGGTGCCACCTTCTTTTGTGAACTCCGATCATCCTTTGCAACATACACTTCAGGACCTTGTTGATCGCTTCAACTTATCCGTTGGCTTGTGGATAATACGGGGTAGAGCTGTCGTGAGATAGCCCTAGCTTGGCAGCTAATTCAACCATCATGTGATTGCGAAAATGCGATCCATGATCTGTAACTATAGCCTGTGGTACGCCGAACCTGGCGACTACATGATTGAAAAAGAAAAGGGCAGCTGTTTCACCAGTGTTATCTAATGTAGGCATCGCCTCAACCCATTTGGTAAAATAGTCAACGGCGACTATAATATACCCATGCCCCACGGTCGAGGTGGGGTTACATGTCATGAAATCAATGCCCCATTTAGCGAAAGGCCCAACAGCTACTATTGGCTGTAAAGGTGCGGGTGGTCTTCTGGTTTTGCTATCAAAAATTTGACAAGCATGGCAACTTCTGACTGCGGTTATGCAATCTTTAAACATGGTTGGCCAGAAGTATCCTGCTTGTAAGATTTTTTGTGCTGTAGCATATCCAGATTGACGCCCCCCACACGTGCCTGAATGACACTCATTCAGGGCTTTTTCGGCCTCCTCATGGGTGAGGCACCTCCTCAGAACTGTATCAATACCACGACGGTAAAGCGTATCACCGACGATCATGTAGTCTTTTGCTTGGTATCGTATACGTTTCTGTTCTGAGTGAGAGGTGTTAGGCCTGAATTTTTGGGTTTGAAGATAAATTATTATATCTCCATACCACTCATTGCTTGTAGATATCAGAAACAAACTTTCGTCCACGATTGATTCTTCGGATGTTTCATCGTTGGACGACGATGGGAGATCGCACAATAATTCTACGAAAACTAAAGCTTTCTTTGATTTGGATTTTACAAATTCCAGATCAAACTCTTGAAGGATCGCTATCCATTTTGAATATTTTCCCCCCAGCAACTGTCGTGACAATATATAAGTCATGGGGTTGCAATCTGATAGAATGGTAGTTTTCCGAAAGAGGACATAATGTCGAAATCTTTGTATCGCTTGAACAGTAGTGAGTGCTAGCTTTTCAATGTAAGAATATTTGCTTTCCGTATGATTCAAGTTTTTACTTAAATAATATACAGGATGTTCAATTCCATCGACTTCTGCAACTAAAACCATCGCAATGGTCGTATCCGCTGCAGCCAGATACAGGTTAAAATCTCTTTGATAGTCTGGGGCATACATTAATGATGCTTTTACTAGAGAATCTTTCAGAGCATCAAAAGAAGCTTGCACCACCTGATACCAGACAAAAGGTACATCCTTTTTCAAAAGACGAGTATAACCTTTAGCAAGTTCTGCGTAATTTGGAATGAACCTCCTCAGAAAGTTTGCTTTCCCTTGGAGTTTCTGAATCTGAAGCAAATTTGAAGGTGGAGGAAAATTAATGATTGCCTGAACCTTGCAAGGGTCGAGATGAATCCCATCCTTAGAGACTACAAAGCCAAGTAAACGACCAGAACCGACGCAAAATACACATTTGTGCGGATTGAGTCTTATCTTGTAGTGTCGGCAACGTAGAAATATCGCTCTTAAATGCTGTGGATGATTAGTCCACTTTCGCGAATGAGCCGGAAGGTCGTCGAGGTATGGTTGAACGATGTTCTTGATGTCATGGAAGGCATAATTCATTGCCCTCTGAAACGTCACCCCTGCGTTCTTTAAACCAAAGGGTAATTTTCGATAAGCGAATGTGCCCCACGGACAAATGAATGCAGTCTTTGACTGGTCCTGTGGGCGGATATTTATTTGATTATATCCGGAAAATCCATCCATGAATGAAAAGATTTCACATCCGGCACATTCATCAATTATCTGGTCGATGAAGGGTGTAGGGTAGTTGTCTTTCGGACAAGCTTGGTTTACATCCCTATAATCGACACACACTCTAATTGTCCCTTGTTTCTTCATAACGGGGACAATATTCGATATCCAATCGGTTAGAGGAACCAGGTAGATGAAACCAGCATGGAGAAGCTTTTCAACTTCTGCCTTAATGGCAGCGGCTTTCTTGGGGTGCACCTGCCAAAGCCGTTGTCTTACTGGTTTGACATCAGGATACATCTTAATTTCATGTTCAACGATACTCGAGTCAATGCCTGGCATTTCATCATATGACCAAGCAAAGACATCTCTGAATTCGCGAAAAAGAGCGTTATATATTTCCAGTTCTGAAGGAGAACAACCTTTGCCGACATAAATATTCTCTACAACATTTGTTTTAGTCGAGATATTTATGGCTATAGTCTCTTCAATATTGGATAAGTTTCACTCGGAATCCACTGTATTTACAGTGTTTGATAGGAATTCAAAAACTGAAGGGTGATAAAGGTCATGTTGAGTATCTTCTTCATAATCTGGAAGAAGGGAATGCTGGTGGCAATCATTCCATGGTGTCCCCTCAATCAACATTGATTGTAGGATTCCTTCGTCCATCCTATGCACTTTCGACCAAGGATCTAATGGAGTACCATATTCTCTAGACCTATCTACCCAAACGCTTGATGAGCGTTGATTTGGGTTTGCCTCCCATGCCCGAAACATTGATTGCTACAATATTTCTATTGGGCTTGGGGGCAGAACCATTGCATGATCCATGTCGATATCGTCTTCTGAGATCTTCGTGGAAGATATCATGTTGCAGGCTACTACCAACGCTACTTCTCCTATATAGATTGGAGGTGGAAGTGCGAAAGTTCCCATTAATGTGGGGTCTTTCAGTAGGCCTACTCCGATATCTTGAAGTGGATGGTTGCTTCCATGGATCATGGGAATGCTTCCTGTAACTTGTGAACCATTAGGGAGGAAGTTTTGTTGGTCAACGATCGTAATCCCTCCTTGAAAAGGGAATGCGATCTTCCTAAAATAAGTCGACACTACAGCTGCCATGGCATATATCCATGGTCTTCCCAGTAGGATGTTGTAGTCAAGATTCCCATCGATGACTTCAACGTCTATTTCTACTGTTTTTCCCCCTAGTTCAACCTTCAAGTTATTTAGGATACCGTACGGGGTATATGTCCTTCCATCGAATGCTTTTAATGTCGTCGAAGATCGCGACAAGGTTGGAGATCCTAAAGTTTTCCAGCAACTCATCGACATAATACATGTAGATGCCCCCTCATCAATAATTGTTCTGTGAACAGTTTTGTTGAGGGCTTTCACTTGAATAAGGAAAGCTAGTTGAGCTGGTAACTGAGGATCGTATCCTTTGTGGTCGAAGGATACAAGATTGGAATCCTTAGGATCAACCCCACCAATAGCCGATAACAAAGCCTGCCTTTGTGATGGACAATTTTGTAGTACTTCAAGAGTCGACATAGCGGATGGCGATTGGGCCAAATCTTCCACTATGTTATAATGCTACGCCGCTCTGGCGCGAGGATTAAATGTCGACTTGTGTACTACTCCCTTTGGTGGTTTTATTGTTAATTCAGGAATGATGGGCGGTACAACTTCTCTCGAAGTTGTTGTCGAACTACTTGGTTGATCTTTACCTTTGTCGTTCGACAGCTGCGGATTCTCGTAATCTTTGTTACTTGTCGAAATCAAAGCATCATTTTGTTGCTTGGAGATCGACAACATTAGCACTTGCGATGGGGAAGCATTTCCACTATCAACCAGATTTTGACCTGGATTTGGAAACGGGTCAGTTAACACAGCTGAGGTTTGCAAACTCTTGAAGAACCTTTTAATCTCAGCTTTGTATGGACATTCTCTCGTCCAATGATCCTCATCACATACCTGACACCCCTAGGGGGGAGGTTTCCTATTTCCAGGGGGGTTTGAAGAAGTTTTTTCAGGGGATGACTCACCCTGTTTCTTCTTCTTCCCTTTGTTTTGCTTTTTCTTGCTTCCTGGTTGTTTGGTTTCTTTGCCCTTATCTGCTGATACGGCATTTACTTCCGAAGCAAGAATTTCGTCTTTTGCATTTTGATCTGAAATCTTACGGGCCTTCTTGGAGTTGGCCTTTGTTGATTTCGCGTTTGTCGTGCCAATCACGCCATCGCCGGCGTGAGAGTCATTGTTTGATTTAGGAGGAGGAGGAATTGAAAATTTCGGTCTAGGGGCGTCAGGTATTTTGTCATAGAGCGTGCCAGACTGAGTATAGACTAAGTCCAGATACTACACACGAGCGATAACTTGCTCTTCCGTTACGACTCCCCCCTTTGCCACATCTTCCGTTATAGTAGGAAGTAACGACTTGATAAACCATTCAGCTAATAACTGATCGGGAACGTACGTTTTTACCATCCTACGACGACGTCGCCACTCATGTATATGATCAGATATGTGAGTGGCCATTGTCTATTTGAAGTTGGTTAAGATTTCCGTTCCCGTTTCATACCTTATCGATAATTGAAAATGGGTTAAGAATGTCGTGGCTAAGGTGCTGAAATTGTCGAACGAAGCTCTAGGTAATTCAATATACCATTTAGCCGCTGGACCCGTTAACGTCCTCTGAAAGAGGCGAAGCCTTATCGAATCATCGTTTAAAGTGTTTGATGAACACCATAGATGAAAGGTCATCACGTGATTCGATGGATCTTCACCTGGATTTCCATTAAATTTAGGAATGTCTGAAGGAAGTATGTGAGGAATCGCTGGCCACCAAGGGGCGTAAGCAATTGGATCGTTTGTTAACCGGTGTAAATCGGGTAACTCTAAAGTTTCCACGAATGGTAGCTGTTGATTCAGGTTAGGTGAAGCATACCCAGGATACGATGGGATCGCCTGAGCAGTTGGCCTTTGCATACCAGCATAATGTAATTGATGTTGGTATGACTGATACGGTTGGTGGACATGACCACCATAAAGTGGTTGATTTTGACCATTTTGAATGTACGGTTGTCCACTGTTCGCAAAGATCTACTGCTCAGAACCTTGGTATACTTGTTGGAATTGTGGTTGTTGATATTGCACCAGCCACGGTTGCGAAGCCATGTTCTATTGTGCTATACTAACCGTTGGACCAAGGTGTGGGGTAATTGTACCCGTTTAGACCTGTGTCGCCCCACGAGTAGGCGATTATGGTTGAGTCACAGGGTCAAGGGGCTGTTGCATTACAACCTGAGAAATCTGAGGTTGACATACAACAGGCAACATTTGAACTTGCGACACTGTCACAATAGCCGGTGTGGTCGGGATGTTCGACATAGGTACACATTGTTGCATAGAATACACAACCCTTGGTTGTTGAGGTAGCATAGGTACCCAACCACTTGATGTAACTCCAGTATAACCTGAATACTGTTGTGAACTCCCGTATGGATATCCTCCCGGAGGGGGTAATGAAAGGGCATACTGCCCCCCATACGGTGGCAATCCGAAACTCAAGGGGATTGTTTGTCCTTGGGGACTGGATTGCCCAAATTGACCTCCAAATGGATCAATATGGCGAGTCTCAACATAAGAGTTGTCGGATATTATTCCGGAGGAACAAACTGGAACGGACCACACTGTCGAAATAGTCCCTGGGTGGACTCCTTCTGGCGGTTGTGAGCTAGTTGGGACAGATGGTATGCCGGCAAACATTGTCGGAGCGACGGCAGGGAGTTCTGCTGTCGCTGTGTCATTCGACACAGTCCTAGATGTTGACGGTTTTTCAGACATTTTGATTCTATCCAAGAGATTACCTAGCGATTCTACAGGAACTTCCACTGGTGGTAGACTAACTTTTGATGTCGACGGAAATAGAGTGACCCCGACTCCAAAATGTGTTGGAGTACTTGCTTGCGGATCTTCTACAATTTCCTCTATCGCAATCAAACCAGGTGGAAGAGGAAGACCGTCAGGTCCGTAAAATATTTCTGGTGCCGAAGAAGGGGTTGAATCAACAGCGACAGATGTTTGAAGAACAAGACTCTCTGAACCGGTTACAGATGGAACTGGTTCAGTAACACAAGTGTTTGTTCTCAGACTAGGATCAGTATTACTGTCCCTCTGTGGCTGTTGAACTTCTTCTGTAGAGGCAGGGATTCTAGAAATGTTTGGAGTAACCGGAACCTCCGATGTCGTCGGAACACTTGTTCTAACTTTAAGAGGAGATTTGGAACCGGTTAAAGGAGTTTGCTTTGTCCGTGCTGTTTTTGATTCCGGAGACAAAGACGGTTGACTCGTAAGCCTCCGCGAACGATGGGGTTTCAATTGACTTTCTTCCACGATTTCGGATTACTCGATCAACCAAAATACAAAAGGGGAAAGTGTGTTTCCGAATTAAATGAATTTTTTAGACGCTTTTAGACACAACTTGCTTTTTCAGTTTTAAAGAGTCGAGAAAAAGCTAAAGATGACTCTAGTCTCCTTCGATGTTTTAACGAGCCCGAAGTGACAAATGCTCGGATGGAATTTTTCCGTTATAGAGTCTGAAAAAGGCCAAAAGGAACTGCTCTGGAGTTCTAGGTAGAGGGTGTGCCAAACTTTTCGCAAAACCGCAGAATACTTTTTAGGGTACGGGCGGTCGATCTTCCTGAATGCTGTGTTCAGTGCATTACGATCAGTAGGGCGGCCGACACGGCTTCCTAAGGATAAAGGTTTTATGCCTATAGGGGTCTCCCAATATATACGCGACGGTACGTGGGAGCACAATCCGTACTGGCGGTATCGTCCCTCAGGAGGAATCACCCACCATCAACGAGATCGACAGTCACCAGGCTTTACGACGCCGGAACACATCTCTAGCCTAGACCTCTATGTTGTGCGTTATGTTGCAAAGCGTTGTTAAGTTCATTCAATTTATTTTAGGTTGATCTTTTTAGAAGTTTGCCTTTTGAGGTTCACCACGAGATGTATGATACAATTCCTAAATGCAGTCTAAAGATGATAAGTAAGCTTTATATCTTTTCAACTTATGAAAATCCTAGCTACTAAGGGAAAAGAAAGACACCATCTTTTCTCAAAGAGCAATCAGCACACTCTAATGCACTTTTCCTAAATCAAACATGCAAACTATCAAGATGCAAATGCACAATGCAGGTGTTTGTTTTCTGCTTTCTTAGTATTGATGCCTACAAAGAAAGATTTTTGTACAACTTTGAATTTGCTTTTAAATGACAAATACAAACAAGTTTACTTTTTCGAAATCAGAGAGGGTAGAAGAGATTACAACACTTAACGATTTTCGAAATGAATACTTGTTTTGACACTTAAAAGAGACAAACTCAAACCAAAAGAAAAAGTAAATGTATAATCAACTGTAAGCAGCCAATGAACTCTCTCCCAAGATCACAATCAACAGATCTAAATCAAGGGCTACAGGATGACTATTTCACTCTTGCAAAGGAAAACTGTAAATGACGCCACAAACACATAAAAACAATCACAGTCTTTTTGTACAAAAGGAGGCGAAATTTAAGCAGAGAAAAGGAGTTATCAGACTAGTACCTATGCTGGTTACAGGCTGCAAAAATCAGAGATCAAAACAAGGCAAAACAGAGCAGAGAACCCCAGCTGCACAAGGCCTAACTAGATCAGCGCAACCTCAACACAGGGTTTTTGAAATTCAGCACAGGTAGCCTTCACGAGACCTGCGTTGAAATGCAGAACCTCTTCACAGGGTCTGCGCTGAAGGAGAAACGAGATTCTCTCACTGGGTTCTAGGTCACAGATTGCTATTTAATCTACAGTTTCAGGCCAAATCAAAGCAACAAGCAAGGTACAATCAAAGGGATGCTTTGAGGGAGTACTAAGATCTATCACAAAGGATCATCAAATCATTTGTGAGTCCATTGTTCGGATCATAGACAAATCCAGTGATTGGATCAAAGCAGCAACTGTCTACTTTGCATCTGAGAATAGCAGATGCAGTTCGATTGTTGTTGTTGAGTCTATGAAACAAACAATGATAGAGACACAAATAAAATGACTAAACAGATCTCCCCAGCGGAGTCGCCAATTTGTTGTGGGGAAAAATGCCTATGCAGGACGATCCTATCCACCTAAGGTGTGACAGTGCCTTAGCAACAAACAGAGACAGCTATTCTAGTATTCTTCCTTTATGAATTAAGAATGAAGAGAGATGGATGGACTAACCGGTGTCTTCCGTTTGTCCCTCGATCCAGTTTCTCTTCTCTTTGAGAGTTCCCAGCTACTTGCCTTCTCGCTCGCCCAGCTTCAAGAGGTTTCTGCAAGATCACAAGAAGAGAACACTACACAAGACATGGATTCATATTCATAACTAGTTCAGGATTAGAAATAAACTAAACATACTAATGCAATCATACATCAAAGATACATCAGTATATAGGAGAAACCAAGATAGCTTTATTGATGAATAACAAGGTTCAGGAAGAGATACAACCCAGAGGGCTCCAATCCAGCATCTCCTTCCCAGCAAATGGAATTCCTATCTTCACCCCCTTCAAAGCATTAAGCACCCAATGATTCCAATCTCAAACCAACAGCAATTCTTTGCAATAACAAAATTCCAGCCTCTAGATCTCATGGAGGAGAGATCATATATAGATGTTTGGAGAGAGGATGAGTCAGCTTGAGATCTGACTAGTGTCCTCTCCCTCTATCAGTTCGTGATTCCACTTGGAGGTTCTTGCTTCCACTTGGAGATTGAGGACCTCTTACTCATCACTAGTCGAATTCACTGAGGCAAGTGTCATTGAGGAAGATTCTGGAAGCTTCCAGGGTCTTGACACCTTGTTGAATGAACTTGCCATTTGTCAATTCCTGCTCAGCGCACCCTGGTAGTGCTTCTACCTGCGTTGCAGTGCAGGTAGCCAGTGCAGACTTTGCATTTCAGCGCAGACAGCTAGTGGAGCCTCTGAATTGATCCTGAATTGACTTGTTTTTGAGCAATTTCTGGTGGAAAACTTCTGTGAATTGCTGTGGTTTGTTAGCCTTGTTCCTCTAGGGGTAGGAACAACATGTTTAGGGACTTTGGATCCCTTAGATTATGGACATTTCATGCTTATAGCTGTAAGGCACAAAAATGTCTATAACAGTTCTACTAACTCTGTTCTGATTGGTAATCTCTATCATGCCGATTTTTTATCTATTTTAATTATCATTCGCCAATAAGATCAAAGAGTTTATATCTTCCTATTGGGATTTTAAGACTTCTTCCACCATTCCTACTCTTAAGGAGTGCGGAACCACCCTTTGTGTATAAATAGGAAAGGTTCTCTATTAAAACCAAAGAAAAAAAGAAGCAAGCAAAGCAGTTTTGTCAAATTGCAGGATAGGGAGTCTCATTACGAGCTGGCCTACCATGATCATCGGATGGAAGAGAAGTGGCATTCCCATTAAGGCCACCACACCCGAGAAATGGTCCAAAAGGTATATCAAAATAAATAAATAACCCTTGGAACAGGAGGTCTCACCACGAGCCGGCCTGCCCACTATTCGCTCCTTCCTCATGAATGGCACTATGACTAACTGGTTACCAAGCCTGCATAGTGGCCTACAGTTTTGACATCACATAACACTTCCTCACATACACAAAGGACTATGGTTCCCGGGGTGAAATAAACAACTCTTCCAAGGTTATGGACACCTGTTGGTAGCAGAGCTCTGTTAATGGTATCGAAGTCGTAACCTTTACACCAATGGGTAAGGAAATTATAACCTTTGTATCTTATAACGTGATAATTTAATTACCCAGCCATATACTGCATGACTATTTATTACTGCCAATCATTAAGGAGCTAGTGACAGTGACTGCATGGGGCTCGCTAATTATGGCAAATGTCTATTCCTGAACTTCCATCAACTCACCGCATCCGCTTACGTATTAAAAGTGATTTAACCTTTCACCTCGATTCCAATAATACGTTGTTTTTGCGGACATGGAATATTTTCATAAGCTGCTCCATAAAGGCCTCGCGGACGAAGCAGACGCTGCTCCTTTATTTGACGGCTGGGACAGCCTATCATATTGTGGGGGGGGGAGTAACCTCATTATTCCCCAGAATACGTGTCAACCCGTTATTCGAGAAGATCTTGTACTTGAGCACAGCACGGCTCAATGGTATGATCATTTGCCATTTTTGTTTCTTCTGCATGAATCGCTGTTCGAAGTTATTTCCATTGCATACGCCGTTGTATTTAAATTTGAACGAGAAACTCGCCACCAGCTTCTCTGCGTCTTAACGAATAGCTGTTGTTCCTTTGAGAATTTGCAAGTGAAGCCATGGGTGGAAGGTCAGTCTGCAGAGAACCACAAACATTGACTGTTTCAGCTGCAGCCCGAAGAATTCTGAAGAAAGCAGGATGGTTGACCTACCTCAACCGCCTGAAGGAGTCTAATGAAACTGTAGCAAAGGAATTTTTACAAAACCTGCAGGAAGAACATTCCACAATCAGAGGAAAACGAATAGAGGTCACGGATGATATAATAGCAAAAGTCAGAGGACTATCGGCCACAGGGCCTGTGTGGACAATAAAGAAGGAAAGGCTGCAGAAGATTGTGGAAATCTTTCAGGACGAGGGCCAGAGCTTAACAGTTTGAGGAAAAGGGGTGCTACCAGCAACGCTAGGAAAGCCATGGGCGGAATTGGCGAAAATTGTCCAGAGCTACATTACTTGCGAGGGCAGAAAAGACGTGGTAAGACCACCACATCTAAAACTCCTAGCTGTCTTAAAACAAAAATGTTCTGTGAATTTACCTGCATTTCTTAATTCACTATTGCATGATGTGGCACGAAGCATGAAAAAGGCACAGCACAAAGAATCTGTGGTTAGCCACCACGGATTAATTCGTTTGATAGTAAACCATAGTCTTACCCAGCAGCAGTGTAGCTGGGAAGAATTAATTGATATTATTAATAAAGGGACGGCCACGTCTGGACGCCCAGAAAAATGAAAACAAATTGATAGCACACCCCAACGCCCAGAGAAGCGAAAGAAGGACGCTTGCACAGAAGTGCAAGCTGAAAGACAAGCCGAGAAATAAGCAGAAAAGCAACTTGAGAAACAACACGACGCTGGTACATCTGAGCAACCAGCAAAACGTAGAAAGTCGGCACGGCTTGCAGGGTTACAAGCAGAGCTGAAGAAACCCCAGGCTCGCATGAGCCAAGCAATAGAAATTATAGATGAGCAATCGGTAGAGACAGATACAGAAGAAGAAAGTAATGAGGACGTAGAACAGTCCACAGGGACACAGGCGGAAGAAGAAAATAACAGAGAAACAGAGCAGTCTGCCGAGGCAGAAACAGAAGAGGAAGACGAAGAACAGGAGGAGAAGAAGAACAGGATGAAGAAGAAGAAGGAGACGATAAAGAAGAAGTTGAGCGGCCCGAGCAGGAGGAAGAAATGGAACAGCAGGGAGGAAGCCCAGTACAAAACCCGATAGGGGAAGATGAATTGGCCAATATTCTGGCCAATATGGGCAAGTATGGCCAGCCCCTGAGTCCATCCAACCTCCAGGCCAAAGAAGAAACCCAGGAAAAAGATGCACCCAAGGAAGTGCATACGGAAGAAGCAGAAGTAGAAATTTCACCCGTCCATGATGAGAAGGAAACAGAAAATATCAGGCAGGAACGACCCGTTCCTAGTCAGAAGGCACCAGAGGAGAATCCGGAGGAAATAAGGGCAGAGGAAGAATTGGCCCAAGAAACAACAGAGCCAAGAAAGGTTCTTACCCCGGATCAGCCACCTCAAGAAGAAAATCCAGAAATTAGTCACACTTCAACCCACAGCAAACAGTCAGCTATTCTTTCTAAGAAGTTGATGAAAATAAGGGAATTGCAAAAGGAAAAAGGGACACTGTTAAACGTGATAGTCAGGCTTCGCCAGCAGATTAGGCTTCTAAAAGCAAGACAAAGGGGGGTAGGGACCTCAACAAGAAAAAATTCGGCCACGCCAATAAGACCCCGTAAGAATAAAAGCGAAGAACCAGGAGCCGTTCCACTACTCAAAATCCTGACAGAAGCCAAACTGCAGTCCCTAATGAAGCAGAAAGATAAATTGTTGTTCCAATTGAAACAGAAGGATAGACTGTTGTTCCATTTGAAAAGGAACGGCAGTGGGCTGGAGTTCGTGTTAAAATTGAAAAAGATAATAAGGTGGTTCAGACGGAGGCACCACCTTCGGGAGTAATAAGGGTTATGAATTCAATGCTGCATAATAAGAAACTCCAAGTAAAGCTCCCAGCCTCCACAGATGCATGGAAAAAGGACCCAAAAACAAGAACCCTCCACCATCATTTGAAGCAGGCTCAGCAAGAAGCAGAAAAGCTCAGGGAACAAACGGTCCCCCGTGAAAAATATGAGGAATTACAGCAGCAGTTAAGGAACGTCAACCTGTCAGAAAGCCAAGCCTTCGAAGGATGGCGAAAGGAGCAAGAGAAAGTTGCCAAGGTAACTCGTAGATTAGATGTAGTTATTAAACAAATGGATACCTTGTCTGCTCTGTACAATGATGCCCTAGCATGTAGAGCTCCTGCCAAAAATTATGCCATGTTTCTAATGGAAAGATACTTACAATTGAAAATTAAATCCGTTAGGGCAGGTGCTCCCATAGAAATTAACACTATAGACGATTTTATAAACTGCTGTAAGCATTATGGGGTAAAAGTACAAAGGTTATTGTGTGAATTTTACCTGCATAACCTTGTACTAGAACAAGAGACCGAGCTTAACCATGGCCCTTTTGTCGGAGATATTCAATTACAAGCATTCATTTCATTTACAGTTAATCAGATTAAATGGCTCAAAGCCTACAATGCATTTCAGAGACAAGAAAATGGATTAGACCTATGGGTAAGAGCTGAACCTAGAGTCCCGGAACAGTTATGGAGAAGTCATAGAAATCTCATGAGGGCTCCAGGCGTGATTGAAGCATTAGGACCCATGCATGAAGCAATCATTTGGCAAGGGATTGAATTCTTTTCTTCTATTAAAGACCCTGCCATTGAAGCAACTAAATTTCGATATCGGGTATCTAATCCAAATATTCAGCTCCGAGAGCCGTTTAAGTATGAAAATTTTAAGCTTGCTGCTAACTGATTCCCCCTCTATGGTGAAATTGTTTTGAGGGCAGGGCCATCCTGGTTAGGATATAGGTTCCGGAGTCCAATCATTTGGCATCCTGCACCCGGATACCAAGCCCTGTATGAAATGCCTGAGGGCCAGACAAGCCATTTCTTTGATCATCTAGTTTTGCATCATGGGTGTAGGCCCCCACACGAAATTCCATCTCCAGCCTACTCCCTCACTGCTCTGCATGTCAACTACAATGTTTTCATGAGGCCATGAAAAAGGGTAAGCTAGGGGGCGTGTGGAGTATCAAGGAAGGTATGTTTCGATGGTCATTTTGGTATCTTTTCATCAAAACTCAAAAGCCTTTTGCATGAGAAATCTAGATAATGATAAGAATTTATAACGAAACACGAGAGATTAATGAAAAGCACTGATAGTCGTCATTTCTATGTGCAGGAGGGAGGAAATACGGGAGGTGGCCATTCCAAAAGTAAAGACAAGGATGAGCTAACTGTTGTCCCTTTGACGGAAGACCGGAAACGAACCAGATCACAACGAATCAACCCAAGAAAGGACACGGAGATACCAGCATGAAACAGAAAAGGGAAGAAGTAACGCAGTATTAATGATTCTGCGAATCCCTCAGGATCTGAGATACTAAGGGATCGCTATTTTACCTATTTTCTGTACCTAGATATCTCCGCCATCTTCCCTATAAAAGGGGTAGCACTGTTGGCTTCAGGGAGGATCTTTTTGGGGTGTAATTTCTTTTAAGGAAGATCAGGACTATGATCTTTATGTTCGGTTGAAGACTTGAGTTCCTGTAATTTTATTGCATGCTTTAATACAGACTTGTTCACTCTTTTATCTTTGAGCCTAGATCTATCTTAAGCGGTGTACCCCTGGAGGCTAAGGGCCCGGCCCTGGAGGACACTTGCTCTTGTATTATTATGCGTGGTTTCCGTGTGGTTTGTTCATAGACGTAATCTGGTAATTTGCTGTGTTTTGAGAATATTCTATTACATGCTCTGTTGTGATTAAGTCATTTCGTGTTCTTGAACTTTATATCGATGCTATGTTATTTTACCAATTCTTTAAGCATTGATTAATCCCTATAGGACACTGTTACTTTATTACAGAATTCTTCACGATTGTGTTTTGAATTATAAGAAGTCATCTGGAAAGATTTGTTTTACATGGGTATTGAATGTGATTATTCTTTATTATGAGATACAGTCGTATGTGTTTTAACAGAAGCAGATTAAGTATGGTGTGTTTCTAAGGTTCTATAGTATTGTTCCATCATATAAGATTGAGGGATTGGTGTTTTGATTGGCATGGTTAAATAGAGTTGCAGCTTAAAGAACTCAGTTATTACTTATTTCGATTACTGTTCTATTCTTGAACTGTTGTTCCATTTACTTGTTGTTCCATTTATTTGTTGTTCCATTTACTTGTTGTTCCATTTATTTGTTGTTCCATTTCAATTTGTTGTTCCATTTCCAGATTGCTAATTTGTTGTTTCTTGAGGACGGACTTAGGCTGTAGAGGACCCCAGCATCTGCTACTTGGTCCCCAGACCTCTGATCTGCTCCCATCAGCTATGAAAGGGATGTGTTATTGCTACCAAGCCCTTGGCTGATGTGCTGTTCCATTTCATTATCACTTCTTTTATCTACTGTTTCATTTCTAATCATTAAGAACGATCCTAGGCTGTAGCGAGCCCAGCATCTGCTATTTGGCTCCCAGACCTCTGATCTATTCTCATCAGTTATGAAAAGGATGGGTTATTGCTACCGAACCTTTGGCTGATGCAATACTTGGTGTGATTTAGTCCTTTGAAGTAGTTAAGTTGTAGACTTGCATTAGTTTACTTTCGTAGTTGTAAATAGTTGTACTACAAGAATTACTCTGGCAAATGCTAGCCTCAGACTGAGACACCCTTTGAAATAACCAGATGATCCCGAATTGACATATTAATGTGAGGTAACTAGAGGTGAAAGAGACCCTTTTTATAGCTCTACAACCACTGATTGGGAGCGAAGATGTTCTGGGCACTGACGTGGCTGCAGGCGGGCAGGTGGCACGCGCGCATCCCTGCACCTGCACAGTGACAAAACACAATATTAAACGCAGTAAATTTGGGCAACTGCGATAGCTGTAACCCTACCACTGCGACCTGTCGACATCCGTTTTACTGTGCTCACAGTCAACCTCGCCCTTAGCGGTTTTCGTGGCGGTTTCCATTAACGGGAGAAATGGATATTGAAGAGGAGGCCCTTGATTATTCCCAGGATCCGTTCGAGGGATAGACCATCTTTGCCAGATGAAGCCCTAACCCTAGCCTTGGCAGATATGCTTCTCCACTCCTGGGTTCTTTGCCAATTGTCTTGCTTCTGGGACCCTCAGCCTCTCCACTTGCTTTGGATCACTCTCTTTGTAAACCTCAGGACTTGACTACCTCCCGCTATCCCCTGACACTCTCGACCTTCTCTGTGCAATCTCACCTCCCTCACCTACTTTTGATCCGCTCCCCCTCCATAACCTGGCACCCCCTTAGATCTCGCCTCCTCCGGTTTCTGCAAACCTTAATTCTATCCCTTCTGGTTGTTTCGATTCTTTGATCATTAAAACTAAAGTGGCAAGTCCCCTGAAGGATGCGGGATCATACCCATTAACGGAATACCCATCGGCACTGAGGACAAGGAAAAGAAAGGTCAAGTGTGTGAAGACTTCTACAAAGGACCTTACAATCACTTTTGGTGAAGACATACCTATGGGTGAGGTGGTGGATAAGGCTAACAGGGTACTTGTTGGACATGTGAGAGGAAGGGCATATTCTGCAACCAAGCTCTCGAATTGGGTGAAAGAGATCTGGGGTGGCATTCTTCAGGAACTTCCTGAGGTTCAGAGCCTGGCTCAGGGATGGTTTGCCCTATATTTCTCAAAGGCGGACTACACTAATCTTATTCTGCCAACTACTCGCACATAGAGATGGCATCGGTCCTCCTCAAATGATGGTCGCCACTATTTGATCCAAAACAGGAACAAATTGGAGTAGGACCTATCTTGGTGTGATTACTAGGTCTTCCCTTGTAATTATGGTCTGAAGCGGTGTTTATCAAGATTGGAAATGCCCTTGGGATGTATCTGGAATATGATAAAACCTATGTACAGACAAAAAACTGTGCGCTGGCTAGAATTCTGGTTCACTTGGACATGAGGGAGGGTCTGGAAGAGAAGATCACCCTGAAATGGAGGCATTACACTAGAATTCAAATCTTGGATTACGACGGGGTACCTTTCCACTACCGAAGGTTTCATAAGGTAGGACACGTTTACAAGGAATGTCCTCTGCTCGCGAAGACAGCTGAGCCACAAACACAAAATGGAAAAGCACCAGTGTCGGCACCTCGAGCTCCTGTATCGGCAACACGTATCAACATCTCGGCTCCAAAATTTAACTTGGGTGAATCCTCTAAGGTTGTGGAAGAAGTCTACAAGCCTCCCTCGCCCCCACTGACTCAGGCAAGAGCTACTACTACTACGAAGATGGCACATACTTCAGGTACTACTCCTTTCTCTCCCCTATCATCTCAATCATCTACATTATCACTTTCTGTTGTTTCACCATTGGAAATTTTTGCACCTATGGCTCCTGTTATTACTTGTGCTATATCCATCCCCCCTCCCGTCATAGCTCCCTCTTCCCTCACTGTCCATCCGACCCCATCCGCATCTGGGGTTACGGCCTCTTCCCACCCGACATTGCCACATTCCTACAACCTCCACTCTAGACAGACTCCGGGTTCTGACTCTCAATCTGGGTTGGGGCTAACCTTCTCTAGTCCTTCTGCCCAATCCTCTCATGGACATAAATCTTACCTGAAAAAGGCCATTCAGAAAGCCGGTGCCGAGGTAGCATCTGGCAGACAATCTACAATGGAAGGGGTTCTTAGAGCATTTCAAACCTCATATGGGGTTCCACCATGAAATGCCTCTCCTTTAATTGCAGAGGTCTGGCTAGTACCTCCAAAAAACTAGCCATGCAGAGGTTAATTGAGTACCCAGGTTTATATCATTATGCTGCAAGACACTTTGGGTAATGATGATTCTATTGAACAATCCCTATTGACCATCAGGCCCGGATGGCAATTCCATGCACTGGATGCCATTGGCAGAGCTGGGGGCTTAGCCATCGGATATAATCCTCAGACCATTAAAGTATCTGCCACTTGGGGAGGAATGGGATTTATAGGTATGGATCTATTCTCGGCAGAGCTAGGGGAGACCTTGAGGATCATCAATGTTTATGGCCCTTGCCAGAGGAGAGAGCAATTCTGGCAGTATTTTCTTAGATTAAATTTGACAAATATGGACTGGGTCATCATAGGGGGCAACCTAAATTACTCCATTGGATATGGGGAATCCTGGGGATCTCATGCCCAAGTTGACCCCCTGTCTGATTTCTTTAAGGACATTATGGATCAGCATCAACTTGCAAACATCCCCATGAATAAGCCTATGCCTACTTGGAGGAATCAGAGAGTAGGGGACATTGCCCTAGCTAGAAGACTTGACAGATTTTTTATCAAAATCCCCTTGCTTCAAAGACTGACCAGATACAGACAATGGGTGGGGTCAGGAGGAAAATCTGATCATTCCCCTATTTACCTAGAGATTCTTGGACCTGATGCCAATCCAAAGGCACCTTTTAAATTCAATCATGTCTAGCTCCAAGATGAGGGATATTTAAGACTTGTCAAGGACTATTGGGCCACCCACCCTATTACAAATCATAGAACAGCAGCAGAAGGTTTCTGCCACAACCTTTCTCAGCTAAAACAATTAACCATGGCCTGGGCAAAGGAGAAGAAGATTAAGGAAGATCAGAAGATTTCGGCCATTGAAGCAGAGTTGGAAATACTATTGGATGACAAGAATCTCGGCGTTATCTCAACTACTGAGAAGACCAAGCTAATTGAGCTAGAGATGTAGAAAGACCAGATTCTCAAGGAGAGGGAAGAATCTTGGAGACTGAAGAGCAGGGCCATATGGTTAAATGTTGGAGATGAGAACACCAAATTCTACCAAAAAATTTCCAAGGGAAGGAAGATTTCAAACACAATTTGGACAATGCCCCTTCCTGATGGAGAGCAAGCTGATAATTTCTGAAAGCTCTCCAGTTTGGGCACCTCCCACTTTCGGACTTTGTTCAGGTCACCCTAGGAGGCAAATCTTGCAGATATCATACAAGTGGCAAGACTATTCCCTCGGATGGTAGGGGAGGAAGAAGCAATTGAATTAAGTGCACCTATCACTCTGGAGGAAATTGAGGGGGTTTTAAAGTGGTTCAAAAAGGACAAAATCCTAGGCCTGGATGGGTGGACTATCGAGTTCTATTTGGATTTTTATGATGTATTGGCCATGGATCTTCTCCAGGTTGTGGAGGAATGCCGATCTATTGGTAGATTGTACAATGCCATCAACTCTACCTTCATAGCCCTCATCCCGAAATAGGATTCCCCTGCCTCCTTTGATGAGTTCCGGCCCATCTCCCTCTGCAACTGCCTATATAAGATCATCTCCAAAATCATTGCAAATCACATCATGACCATCCTATCTTAGCATATCCTCCCTGAACAATTTGCATTCCTTGAAGACCGCCAGATTCATGAAGCTATTGGCTCTGCTCAAGAAACCATCCATTCCATTCAAACTCACAGACTAAAGGGTTTCATCCTCAAGATTGACCTGGCCAAGGCTTTTGATCGTGTAAACTGGCTTTATATCAAAATGCTCCTCATCCACTTAGGATTCCCCCTCTTATTTACCAATTGGATTATGGCTTGCATATCAACCCCTTCTTATAGCTTACTCATCAATGGCTCTGCCTCTCCTTTTTTCCATGCTGAAAGAGGACTCAGGCAGGGCTGCCCACTTTCACCTCTCCTCTTTCTGCTTGTCATGGAATGCCTGAGCAGACTCATTTACCATGAGAAGCAGAATGGCAGATTGTCGAGTTTAAAGATTACTGATCAGTGTTTCCTGACTCACCTCCTGTTTCTGGATGACATTCTCATTTTCTTGGACGAAAGCATACGTGATTCGACCACTCTAGATAAGATCCTAGCCATATTTTACAGATCTACAGGTATGATGGCAAACGACACAAAATCATCTATATCAATGGCATACACATCATCACAAGAATCCAATCTTTCCTTGCAACGATTCCCTTACAACCCTCGACCTCTGGATCAGGGATTCAAATATCTGGATTTTTAGATCAAGCCCTTGGGACACAAGATAATGGATTGAACATGGCTGATATCCAAATTTGAGAAGAGGATATCTCACTAGAGCCATCGCTTTCTATCCAGAGCAGGAAGGCTAGTGCTCATTAAATCTATTCTAGAGGCTACCCTTGTATATTGGATGGCTTTAGCCTGGATACCCAGAGGTATTCTAGCCCGCCTCAAGCAAATTTGTTGCAGATATCTTTGGAATGGAGGGCAAGACAAATGAGTTTTTTCATGGATTAAATGGGATAATATTGCTATGCCTAAAAAGTGGGGAGGATGGGGTCTTAAAGAGCTGACATCTTTTTATCATGCGCTGGCAGTAAAAATGGGATGGACTTTACTTACCAAGGAAATTCTCTGGACATCTATATCTTACCACAAATACATCTGGCTTCTATAGATCATGGATTGGATTTGAATGCTAGGCTGGAACAAAATAGGCATCTCATCAGTATGGAAGACTCTACTATGCTCACTC
Organism: Pinus tabuliformis; assembly: GCA_031772625.1. Taxonomy (NCBI): domain Eukaryota; kingdom Viridiplantae; phylum Streptophyta; class Pinopsida; order Pinales; family Pinaceae; genus Pinus; species Pinus tabuliformis. The sequence continues at coordinate 159,654,105 of CM062808.1, forward strand.
CCCCTCATTCGGAGCCATCTTACTTGGAGAATAGATGATGGAACCAGGGCTCGCATTGGAATGGACCCTTGGATTGGTGGAGGGGGGAGATGTTATCTTCCTCAGGAGCTTATCTGAATACTTTAATAGCAGAATATTAAAGTAATTGCCCACATTGCGGATCAAGAAAATTCAACCCTTTTCTCCCAAGCTTGGAAAATAGCTACGCAGTTAAATTTGTCACCTATCTGGCACCACAGTTGGGAGGAATACACATGCACATTGAGTGAATCCCACATTTGCATCAAGGATGGCCCAGATGAGCTAATGTGGAGCAAGGCCAAATCTGGTTTCTACACTCCCAAAGAAGGATACTTGTGTCTGATTATAAACAAACAACCAGAAAGAATTCAGAGATGGTGGAAGCACATTTGGCACTAAAAGACTCCCCCCCAAACCAGACTATTTTTCTGGTGCATACTTCATCAAAAGGTTCCTACAGGGGACTCGCTTATGCACAGATCCGTGTATGGTCCCACCTGGTGCATTCTATGCAAACAACAATCCGAATCAATGGATCATCTCTTTCTCTTCTGCAGCATCACAAAACATATATGGAATGGCATGGCCAATGAAATCAGTTTTAAGGGAACATGGGAAGGAGAAAATATCACATCAGCTTGGGAAGTCTAGAGCCAAACACATGCTGGAACAAACCTCCCGTGTCTTCCTCTCATAATTTGCTGGGAAATTTGGCTGGAAAGGAACAAATTGATCTTTGAAAATGACTCGATCTGCTGGCAATCGATTATTACCAAAACCATTGCTTCTTATCACGAATTGCCTGAATATATTCCTCCTTGTACCCGCAAACTGATAGACCCTGATCCCATAGACCACTCCACTCCATGGGCATTTTTCAATGGAGCTACTCAACAACACGGATGTGGGGGTGGTTTCATTCTACATATACCAGATCAACACTATTACACAGTCAAGATGGGCCTAGGAGTAGGAACGAACAACTATGCAAAACTCATATCACTTTGTCATCTTATGCATTTTGCTTTAAATCATGATTTCAAAAAGATACAGATATATGGTGACTCAAAAATTATCATAAATTGGATCAATCAGAATACTAGATGTCACGCTCACACACTCATAAATTTGCTGGACAAAGTATTTCATCTCAAAGCACAATTTAACAACATACTTGTTCATCATATCTACAGGGAGCATAACCACAGTGCCGACGGTTTATCCAAGGAAGCCATGCACCTGCCAAGAGGACAGTGGATAATCCAAGAATAGAGGGGCACCTCATAGTACCAGTACTACCACAGGCCTTATATAGATCAAATCTACCATCAAGTGGATGGTCACTAATTTTTTGAAGGATTATCGAACATATAATGATAATGTAGATATTTTAGTTTTATTTATGATCAACACCCTGCGAGGTGTACATATGTTTATATAGAACAATATTACAACATCATCCTGTGTGATGATTTTTTTATTTTTGACACAGCATCATCCTACGTGATGATTTTTTGATATTGACACGACCATATATAGGAATGGTTTTTAGATATTATAGATATATGGACACAAAATGCATATGTTGTATAGGATATACTACATGTAATTTTTCACCATATTAATGAAATATTACGATTTTTCCGGTAGAGAACAAGACCACTAGTACATTTGTTAGCACATGAATAGTGTATCTATATGTGTGTGTATGTGTGTGTGTGTAAGGTGGGTGGGGGGTTATTACAACATTAAATAAAATGAGAAACCTTAAAGAAAAAATGCAGGAAAGAAATAAATTCAAATAACATAAAATTGCAATAGAAACTAGGTGAAGGAATAGAAACCAAATGCAACAGGTCACCAAGGTCAATCCCCTAAGTGCCTCCCCGACAATGGCACCAAAATGTTGGGTGTAGTATAGGGTCTATAAATGTACCAACATTTAATTTTTCAATCCGGAGAATTCGTGAACTTTGAGACGCAACACTGGAAATGCCAAAGAGAGTCCTTGGTAACCTGCAAAACAAATTCTAGTCTATCTTGCAATTAATATCGAAAATAAATGTAATCTTGCACTAGTGCGAGAAACACCAATCCAAAAAATTAAAATCATTCAGGAAAGTAAAAGAAATCAATGCAAAATGAAATTCTAATTGCAAGTAAACAGAAGGGAAATCAGAACTGGAAATCAAGCGGTGTCGGCACAATAACGAAAAGACTATAAATGCTAGAATAAATTCAAAAGAAATTCAAACTATTATGCTTGCACTAATTCTGCTTGTACTAATTCTACTTGCACTAATTCTGTGTAACAATCTGCTTGCACTAATTATGTGTAAGAACAATCCAAAAGTTAAAGGAAACCATAATATTAATTAAGCATTTATCATAGTGCAATTTCCCTTTTATACATGTTGGCTTTGCATTATAAGAATCACAATTTTTAGATAAACTTAAATGTGATTGCTTCTTTAATGATGCATGAGTTAATGATTAGATGATTTCACCATTTCATAATTATTAAATGTGTAAGGTGAACCCAATCAAAACACAAACCCATGAATTACCGACCAGAGTAGAGGATTCTTAGCATAATCCAATTAGTCAATTTGGAGGATGAGATGTTTATAAAGAAATATCTTTCATGCAAGCAAAATTTAAAAAAAAAAAAAGAAAACAAAAACAAAAAAAAAGTACAAGAATAATTTGCAGCAAAAAGGAAATTAATTCTAAAACTGTAAATAAAACGTTGCAACAGATCAAATTAATTCTAGAACTAGAAATTGAAGGTAGAAAGAAACTGTAAAATTCACACAACAATTAATAATCTGAATGCTATTGAATCTAAAAGATGAGAGTGGTGTCGAGTTGGTCTGGCAGCCAACCCAGCCAGCTCACATCCTCGATTAACCTAGTTCAGACAACAATTAGATTCATTAAGATGCAATGGATGAATAGACAAATCACGAATTAAAATTGCTTCAATTAATTAAAAAAACATTGTCTTTTACATCATGCAGACAATGCTAAGCTCCAGCAAGAAACAGGAGCGATCCACCCATTATGAACTCTGTGAGGCTACAATGGGACAACTCCTCTTCCCTTCTGCACCTTCCTTTGATGTGCACTATCCCATGGTTGTGCGTGCTTCTACCCTCTGCTGCTTCCTTGATTGACTAATTAATTAGCTAAGCTTAGAGCCATAGCTCTTCTTTTATAATCTTTTTACATTCCAAACTTGGCATAAAACAAGCCAATCCTTTGCAAACATCATGGGGATTGAATCCCAACTATTATCATTAATAGAATATCATTACAACCATTTCCCTACTGAAATAATGGAGATTTACCACGAATATCCCAAATCTGGGCATTTTCTAGAGTTCTGGAAAAGTTGGTACTTTTAACAAACTTCCTCCAAAGCCCCCTTTGTATCTCCTTAACCATTATGAATTTTGGAAAATGGCCCAAGTCTTACTAAATTTACTATGCTGGGAGAAAACCCCATGTTTCAGAATTATGAGATTCACTATGATCGACATGGAAATCGAGGTGTAAATAAGTAGTTTGGAAACTGCCACAAATTTGGGGTTGTAGCATTAATTATTCTCTAAATATAAATTTGTATGACCTGGGTGTGTCTTGGCTTATTTGAAAGTGTTTAAATGACATTTTGATCTTAAACCTCTTTCATATTCTCCCATAAATGTGTCAATGTATGAAAGCCCCAAATTGGTGGAGGCACGTTGTAAAACTTGCACTAGTGCAGGCACATTAACTGAACTAGTGCAAGCACGTTGTAAGAACTGAATTGGTGTAGGAATCTATTGCATAGTGTAGGCAGGTAAGTGTAGGTTCAAAACATGATCAAATCAACTTTAGCCTGCAACATACAAACCTTTATTAAACTTCCATTAATGATATTTTAATCCCGTTAAAACAAAAGAAGTAACAAATACTTGCAACAATAATCATTTAATCAACAGTAGCTTGAGAGAGTTTGAGTGAAAAATGAGACAAAACTGAGGCCCAACACTATGCACAAGCTCTAATATTTGTTTCACTCTCTTACCACCAGAGGGGAAACTCACCTGATTTCACTTCCCATATACACAATTTTCACAGAAATCAAAATCCAAAGAGCTATTACTCATACCTTCTACCATATCTTTACCATGAAGTATCTAAAGGCCCATCTGTCCAATATGTCCAATCCTTTGATTCCACAGCATGGTCTTCTCTCCAGATACCACTATATTTTCTGCTCCACTTTCAGGAACCATATAATTGTTGCACCTATCAACAACAGTGCTACCTTGCAGCTTGTACAGAGTTCCAATCCGAACTCCCTACATCAATACTAGTGCTTGTGATGCAGGAAAGTGTTCCCTCTGCGAACAAAGGCAACCCCTCTAGCCCTAGAGTGGGTCTAATCACAAACAATGATAGATCAACAATAGCTTTCCTTAAATAGTTCAAGTTGGAGGCCTACCTCAACCGATGGTCGATGGAGTTCTGTTGCGCTGCTTCAGCTTTCGCTTCCTTCTCCTAATGAGTAATCAACCTGAAACAATGCAAAAGAAATACAACAAAGCACGTAACTGGAACAAAAATGATCTATTTACCCACAAAGTCAAGAAGTCATGAGCTATCTAGTACATTACATACAAGACATAGGAAAACATCATTGATTTCATTAATTATGAAATAAGAGTAAGCTTACAACCAAAGTCTTGACGTCACAAGCCTTCTCAGAGGGATCCAGCCAGCATGTTCTTCAAGCATTCACTCTATGAAGATGGGTCTCCCAACATACAAGTCTCTCTCACTCACAAGTTTTACACAAGATCAAAGGCACTTCACAACCTTCCTCAAGCTGTCAACAAACCCACACTTGTCACACTCACACCAGCTATCTAGCAAACTCACAGCACTATCAGCAACACTCCAAAGACTAAGAATTCAAAACTAGCAGCACATATCAATGGTGAGAGCTTAAATAGGAGAAGGAGTCTCCATGAAAGGTGGGAGGTGTTAGCACCTAAATCTGCCTTAGGCTGAAGGAAGGCAAAAATTAGGGTAACCACAAACCACGCTCAGTCTGGTAGCTAGCCCTACCAGAACAAGAGAGGGCTCTCTCTGGGTCACGCTCAGTGAATAGGTAAGAAAAAAACGGTCTGAGATGATTTACAATGAAATATTGATCTTAGGCTAGTAAGTGAATATGGATACAAGAAACAAATTTTATGAATGACCGAGCTTCTGGGATGGTATGGGACCAACGCTCAGCAAATAACAAAGAATTTAATACAAAGGCACAGATTATTCCGTGAGGCAAGGTAGGTGGAAAATGTAACAATTTAGTTTGAGGTAATGCGGAATGAATGGATTGCTGAAGAAAGTGAAAAGGGTATAGTTACATGAATCCTTTTCAACAGAAGAAAAACACTAAACATGAAATTTTCCCACAAGCAGAGCAATAAAATTGAATTCTACCTAATCTCACTCAGAAAATTTCACTGGAAATGAACATGAATTGAATTATGAAACATAACAAAATACATATGAAAACATAAGAGACACATTTGCTACATTCACAACCACGAGAATCTCATGAAACAGAGTCGTTGCCTTTCATTAATTCTCTGTCAAAATTACACAGTGAAGAAACAGAGTTTCTTTCCCAGAAGTCTCCCAGAAGTTACAAGCCAACCAACCCTTTGCAAATAGATTACATACAATATATAGAATGTGCCATGAAGAGATAGAACGCCCAAGGGTTGGGGAGTTACTCTAATCATTACAAAATGGAGATGAAGAGCCAACCATCAGCTACAGGTGCAACGCTACAAACATGAGATTTGGCTTGGGTGACCGTTTGCCTTCCTTCGCCACTTGGATAGAAGCCAATTTGGAGAAAAAATACTTTAAATTCCACCTTTGGTGCCAAAAAACCAAAGTGTAGATGAGCGGGCCCACTTGGAGAAGTCGTGAACCGAAATTTCGCGAAACGGAAGCAAATTTGGCAATTTTTCCTCTGTGCGTCGTGCCATTTTCTCTGTGTGCCGCGCTACTTTGGGGCCTGTTATGGGGCACTTTCAGGTGTCCAAAATGTGCCCAAGTGGGCTTGTTGGAAAGACTGTCCTGTCTACTTTCCAACCCCACTAGAATTTTTGAATTTGGTGCTAATTTTCCCCTCCAAATCTTCATTCTCCCAAGACTGCTTCATGTGTGTCAAAAAAGTGGCAAAGAGGCCATTTTTGGGTGTTTTTTGACCTTTTGGAGACTCATCTCTTGCCAAAATTTCGTTTCTGGGCACCAGTAGTCGTGATTTTCCATGCTGAATCCAAAAATGCAAACCATTCCTCATTTGGAGCTCTAGAATTTTAGCGTCGAGCGCACAGGGAGAAAAACCCAGTTTTTTGCCCAAAAATTTGTCATGTGACCAAAAATTCCCCAAATTTCTTGAAATTTGGGTTGGAGGTTCCCTATGGGGTGTTGTGATGGGCCAAGGAAGCCTCAGCCAAGATTCGAAGTTGATCTTTCTCTTTTGCCTCTTTTGCCTGTCTTGTTGCTTTCCTCAATTTCGCCTTCAAGCTCCTTATCTAGGCCCTTGAACTCATGTTCCGTGTCCTATAACGATAAGCCATGTGTCTCAGTAAGGCAAGGTCATGATCGGCCTTGTCCAGTAGCCTCTCCAAGTGCATGTTCATGCTCTCGAGATGGGCCTCCCGATCCTCATTGATCTCTTGCTCCAATGATGTGAGCTCAACTCTTCTCCTTTGAGCAGCTTGGTGATGCTCACGAATGTTTTGCAGCTCCATAATCGCCTGCTGATCCTCAAGCTACGTGTTTCTCTACTCCAGGTACTTCATGTTCCACTTGGCCCTCTCCAAGTCAAGGGATAAGGACTCAATCATTGATTGCTGCTCCTGGATGATCTCTATAAGCTCTGCATTTGTTGGTTCTGCATCTGTCTCATCATCATGGAGGAGAACGAATCTGGTCTCTCGTTCACCTGATGGCCCTTCCTCCTGCACTGGCTCCTTACCTCTGCCCTGCTCATGTGATGCCGATGTCAGAAGCGAGGACCCTTCCACCCCAGGTGGAGATAACACTCTCTTTGCTGCTGCAAATAAGGCTCTACTACCTCTCTGATAGGTGATGTATACTGGCATAGTAGCAGTCTCATGTCGCTCATACTGATGAGATGGGCCACCTATCTCATGCTCTGCCTCTAATACTACCTGTCGAGCACTGAAGAAGTCACGGGAGATGAAGTCCTCCCAAGCAATACCCTGCAATCCCAACTGATGGTCCACCAAAATCCAAATAAGAGCAAAGTGATAAACATTGTTGAGCTGTTGTCGAGGGGTCTTGTGCTGCATGAAATTTTTCATCCTCTCTATGTTCCCACAGATGAAAAATGGGAGGTTCATCATTCGCACCCTAGTAAAGTGCATGAGCAACCTGATGTGATAGGCATAAAGGCGAGAAAACCTCCCCTCACAACTGAAGTATTTCATGATCAGTTTCATGAGCAGAGCATACTCATCTCTCAAAAATCTGAACGGGAAAACTCTCGTGAGCTGACTCAAACAACTGGCCTTAATATAAGGCTCATAATGATGCCTCTCCACTTTCTTCTTCTTATGCCACTATTCTCCAACATTTGGTATGCCTATTGCCACTAATATGGCTTCCAGTGTCAATGTGAAAGTGACCCCAGCCAAGATAGACTGACCTCCATGTAGGTGAAGTGAAAAAAGACGAGCCAACTCATGATGAACTCTGACATTTGCCACCCTTTGACAAAATTCAAAACATGCTAAGTGCTGGAAACATGACATAGCAAGAGTGCATGCCTGCAACTCGGTGAGGGTGTTTGGCTCATCTCTAACATGTTTGTCACTCCGGTGATGTCTCCTGGGGGCCTGTTCTCCTGAAGCTGTATCACTGTGGGTCTCCTCCTCATATTCTAATGAAACCTCGGATGCCATGACTGATGTTTTGTAAATTGAATTTAGGCTTCCCTTTGATTTATAGTGAAGCTGGAGGTTGCTTTGACAATTTTCCACCAACAGGACAATTAAAAAGGGAGTATTAGGAGGGGGATAATATAATGGGAATAGGGGTTTATAGGAGAATTTTGTTTAGGGATATACAGGGGGTTTTGGGGTATTTTGATAGGGTAGGTTTTGTGTTTTTGGCAAGGTAAGGTTTTAGGGTTTGTAACGTAGGGTTTGGGATTTATTCAGCAATAGGAAGAGGGGAAAGGGAGTATGATTTTGGTAGTGTTAGGGTAGTGATTATGGGGGCAATGGCATAGGGGAATAAGGAACAAGGGTAGGGTAGGAAGAATAACCTTGGCAGTAATATCACTGTAGCATAAACCCTAGCATAATGGTTTTCTTTGGTGCCTTCTTTGTGTTTACTTTATGAAAAAAATTTGCAATTTATTACAGGCACAAAATCATCATATTACCCATAAACATTGGTGCACAATTGAATTTAGGTAGCCTACCTTGCAAATAGAAGAGCTCCACAAAAAATTTGAGGCGATTTGGCAAAGTTCTGGGCGTTTTTCCCTGTGCACCGGGCGCTCTGAGTGCACCGCGCCAGTGGTAATTTTGAACTGTGGGCGGGCTCTGTGTGCGCCGCGCCCGGTGAGTGCGCCGCGCTCCTGCCTGTGTGCGTCGCGCGCCTTCAAACTGCCTCCAACTCCCTCAAACGCTCATGATGCACACTCACACCCTTTGCAACGTTTCTCCAAGGCTTGGATTAGCACAATGACTTTTGATTTTGATGAACACTTGTATATATAGCCTTGGTAGTGATGTTTTAAATTTACTTTTTTAAAAAAACCCACTTTTCTAATGTCCTGTTCAACACTTTTTCACTGATTTTAATATAACCCTGATTTTCACTTTTCCTCTGAAATTTTGGCTCAAACGATGAAATTTTCGACACTTTTTGCAGGGATTGCATGACAGAGCATCTGGTCACAGGAATCATGACTGCACCTAAAGGAATCAACTGTCGACTCTTTTTTAACATTTTGTCACAAATGACACTATTTGAATTTTCTTCAAAACAGAGTTTTGAAGAATAGTCGAAGTCTATCATCATGATGATGAAACTATGCGGATCATTACTTTGTAAGAACATCCCTCTGGCATGCATGGCTTTACTGGATATATTAAAGACCAAATTGATCAATCCCAAGACCTAATGACCAAAAATGACCTTTGTCTGTTGAAGGACCAGACCTTGACTGTTATGGATTTTTTAATTATTTGACACAAAGACATAAGCCAGCAGGAGCCAAACATGAGGGGAAATGACTAGCATGACCTTCTTCGTCAGATTATGGCATGCCCCTAGCAGAATAAAGCTGAGTGAATGGAGCGGGACACCTAAAAATTAAATGCATAAAGAGTTTTGATCTCTGACGAAGGACTGACCAGACCGACTCTAACATTGGCTCCAATGGGGGATGGTAGCTCCTTGGAGGTGCCAAGAACAGCAAATCTCTGGAGGAGCTAGGCAGTTCCTTTTTTCCATTGGGCTATGGAGTCATCATTTCGACTACAACACAGGGCTCTGACTTATTTATGAAACTGAAATGACCAAGAAATTGACTCAAACTTGACATTGAAATGACTCAAAAACTAACTTGACAGACTGAAACCAAACTGAAATAAAAATGGTATTTACAATGACAGTGGAAGCAGCGTTAATAAATCAACAGTGGTATCGCTTGAGTAGCCGACCATTGATCGGCCCTCCTGGACAATCTTCCTCATTCATTTCCTTCAGAAGAAAGGCATTCTGACCCCTATATGCTGCAATTTTGAAAGGACCTTTCCAAAGATTCTCGAACTTTCTGTGCTTACCTTTCTCTTCATTCCTTGCATCCCACTTCAGCACCACATCATCCAACTAAAATTTATCTGCCTGTGCTTTTCTATCATAGATTTTCTTTATCTTCTCCTGCAATTTGGATGTGTTCTTGAAACCCTCTTCTCTTGTCTGCTGCAAGTGGACCATTTGATTCAACCTTCTCTGCATGGGATCTTCTTCACTTCTTGCCTCCTGAAGAAGTCTGACTACCGAGGTAGCAAGAGAGGTGGGAAATACTGTGTCAACTCCATAAACAAGCTCAAATGGTGACATACCAATGGATTTTTTCTGACTGATCCGATCTGCCCAAAGCGCATGGACCAACCTCTTATTCCAGCTCTTTTTATTTATTTCCAGCAGCTTCTTGATGATGTTGACCAATGATTTATTCGAAGATTCCGCCAATCCATTGCCTTGCGGATGATAGGAAGTTGAGTGACCCAAAATGATGTGATATTTATGACAAAATTCTACCATCCTCTTTGATTTGAAAGTTGTTGCATTATCGGTGATTAACTTATTCGAACAACCAAAGCGATACAAGATGTTATTTTCAAGAAATGAAATGATTACCGTATCTGTAGCTTATTTGGTGGGTGCTGCTTCAATCCATTTTGTGAAATAGTCTGTCGCTGTAAGGATCCATCTATGTTGTCCGAAAGAAGCGGGATGAATTTCCCCAATGAAATCCAACCCCCACTGCTGGAAAGGAGCGCTCACCTCAATAGGCTTAAGTGGCAAAGGCTATAATTTCTATTTTCCTTCGAAAATCTAACATTTATGACAGTGCTTGACCATCTTGTACACATCGGCAAACAATGTAGGCCAATAATACCCTGCTCTCAAAATTTTGTTCGCTGTTGACTTCCAAAAAAGGTGACCACCACACTCTCCTCCATGGAAATCCTCCATGACTTTCTTTGCCTCCTCTTCCACCAAACAATTTAACAAAATGCCAACGGGATCTTTCCTATACAGCGTAGAATTTAGAATGCAAAACTTGGGAGCCTTCAACTTGAGTGTTGTCACTTTATTTCTAGTCATGCCAGGCGGTGGTGATAGATTTTTTAGTACATATATTATATCTGAATACCATGGGGACAGATCAAACATTTCAGATACCTGAATGGATGATATTTCCTCATTCTCATCAGCCATAGCAGCGATCAGATTTATGTCCAAGGCATGCAAGTTCGATTCGGCCATTAACTTTGCCAACCCCTGTCCTTTGACCAGCTTTGTGGGCTTTATTTCCAAATCATATTCCAGCAAGGCTGCAATCCATTTGCCTCTTCTTACTTCTGGATCAGTCTACACTAAAACATCTTTTATAGCAGCATTAGGAACATAGGCCAAAATGTGAGAATGTAGAATATATACCCAGAAGTCCTTCAATGCCTTCACCAGTGCCAGGGCTTGCTTCTCAATGATGTTGTACTTTAACGTTTCATATCTTATAGCTCTGCTGAAGAATGCGATGGGTCTTTCATGATCATCTCTTTTCTGCAATAATACTGCTGCCATAGTGTGCTCCGAAGAAAATGAAAACAATATGAAATCCTAAGTGTAGTCCAGGCTGACTAGAACTGGAGCTGAAGAAAGGGCCAATTTGACCAAATTGAAAGATTTTACTGCCTCCTCTGTCCATTTCACTTGGCTGTCCTTCTTGAGCATGTTGGTCATCTCTCTTAAGTGTTCAGCAAGATTAGGCACAAAGTGACGCAGAAAATTCATCTTACCATTGAACAATTGTATCTCCTTTTTATTCCGGGGCAGAACGATTCGTTGAATTTCTTGCACATGTGTTGGGTCAATACGAATGCCATCCTTTGAAATGATGTGCTCGAGCAATTTTCCTTCCTCCACGGCGAACAAGCTCTTCTTAGGATTTAGCGATAAACCATATTTTCTACACTTTTGAAAGATAGTTTTTGGATGATGCATGTGCTCTTCATCAGATTTGGAAAACACCGTCAAATCATCCAGGTACACCACCAAAAACACATCCTTCTCATTTGCAAAAGCCAAGTCCATTGCACGCTGAAATTAGGGCTATGGTTATTCCAGCGCTATCATTCCCTACTGCTCCATCAAAATCCATGGTCCACAAGCCTTCTTCCTCCTCTTGTAAGTGCTGGAAATCTGTTTGTCGTGCCTTGCCTACTTGCTGCCCATTGCTTTCAGCTGATTGCCCAACATTTTTCTACTTTTCTTGTCCTTCTTTCTTCAAAATTTCTCTGAAATTTTATGTTGTTTCCAGAATATCATCTGCTTCTACTATCTGACTATCTATATCACTTAAACTATCTGAAAACAAAACAAAAGACTCTAAATCTGTATGTACATAGTTAATTGGATGATTTATAGGTTTCTCCTTGCTTGTGATCATATATTTCATTTTTTGTTCCCGATATAATTTCCTCATTTGTCCAAACACGGGGATTGTTGCATAGGAGAAATCCAGTTGTAGTGTCCCTTTTAATTTCGCTACCCAAGACCTGGAAAGAAGCATGCCAAACCTTGGAGGAATATCTGCTACCACCACATACATCAAAACATTTTTCATGGGAAGTTGATCCAAACTCACAACCAAGTATTTGATGAGTCCTATACATCTCACTCTACTGGAATCAAATGAACAGAGATCGTGGTACTGTCGGGTGAAGTCCAAGCCGAGCTTATCCATGATAGCCTTGGGCATGAGATTGTGAGAAGCTTCGGAATCGAACATGGCATTATGTAACACAAAATCATGCAATCTTAAACTGATATAAAAGGGTGGCACATCGCTATCAGGAGACTCACCATTCGATGTTGGTCCAAAAATCATTTCAGGTTGATCATCTTCTACATTTACCATGTCGGACATTGGGTCCAAATTCAACATTTTAGATATCTGTCCTCTATAACTGCTATTCTTCATTATTTTGGTCAAGGGGATGGATACCTTTAACTTAGAAATCTCATTCTCTAAGCTAAAAGAGGGAGTCTTTTCTACCTCTTTGACTAGGATTTCTTTCTTTTCTTTTTCTTTTGATGTAGCTTGCTACTGTGATTGTTCTGCTGATTTTGATTTGCTACTCTCCGGACCAACTGCCTCTTTTCCTTTTCTTTGTGTAGCTGATGAATCATTCTTTGCTACTTCAACCTCCTTCTTTTTCTGAATTGGTTTGGCCGGCACATCTCTATTTCTAAGTGAATATCACTGCTGCTGTGCAGACAGAGCATTCATATACCCCCTTTGATACTCCTCTGATTCTTCTTCTAAAACAGTGTCACTAGCTAGAATGAAATCTGTGTCTTTGTGTGCAGCTGAACTCAGCGCACACTCTTCTTCTTCGGTAATGTAAGTAGGCAGCTCATCTGGAGTAAAGAGGTGGTTTTCTTCACCTATTACATTCCCGTCCTCATCTGACTCTGGTCCATGCACAAAATTTTGCTGCAAAGGTGTTTGTACCGGCTGTTGCGCTGTCTGCTCTTGGGTTCGCTGATCTCTCTGTCTTATTCTATATTGTGGCTGCTGCTAGCCACAGAGGTTATGATTTCTAACTTGTGGCTCAAGATTGTCTAGCTTCACCCTTTCAAGCATCTGATCTACCTTTTTGAGTAGTTGATCCATTGAAGAAGACTCTTCTTTCAGAGTGATTTTCTTTTCTACTTTCGCTCTAGCTCTTTTGGACAGCCGATTTGCTTCAACACTGACCGCGATTTTCTGCATGTCTTCCATTGTGGCCGGTTCTCTCTCTCTTAATTGGTAGGCCATATCAGCGTCAAAACCATCCGGAAATTTCATCATAGCTAGTCCCATGGGTGGCTTTAGATGATCTGGAATTTCGTTGTAAACTGTATTGAATCTAACACAATAATCTTGGACCGACTCACCAGCGTTTCGTTTGATTTGTTCATATTCAGCCAGAATTTGAAGGGGATTCTTTTTCACTTCCCATCGATTTAAAAATTGTCTTTGTAGTTCAACCAAGGTAGTGATACTTGCTACCGGCAAACCTCTAAACCATTTCCTCACATCACCTGCAAATGTCTGTACAAAGAGTCTCATTGCCACGTTCTCCGCATCGATCTCATGGAGTTCATAGAAGTCTGCCATTTTGTCTACATGTTGCTGAGCAGTAATTCTGTTAGGAGTGCCATCCAAAAACGGGATTTTAATTTGATAATCCGCTGGCATATCATCTAGAACTTGGGGTAGAACAAGGGGTGCAAAACGGGCAACCATCACTCTCGGTGGATTTGGCCTTGGGGGTGTTGGGGGAGTGTGCACAATTTGCAAGGGGCTAGCAGTTAGAGTTTGGGGTTGTGTTGCAATATAATTATCAATTAACCAATTAGATCTTTCTGTTTTGAGGTCTACAAGAAATTGAGGATTGGGGACAGTATAGTCAACAGCCCTTTCGGATTTAGACTCGAACAATGATATCTCAAACCGTTCGTCAAACTCAAGCTCTTCAAGATACTCAAAAATGTCGGGACATGAATGGGATTTGAACACGGGAGTTATGGTGCTTTCTTGACGAAGGAGTCTCGGAATCAAATTGGGGTTTTCGTAGATATGAGGAGGATCCAGGTCTAGATTGGCTTTGGTATATCATCTCGAAGCCAATGTGCTATTGAGAAAAATCACAGGACACAACCAACTTACTCAGCCTTTCCAATCCTAAGCTCATCATCTGGAAGCTTAGAATTATTATGAAACAAGGGGATTTGATTTCATTTTGGTCCCCAGCAGAGTCACCATTATGTTAACACCTAAATCTGCCTTAGGTTGAAGGAAGGAAAAAATTAGGCTAACCACAAACCATACTCAGTCTGGTAGCTAGCCCTACCAGAATAGGAGAGGGCTCTCTCCGAGTCACGCTCAGTGAATAGGTAAGCAAAAAATGGTCTAAGATGACTTACAATGAAATATTGATCTTAGGCTAGTAAGTGAATATGGATACAAGAAACAAATTTTATGAATGACCGAGCTTCTGGGATGGTATGGGACCAACGCTCAGCAAAGAATAGAGAATTTAATACAAAGGCACAGATTATTCCGTGAGGCAAGGCAGGCAGAAAATGTAGCAATTTAGTTTGAGGTAACACGGAATGAATAGATTTCTGAAGAAAGTGAAAAGGGAATAGTTACATGAATCCTTTTCAACAGAAGAAAAACACTGAACATGAAATTTCCCACAGGCAGAGCAATAAAATTGAATTCTACCTAATCTCACTCAGAAAATTTCACTGGAAATGAACATGAATTGAATTATGAAACATAACGAAATATATATGAAAACATAAGAGACACATTTTCTACATTCACAACCACAAGAATCTCATGAAACAGAGCCGCTGCCTTTCATTAATTCTCTGTCAAAATTACACAGTGAAGAAACGGAGTTTCTTTCCCACAAGTCTCCCAGAAGTTACAAGCCAACCAACCCTTTGCAAATAGATTACATACAATATATAGAATGTGCCATGAAGAGATAGAACGCCCAAGGGTTGGGGAGTTACTCTAATCATTACAAAATGGAGATGAAGAGCCAACCATCAGCTACAGGTGCAACGCTACAAACATGAGATTTGGCTTGGGTGACCGTTTGCCTTCCTTCGCCACTTGGATAGAAGCCAATTTGGAGAAAAAATACTTTAAATTCCACCTTTGGTGCCAAAAAATCAAAGTGTAGATGAGAGGGCCCACTTGGAGAAGTCGTGAACCGAAATTTCGCGAAACGGAAGCAAATTTGGCAATTTTTCCTCTGTGCGTCGTACCATTTTCTCTGTGTGCCGCGCTACTTTGGGGCCTGTTATGGGGAACTTTCAGGTGTCCAAAATGTGCCCAAGTGGGCTTGTTGGAAAGACTGTCCTGTCTACTTTCCAACCCCACTAGAATTTTTGAATTTGGTGCTCATTTTCCCCTCCAAATCTTCATTCTCCCAAGACTGCTTCATGTGTGTCAAAAAAGTGGCAAAGAGGCCATTTTTGGGTGTTTTTTGACCTTTTGGAGACTCATCTCTTGCCAAAATTTCGTTTCTGGGCACCAGTAGTCGTGATTTTCCATGCTGAATCCAAAAATGCAAACCATTCCTCATTTGGAGCTCTAGAATTTTAGCGTCGAGCGCACAGGGAGAAAAACCCAGTTTTTTGCCCAAAAATTTGTCATGTGACCAAAAATTCCCCAAATTTCTTGAAATTTGGGTTGGAGGTTCCCTATGGGGTGTTGTGATGGGCCAAGGAAGCCTCAGCCAAGATTCGAAGTTGATCTTTCTCTTTTGCCTCTTTTGCCTGTCTTGTTGCTTTCCTCAATTTCGCCTTCAAGCTCCTTATCTGGGCCCTTGAACTCATGTTCCGTGTCCTATAACGATAAGCCATGTGTCTCAGTAAGGCAAGGTCCTGATCGGCCTTGTCCAGTAGCCTCTCCAAGTGCATGTTCATGCTCTCGAGATGGGCCTCCCGATCCTCATTGATCTCTTGCTCCAATGATGTGAGCTCAACTCTTCTCCTTTGAGCAGCTTGGCGATGCTCACGAATGTTTTGCAGCTCCATAATCGCCTGCTGATCCTCAAGCTACTTGTTTCTCTACTCCAGGTACTTCATGTTCCACTTGGCCCTCTCCAAGTCAAGGGATAAGGACTCAATCATTGATTGCTGCTCCTGGATGATCTCTATAAGCTCTGCATTTGTTGGTTCTGCATCTGTCTCATCATCATGGAGGAGAACGAATTTGGTCTCTCGTTCACCTGATGGCCCTTCCTCCTGCACTGGCTCCTTACCTCTGCCCTGCTCATGTGATGCCGATGTCGGAAGCGAGGACCCTTCCACCCCAGGTGGAGATAACACTCTCTTTGCTGCTGCAAATAAGGCTCTACTACCTCTCTGATAGGTGATGTATACTGGCATAGTAGCAGTCTCATGTCACTCATACTGATGAGATGGGCCACCTATCTCATGCTCTGCCTCTGATACTACCTGTGGAGCACTGAAGAAGTCACGGGAGATGAAGTCCTCCCAAGCAATACCCTACAATCCCAACTGATGGTCCACCAAAATCCGAATAAGAGCAAAGTGATAAACATTGTTGAGCTGTTGTCGAGGGGTCTTGTGCTGCATGAAATTTTTCATCCTCTCTATGTTCCCACAGATGAAAAATGGGAGGTTCATCATTCGCACCCTAGTAAAGTGCATGAGCAACCTGATGTGATAGGCATAAAGGCGAGAAAACCTCCCCTCACAACTGAAGTATTTCATGATCAGTTTCATGAGCAGAGCATACTCATCTCTCAAAAATCTGAACAGGAAAACTCTCGTGAGCTGACTCAAACAACTGGCCTTAATATAAGGCTTATAATGATGCCTCTCCACTTTCTTCTTCTTATGCCACTATTCTCCAACATTTGGTATGCCTGTTGCCACTAATATGGCTTCGAGTGTCAATGTGAAAGTGACCCCAGCCAAGATAGACTGACCTCCATGTAGGTGAAGTGCAAAAAGACAAGCCAACTCATGATGAACTCTGACATTTGCCACCCTTTGACAAAATTCAAAACATGCTAAGTGCTGGAAACATGACATAGCAAGAGCGCATGCCTGCAACTCGGTGAGGGTGTTTGGCTCATCTCTAACATGTTTGTCACTCCGGTGATGTCTCCTGGGGGCCTGTTCTCCTGAAGCTGTATCACTGTGGGTCTCCTCCTCATATTCTGATGAAACCTCGGATGCCATGACTGATGTTTTGTAAATTGAATTTAGGCTTCCCTTTGATTTATAGTGAAGCTGGAGGTTGCTTTGACAATTTTCCACCAACAGGACAATTAAAAAGGGAGTATTAGGAGGGGGATAATATAATGGGAATAGGGGTTTATAGGAGAATTTTGTTTAGGGATATACAGGGGGTTTTGGGGTATTTTGATAGGGTAGGTTTTGTGTTTTTGGCAAGGTAAGGTTTTAGGGTTTGTAAGGTAGGGTTTGGGATTTATTCAGCAATAGGAAGAGGGGAAAGGGAGTATGATTTTGGTAGTGTTAGGGTAGTGATTATGGGGGCAATGGCATAGGGGAATAAGGAACAAGGGTAGGGTAGGAAGAATAACCTTGGCAGCAATATCACTGTAGCACAAACCCTAGCATAATGGTTTTCTTTGGTGTCTTCTTTGTGTTTACTTTATGAAAAAATTTTGCAATTTATTACAGGCATAAAATCATCATATTACCCATAAAAATTGGTGCACAATTGAATTTAGGTAGCCTACCTTGCAAATAGAAGAGCTCCACAAAAAATTTGAGGCGATTTGGCAAAGTTCTGGGCGTTTTTTCCCTGTGCACCGCGCGCTCTGAGTGCACCGCGCCAGTGGTAATTTTGAACTGTGGGTGGGCTCTGTGTGCGCCGCGCCCGGTGAGTGCGCCACGCTCCTGCCTGTGTGCGCCGCGCGCCTTCAAACTGCCTCCAACTCCCTCAAACGCTCATGATGCACACTCACACCCTTTGCAACGTTTCTCCAAGGCTTGGATTAGCACAATGACTTTTGATTTTGATGAACACTTGTATATATAGCCTTGGTAGTGATGTTTTAAATTTACTTTTTTTTAAAAACCCACTTTTCTAATGTCCTGTTCAACACTTTTTCACTGATTTTAAGATAACCCTGATTTTCACTTTTCCTCTGAATTTTTGGCTCAAACGATGAAATTTTCGACACTTTTTGCAGGGATTGCATGACAGAGCATCTGGTCACAAGAATCATGACTGCACCTAAAGGAATCAACTGTCGACTCTTTTTGAACATTTTGTCACAAATGACACTATTTGAATTTTCTTCAAAACAGAGTTTTGAAGAATAGTCGAAGTCTATCATCATGATGATGAAACTCTGCGGACCATTACTTTGTAAGAACATCCCTCTGGCATGCATGGCTTTACTGGATATATTAAAGACCAAATTGATCAATCCCAAGACCTAATGACCAAAAATGACCTTTGTCTGTTGAAGGACCAGACCTTGACTGTTATGGACTTTTTAACTATTTGACACAAAGACATAAGCCAGCAGGAGCCAAACATGAGGGGAAATGACTAGCATGACCTTCTTCGTCAGATTATGGCATGCCCCTAGCAGAATAAAGCTGAGTGAATGGAGCGGGACACCTAAAAATTAAATGCATAAAGAGTTTTGATCTCTGACGAAGGACTGACCAGACCGACTCTAACATTGGCTCCAATGGGGGATGGTAGCTCCTTGGAAGTGCCAAGAACAGCAAATCTCTGGAGGAGCTAGGCAATTCCTTTTTTCCATTGGGCTATGGAGTCATCATTTCGACTACAACACAGGGCTCTGACTTATTTATGAAACTGAAATGACCAAGAAATTGACTCAAACTTGACATTGAAATGACTCAAAAACTAACTTGACAGACTGAAACCAAACTGAAATAAAAATGGTATTTACAATGACAGTGGAAGCAGCGTTAATAAATCAACAGTGGTATCGCTTGAGTAGCCGACCATTGATCGGCCCTCCTGGACAATCTTCCTCATTCATTTCCTTCAGAAGAAAGGCATTCTGACCCCTATATGCTGCAATTTTGAAAGGACCTTTCCAAAGATTCTCGAACTTTCTGTGCTTACCTTTCTCTTCATTCCTTGCATCCCACTTCAGCACCACATCATCCAACTAAAATTTATCTACCTGTGCTTTTCTATCATAGATTTTCTTTATCTTCTCCTGCAATTTGGATGTGTTCTTGAAACCCTCTTCTCTTGTCTGCTGCAAGTGGACCATTTGATTCAACCTTCTCTGCATGGGATCTTCTTCACTTCTTGCCTCCTGAAGAAGTCTGACTACTGAGGCAGCAAGAGAGGTGGGAAATACTGTGTCAACTCCATAAACAAGCTCAAACGGTGACATACCAATGGATTTTTTCTGACTGATCCGATCTGCCCAAAGCACATGGACCAACCTCTTATTCCAGCTCTTTTTATTTATTTCCAGCAGCTTCTTGATGATGTTGACCAATGATTTATTCGAAGATTCCGCCAATCCATTGCCTTGCGGATGATAGGAAGTTGAGTGACCCAAAATGATGTGATATTTATGACAAAATTCTACCATCCTCTTTGATTTGAAAGTTGTTGCATTATCGGTGATTAACTTATTCGAACAACCAAAGCGATACAAGATGTTATTTTCAAGAAATGTAATGATTACCGTATCTGTAGCTTATTTGGTGGGTGCTGCTTCAATCCATTTTGTGAAATAGTCTGTCGCTGTAAGGATCCATCTATGCTGTCTGAAAGAAGCGGGATGAATTTCCCCAATGAAATCCAACCCCCACTGCTGGAAAGGAGCGCTCACCTCAATAGGCTTAAGTGGCAAAGGCTATAATTTCTATTTTCCTTCGAAAATCTAACATTTATGACAGTGCTTGACCATCTTGTACACATCGGCAAACAATGTAGGCCAATAATACCCTGCTCTCAAAATTTTGTTCGCTGTTGACTTCCAAAAAAGGTGACCACCACACTCTCCTCCATGGAAATCCTCCATGACTTTCTTTGCCTCCTCTTCCACCAAACAATTTAACAAAATGCCAATGGGATCTTTCCTATACAGCGCATAATTTAGAATGCAAAACTTGGGAGCCTTCAACTTGAGTGTTCTCACTTTATTTCTAGTCATGCCAGGCGGTGGTGATAGATTTTTTAGTACATATATTATATCTGAATACCATGGGGACAGATCAAACATTTCAGATACCTGAATGGATGATATTTCCTCATTCTCATCAGCCATAGCAGCAATCAGATTTATGTCCAAGGCATGCAAGTTCGATTCGGCCATTAACTTTGCCAACCCCTGTCCTTTGACCAGCTTTGTGGGCTTTATTTCCACATCATATTCCAGCAAGGCTGCAATCCATTTGCCTCTTCTTACTTCCGGATCGGTCTACACTAAAACATCTTTTATAGCAGCATTAGGAACATAGGCCAAAATGTGAGAATGTAGAATATATACCCAGAAGTCCTTCAATGCCTTCACCAGTGCCAGGGCTTGCTTCTCAATGATGTTGTACTTTAACGTTGCATATCTTATAGCTCTGCTGAAGAATGCGATGGGTCTTTCATGATCATCTCTTTTCTGCAATAATACTGCTGCCATAGTGTGCTCCGAAGAAAATGAAAACAATATGAAATCCTAAGTGTAGTCTAGGCTGACTAGAACTGGAGCTGAAGAAAGGGCCAATTTGACCAAATTGAAAGATTTTACAGCCTCCTCTGTCCATTTCACTTGGCTGTCCTTCTTGAGCATGTTGGTCATCTCTCTTAAGTGTTCAGCAAGATTAGGCACAAAGCGACGCAGAAAATTCATCTTACCATTGAACGATTGTATCTCCTTTTTATTCCGGGGCAGAACGATTCGTTGAATTTCTTGCACATGTGTTGGGTCAATACGAATGCCATCCTTTGAAATGATGTGCTCGAGCAATTTTCCTTCCTCCACGGCGAACAAGCTCTTCTTAGGATTTAGCGATAAACCATATTTTCTGCACTTTTGAAAGATAGTTTTTAGATGATGCATGTGCTCTTCATCAGATTTGGAAAACACCGTCAAATCATCCAGGTACACCACCAAAAACACATCCTTCTCATTTGCAAAAGCCAAGTCCATTGCACGCTGAAATTAGGGCTATGGTTATTCCAGCGCTATCATTCCCTACTGCTCCATCAAAATCCATGGTCCACAAGCCTTCTTCCTCCTCTTGTAAGTGCTGGAAATCTATTTGTCGTGCCTTGCCTATTTGCTGCCCATTGCTTTCAGCTGATTGCCCAACATTTTTCTACTTTTCTTGTCCTTCTTTCTTCAAAATTTCTCTGAAATTTTCTGTTGTTTCCAGAATATCATCTGCTTCTACTATCTGACTATCTGTATCATTTAAACTATCTGAAAACAAAACAAAAGACTCTAAATCTGTATGTACATAGTTAATTGGATGATTTATAGGTTTCTCCTTGCTTGTGATCATATATTTCATTTTTTGTTCCCGATATAATTTCCTCATTTGTCCAAACACGGGGATTGTTGCATAGGAGAAATCCAGTTGTAGTGTCCCTTTTAATTTCGCTACCCAAGACCTGGAAAGAAGCATGCCAAACCTTGGAGGAATATCTGCTACCACCACATACATCAAAACATTTTTCATGGGAAGTTGATCCAAACTCACAACCAAGTATTTGATGAGTCATATACATCTCACTCTACTGGAATCAAATGAACAGAGATCGTGGTACTGTCGGGTGAAGTCCAAGCCGAGCTTATCCATGATAGCCTTGGGCATGAGATTGTGAGAAGCTTTGGAATCGAACATGGCATTATGTAACACAAAATCATGCAATCTTAAACTGATATAAAAGGGTGGCACATCGCTATCAGGAGACTCACCATTCGATGTTGGTCCAAAAATCATTTCAGGTTGATCATCTTCTACATTTACCATGTCGGACATTGGGTCCAAATTCAACATTTTAGATATATGTCCTCTATAACTGCTATTCTTCATTATTTTGGTCAAGGGGATGGATACCTTTAACTTAGAAATCTCATTCTCTAAGCTAAAAGAGGGAGTCTTTTCTACCTCTTTGACTAGGATTTCTTTCTTTTCTTTTTCTTTTGATGTAGCTTGCTACTGTGATTGTTCTGCTGATTTTGATTTGCTACTCTCCGGACCAACTGCCTCTTTTCCTTTTCTTTGTGTAGCTGATGAATCATTCTTTGCTACTTCAACCTCCTTCTTTTTCTGAATTGGTTTGGTCGGCACATCTCTATTTCTAAGTGAATATCTCTGCTGCTGTGCAGACAGAGCATTCATATACCCCCTTTGATACTCCTCTGATTCTTCTTCTAAAACACTGTCACTAGCTAGAATGAAATCTGTGTCTTTGTGTGCAGCTGAACTCAACGCACACTCTTCTTCTTCGGTAATGTACGTAGGCAGCTCATCTGGAGTAAAGAGGTGGTTTTCTTCACCTATTACATTCCCGTCCTCATCTGACTCCGGTCCATGCACAAAATTTTGCTGCAAAGGTGTTTGTACCGGCTGTTGCGCTGTCTGCTCTTGGGTTCGCTGATCTCTCTGTCTTATTCTATATTGTGGCTGCTGCTGGCCACAGAGGTTATGATTTCTAACTTGTGGCTCAAGATTGTCTAGCTTCACCCTTTCAAGCATCTGATCTACCTTTTTGAGTAGTTGATCCATTGAAGAAAACTCTTCTTTCAGAGTGATTTTCTTTTCTACTTTCGCTCTAGCTCTTTTGGACAACAGATTTGCTTCAACACTGACCGCGATTTTCTGCATGTCTTCCATTGTGGCCGGTTCTTTCTCTCTTAATTGGTAGGCCATATCAGCGTCAAAACCATCCGGAAATTTCATCATAGCTAGTCCCATGGGTGGCTTTAGATGGTCTGGACTTTCGTTGTAAACTGTATTGAATCTAACACAATAATCTTGGACCGACTCACCACCGTTTCGTTTGATTTGTTCATATTCAGCCAGAATTTGAAGGGGATTCTTTTTCACTTCCCATCGATTTAAAAATTGTCTTTGTAGTTCAACCAAGGTAGTGATACTTGCTACCGGCAAACCTCTAAACTATTTCCTCACATCACCTGCAAATGTCTGTACAAAGAGTCTCATTGCCACGTTCTCCGCATCGATCTCATGGAGTTCATAGAAGTCTGCCATTTTGTCTACATGTTGCTGAGAAGTAATTCTGTTAGGAGTGCCATCCAAAAACGGGATTTTACTTTGATAATCCGCTGGCATATCATCTAGAACTTGGGGTAGAACAAGGGGTGCAAAATGGGCAACCATCACTCTCGGTGGATTTGGCCTTGGGGGTGTTGGGGGAGTGTGCACAATTTGCAAGGGGCTAGCAGTTAGAGTTTGGGGTTGTGTTGCAATATAATTATCAATTAACCAATTAGATCTTTCTGTTTTGAGGTCTACAAGAAATTGAGGATTGGGGACAGTATAGTCAACAGCCCTTTCGGATTTAGACTCGAACAATGATATCTCAAACCGTTCGTCAAACTCAAGCTCTTCAAGATACTCAAAAATGTCGGGACATGAATGGGATTTGAACACGGGAGTTATGGTGCTTTCTTGACGAAGGAGTCTCGGAATCAAATTGGGGTTTTCGTAGATATGAGGAGGATCCAGGTCTGGATTGGCTTTGGTATATCATCTCGAAGCCAATGTGCTATTGAGAAAAATCACAGGACACAACCAACTTACTCAGCCTTTCCAATCCTAAGCTCATCATCTGGAAGCTTAGAATTATTATGAAACAAGGGGATTTGATTTCAGTTTGGTCCCCAGCAGAGTCACCACTATGTTAACACCTAAATCTGCCTTAGGCTGAAGGAAGGCAAAAATTAGGCTAACCACAAACCACACTCAGTCTGGTAGCTAGCCCTACTAGAACAGGAGAGGGCTCTCTCCGAGTCACGCTCAGTGAATAGGTAAGCAAAAAAGGGTCTAAGTTGACTTACAATGAAATATTGATCTTAGGCTAGTAAGTGAATATGGATACAAGAAACAAATTTTATGAATGACCGAGCTTCTGGGATGGTATGGGACCAACGCTCAGCAAAGAATAGAGAATTGAATACAAAGGCACAGATTATTCCGTGAGGCAAGGCAGGCAGAAAATGTAGCAATTTAGTTTGAGGTAACACGGAATGAATGGATTTCTGAAGAAAGTGAAAAGGGAATAGTTACATGAATCCTTTTCAACAGAAGAAAAACACTGAACATGAAATTTCCCACAGGCAGAGCAATAAAATTGAATTCTACCTAATCTCACTCAGAAAATTTCACTGGAAATGAACATGAATTGAATTATGAAACATAACGAAATATATATGAAAACATAAGAGACACATTTTCTACATTCACAACCACAAGAATCTCATGAAACAGAGCCGCTGCCTTTCATTAATTCTCTGTCAAAATTACACAGTGAAGAAACAGAGTTTCTTTCCCACAAGTCTTCCAGAAGTTACAAGCCAACCAACCCTTTGAAAACAGATTACATGCAATATATAGAATATGCCATGAAGAGATAGAACACCCAAGGGTTGGGGAGTTACTCGAATCATTACAAAATGGAGATGAAGAACCAACCATCAACTACAGGTGCAGCGCTACAAACATGACATTTGGCTTGGGTGATCATTTACCTTCCTTCGCCACTTGGATAGAAGCCAATCTGGAGCAAAAATACTTTAAATTCTACCTTTGGTGCCAAAAAACTGAAGTGTAGATGAGCGGGCCCACTTGGAAAAGTCGCGAACCGAAATGTCGCGAAACGGAAGCATATTTGGCAATTTTTCCTCTGTGTGCCGCGCCACTTTCTCTGTGCACCGTGCTAATTTGGGGCCTATTTTGGGGCACTTTGAGGTGTCCAAAATGTGCCCAAGTGGGCTTGTTGAAAATCCTGTCCTGTCTACTTTCTAACCCCACTGGAATTTTTGGATTTGGTGCTCATTTGCCCCTCCAAATCTTCATTCTCCCAAGACTGCTTCCTGTGTGTCAAAAGGGTGGTAGAGAGGCCATTTTTGGGTGTTTTTTTGACCTTTTGGAGACTCATCTCTTGCCAAAATTTCTTGTCCAGGCACCAGTAGTCATGATTTTCCATGCTGAATCCAAAAATTCAAACCATTCCTCATTTGGAGCTCCAGAATTTTAGCCTTGTTTTTTGCCCAAAAATTTGTCATGTGACCAAAAATTCCCCAAATTTCTTGAAATTTTGGATGGAGGTTCCCTATGGGGTGTTGTGATGGGCCAAGGAAGCCTCAGCCAAGATTCGAAGCCGATCTTGCTCTTTTTCCTCTTTTGACTTTCTTGTTGCTTTCCTCAATTTCGCCTTCAAGCTCCTTATCCGGGCCCTTGCACTCACGTTTCGTGTCCTGTAACGATAAGCCATGTTTCTCAGTAAGGCAAGGTCCTGATCGGCCTTGTCCAGCAGCCTCTCTAAGTGCATGTTCATGCTCTCGAGATGGGCCTCCCAATCCTCATTGATCTCTTGCTCCAATGATGTGAGCTCAACTCTTCTCCTTTGAGCAGCTTGGTGATGCTCACGAATGTTTTGCAGCTCCATAATCGCCTGCTGAACCTAAAGCTGCTTGTTTCTCTGCTCCAGGTACTTCATGTTCCACTTGGCCCTCTCCAAGTCAAGCGATAAGGAATAAATCACTGATTGTTGCTCCTAGATGATCTCTGTAAGCTATGCATTTGTTGGTTATGCATTTGTCTCATCATCATGGAGGAGAACGAATTTGGTCTCTCGTTCACCTGATGGACCTTCCTCCTGCACTAGCTCCTTACCTCTGCCCTGCTCATGTGATGCCGATGTTGAAAGTGAGGCCCCTTCCACCCCGAGTGGAGATAACAATCACTTTGCTGCTGCAAATAAGGGTCTACTGCCTCTCTGAAAGGTGATGTATACTGGCATAGTAGCAGTCTCATGTCGCTCATACTGATGAGATGGGCCACCTATATCATGCTATGCCTCTAATACTACCTGTGGAACGCTGAAGAAGTCACGGGAGATGAAGTCCTCCCAAGCAATACCCTATAATCCCAACTGATGGTCCACCAAAATCTAGATAAGAGCAAAGTGATAAACACTTTTGAGCTGCTGTCGAGGGGTCTTGTGCTGCATGAAATTTTTCATCCTCTCCATGTTCCCGCAGATGAAAAATGGGAGGTTCATCATTCGCACCCTGGTAAAGTGCATGAGAAACCTGATGTGATAGGCATAAAGGCGAGAAAACCTCCCCTCACAACTGAAGTATTTCATGATCAGTTTCATGAGCGGAGCATACTCATCTCTCAAAAATCTGAACGGGAAAACTCTCGTGAGCTGACTCAAACAACTGGCCTTAATGTAAGGCTCATAATGATGCCTCTCCACTTTCTTCTTCTTATGCCACTGTTCTCCAACATTTGGTATGCCTGTTTCCATTGATATGGCTTCGGGTGTCAATGTGAAAGTGACCCCAGCCAAGATAGACTGACCTCCATGTAGGTGAAGTGCAAAAAGACGAGCCAACTCATGATGAACTCTGACATTTGCCACCCTTTGACAAAATTCAAAACATGCTAAGTGCTGGAAACATGACATAGCAAGAGGGCATGCCTGCAACTCGGTGAGGGTGTTTGGCTCATCTCTAACATGTTTGCCACTCCGGTGATGTCTCCTGGGGGCCTGTTCTCCTGAAGCTGTATCACTGTGGGTCTCCTCCTCATATTCTGATGAAACCTCGGATGCCATGACTGTTGTTTTGTAAACTGAATTTAGGCTTCCCTTTGATTATAGTGAAGTTGGAGGTTGCTTTGACAATTTGCCACCAAGGGGACAATTAAAAAGGGAGTATTAGGAGGGGGATAATATAATGGGAATAGGGGTTTATAGGAGAATTTTGTTTAGGGATATACAGGGGGTTTTGGGGTATTTTGATAGGGTAGGTTTTGTGTTTTTGGCAAGGTAAGGTTTTAGGGTTTGTAAGGTAGGGTTTGGGATTTATTTAGCAATAGGAAGAGGGGAAAGGGAGTATGATTTTGGTAGTGTTAGGGTAGTGATTATGGGGACAATGGCATAGGGGAATAAGGAACAGGGGTAGGGTAGGAAGAATAACCTTGGCAGCAATATCACTGTAGCACAAACCCTAGCATAATGGTTTTCTTTGGTGTCTTCTTTGTGTTTGCTTTATGAAAATTTTTTGCATTTTATTACAGGCATAAAATCATCATATTACCCATAAAAATTGGTGCACAATTGAATTTAGGTAGCCTACCTTGCAAATAGAAGAGCTCCACAAAAAATTTGAGGTGATTTGGCAAAGTTCTGGGCATTTTTCCCTGTGCGCAAAGCCCAGTGCGCCACGCACTCTGACTGCGCTGCGCCAGTGGTAATTTTGAACTGTGGGCGGGCTCTGTGTGTGCCGCGCATGGTGAGTGCGCCGCGCTCCTGCCTGTGTCCGCCGCGCACTTTCAAACTGCCTCCAACTCCCTCAAACGCGCACGATGCACACTCACACCCTTTGCAACGTTTCTCCAAGGCTTCGATTAGCACAATGACTTTTGATTTTGATGAACACTTGTATATATAGCCTTGGTAGTGATGTTTTAAATTTACTTTTTTTTAAAAACCCACTTTTCTAATGTCCTGTTCAACACTTTTTCATTGATTTTAATATAACCCTGATTTTCACTTTTCCTCTGAATTTTGGCTCAAACGATGAAATTTTTGACACTTTTTGAAGGGATTGCACGACAGAGCATCTGGTAACAGGAATCATGACTGCACCTGAAGGAATCAACTGTCGACTCTTTTTGGACATTTTGTCACAAATGACACTATTTGACTTTTCTTCAAAATAGAGTTTTGAGGAATAGTCGAAGTCTATCATCATGATGATGAAACTCTGCGGATCATTACTTTGTAAGAACATCCCTCTGGCCTGCATGGCTTTAATGGATGTATTAAAGACCAAATTGATCAATCCCAAGACCTAATGACCAAAAATGACCTTTGTCCGTTGAAGGACCAGACCTTGATTGTTATGTACTTTTTTATTATTTGACACAAAGACATAAGCCAGCAGGAGCCAGACATGAGGGGAAATGACTAGCATGACCTTCTCCGTCAGATTATGGCATGACCCTAGCGGAATGCAGCTTAGTGAATGGAGCGGGACACCTAAAAATGAAATGCATAAAGAGTTTTGATCTCTGACGGAGGACTGACCAGACTGACTCTAACAGGAGGACGAGCTTATCTCCAAGGAAGGTAGCACAAATTACAGAACAACCATGCCAGAGAAAGGAGGGCGACATAAACAAAGCCAACAACCAGGTCTGGAGTCATATGGAAGGCCGACTGTTGGAAAAAATTCGCCCAATCTAGATCATCGCGGGCACATAACTTGTCTGCCGCGCTGACATCGCTATTGAATAACGGGGCTAGTCAGGTCATCGCTCAGGATTACAAGCGACGGTCGCGCTGGCACATGAAATTTGACCATCGCGAGAATCACGTGTACTTCCACGATGGCAACGCTTCTGGACTATTTTGGAGTGCCCATCAGCGCGTTTATTTGGAAACAGACGTGATGATGCAGAAACCTTTGGAAAAGTGGGTCATTTGGAAACATCAGAGAGCATTTGTCTAACATGAGCATGTATGACTTGGACACATGACACAGTAGGAAGATTGGAGTGAATACAGTGACAAATTATTGTGTAACAGTGCTCCTCGAACCATATTATAGGTATCCTTCTCGAACACTATTTTTACACCTGCATCATCCAACTTGCTTACGGAAATAAGATTTATGGCTAATGCAAGAATATGCAGAACACCCGGAAGGGTTCTAACCCTTCCACCTTGCAACTTCAACTTTACTTTTCCACGACCAATGATTCTAGCCTTCCTGTCATCCCCCAAGAAGACATCACCACCATCATATTTCTCATACTTGTAGAACCACTCTCTATGGGGAGTGAAGTGAAAGGATGCACCTCAGTCAATCAACCATGCCTCATGATCTACATGTGTACTTGAAGAAGCCAAGTACACATCCCCACCTTCATCTGAGGTGGTTTTTGCCTCTGCAAAAGGAGCATCATCAAATCCCTTTCCATTTTCAGGAGCTTTAGATTTATAGTCCCTTTTGTAGTGCCCTTCCTTTCCGCATTTCTAGCACACCACCTTTATAGGTTTTCTTCGAGATTTAGATCTCCCTCTAGATTTAGATCTCCCACTCGATGACTTATTTTTCTTCTGGTACCATCCTCGTATAGACAAGGCATCACCATTCTGGCTAGATTTATAGTCCCTTTTGTAGTGCCCTTCCTTTCCGCATTTCTAGCACACCACCTTTATAGGTTTTCTTCGAGATTTAGATCTCCCTCTAGATTTAGATCTCCCACTCGATGACTTATTTTTGTTTCTGTTCTGGTACCATCCTCGTATAGACAAGGCATCACCATTCTAGATCTCCATATTTTTCCATCTCATCTCCTCCATCAGTAAGGATGAGACTATTTCATCAAACTGCAAGGAACTTTCATTTCTACCTATTGCAATAACCAAACTATCCCACAAATCTGGTAGAGAACAAAACAAACTGATGCACTTATCTTCATCTGAAATTTTAACGTCAACAGATAATAACTGACTTACCACAGTATTAAATTCATTCAGATGTTCTATCACCGAGTCTCCATCTTTCATCCTTAGGTTATACAGCTTTTTCCGTAGGAATAGTTTATTCACCAAAGACTTAAATTGGTACAAAGTCCCTAACTTGTCCCACAAAGCCTTCGTCATAGCTTCCCCTAATACATTCAGAAATACTGAATCTAAGACACATGATCGTATTGTGCTCTTAGCCTTCTGATCCAACTTCTTCCATTCTTCATCGAACACTCTCATTGGTTTAGTACCCAGATCTACCGCAATCCATTGATCTTTATCCACCAACAGATCCTCCATTTTGAGCTTCCATAACTCAAAACTCTGACCATTATATTTCTTGATCTCTATCTTTCCACTACTCACCATCTTCTTTCACCACCAGAATTGATCCTGCAGATCTCCCACTAAATAGGTTCTACCATAGGCCCGAGCGAAACCCCTCAGCAACAAAGGCATCCCCTTGAAGCCAAAACAGCACCGATACCAAATGTAGGTTTTAACCCATTACAGAAATTACCCGCATATGATTTCTAAAACATAGAAAATAAATAATGTGAGAGCATAACACATAAAACACATATACACAGACATTTTCCCCTGGATCCCAAAACTAAGACTACTAGAT
This sequence comes from Pinus tabuliformis, assembly GCA_031772625.1. Lineage (NCBI taxonomy): Eukaryota > Viridiplantae > Streptophyta > Pinopsida > Pinales > Pinaceae > Pinus > Pinus tabuliformis. The sequence goes on from CM062808.1 coordinate 159,684,908, forward strand.
TGATTTTTCATTATGTTCCTTTCCATGTTACAATACATATTTATACATGTCGAAGCATCCAATACCAGCGATCGAAAACCATTGCATCCAAAACCATGTGTGTAAACCATGCACAAAACCATAGGTAGGTCTGCCCAACCTAATATAGGGTCCAAAAAAAATTTCCACAGGGCGCTGCCTCGAACCTCATAGAGGGGGGCTACCTGCCCTCCTCAAACCCCCCTATGACCCCCCCACTACGTAATCGGCGCAACGAAACCCCTTGGTTAACTACATGGGCTAGTCGTGGAAAGAATATAACACAACCCAACACTGTAGCAGTGCTACGACGAGGTTAAGGCAACAACGTGAACTGTTGTCATCACGCAAAGTCTCGCGAAGCTACAGGACGCCAAGGAACTAAACGAACAGGTAGATGCAGCACAACACAAGGAATCCATGCTGAAGGCTTTTTTGAAGCCTTGGTTAGATGAGGCCTATGAGATCACAACCACCATTAAAGGAAAGTTGGCTAGTCTACAGGAGACTCAACAGAAGATACAAACTGCTAGTGCAGGGCCAGTGACGGAATAGGTGGTTGAGGAGCTGAAGAAGGCAAAAATTTCGTTCACCACCAAGGTAGCAGTTGTTCGGGTCGAGATGGGAGGTCTACGCAACAAGATCTTTACACCAACCAAGTGACTCGAGGGCGAGTTGCCATGTTTGTGTTGGGGGCTTGTTGGGAACGGGTCCCCTGGGGGTCAATTTTGGTTTAAACACCCAAATTTTGCAGTAGAAGGCCTGAATTTTGTGTAAAGAAATGTAAAGTCTCCACATTTTGTGGTCGCGGAGCCTGAATATGTCTAAAGATAAAAGGGTTTTCTGACCTTAGTTTAGATAAGTTGTGTCGATTTTGGAGATCTAACCATGGTCCACGAACCATGGGATTGTATAAAAAGGAGAGTCTTAGAGAGTCTAAGGTAGTTCATAAGTGAGGAATGAATGTAATGGGCCATTAGAAGTGAAGAGTGAAGAGTCTTAGAGTAGAAGAGAGGCTCTGCATCTGTGTGCGTAGAGGCTTAGAGTAGAGTCTGCAGCTGAGTGCGTGGACCCCTACAGCTGAGTGCCTAGGGTAGTTTGAGTCTGTAAGAAGATTCTAAGCATTAATAAAGAGATTGTTCCATAAATATTTGTGTATTTTCCCTTTTACTTCGATTATGAATAAATGTGATTATGTTATGATGAATAATGGGTTTATAGTTTAATGTTATGTCGATGCGCAAATATGTATGTTTTACATTGTTCTACGGATGCAAGTCATAATATTTGGTTATGCAAGGAATATCTTAATGCATGTTAAAGTTATCATATACATAATGTGATCTAGGTAATAACATACTTAGGAGTGATTACAAAGGCGCGTAAGTTGTATATTCACACGTTCAAGGTCTACGGAAGATAGTCATAGACCTTCATGAAAGTCTAAGGGTGATTAAGAGAAGTATATCAATAAGCCCTAAAAAGCTTATTTATCTGCGTGAAGATAGAGTTACGGCATAAAATGACATCATAACCATCTCAGGGTGCAGAAGCTTGGTTCATGCATCCCCCCATACTGCTTCGGGTGAGACTTCGGTCCGCGCTCCGCGAGCTGATGCCGAAAGGGACAGTAGAGTAAGGATTTGCTTGGCTTCCTAACGCTGAACCTAGGTCAGGGCCCATTAAGCCAACAGTTGTGATTTGATTTTTTTCTTTTATTATATGTTACTTATATTTCTATATAGTTTTCATTTACATTCTTATGGTCTATGTTAAGCTACTAACAATTGTGTGATTCAGTAAAGTAAATAAAAGAAAACAATTGTTAATAAGACATATTACTAATTCACCCCCCCAATAGTGCTCAATGTTTCCAAAAATTGGTATCCAAAGAGGGTATCTTAGTTGCAGCTTGATCACTGGAGAGTAGATCTGTGTTTGTTAGCAGAAAAAAGGAATGAAAACATCATAATGTCTTCTCAAGGAATACATGTGCTTACTGCTGCAAATTTTAAGGTATGGTAAGAAAGTGTGAAATATAAATTATTTTATTGTGATTATTACTTATGGAGATTGGTATGTGAAGGATATGATGAGGATCCACCTTCATCCAAATAAAGGAAGAAAAATTATAAAGCAAGGTGAATCATTCTCAAAATCTCCATAATGTAGACATAGAAAAACTTGGAGATTTAAAATTTGCCAAGGAGGTTTGGGATAGATTGCATATGTTATATGGAGCAAGTTGCAACAATAGTAATGAAGAGGTTAAGAAGAGTAGGAAAAATAAGAAGAAGAAGAACAGATCCATGAAGAAGGAAGCTTCAGTTAAAATAGTTGTGCAAGAGGAGAAATGATCTAAAGGTATATGCCACAATGATTTGAGTTATTTTTTTATACCAGTGGTGATGATAGTTCAGATTTAGTTAGTGAAGAAGATGATGGTTGTAGTTTCATGCTTCTTAAGGCTCAATATGAATCTTCTATGGTGTTTATTGAATAATTTTCAAGTGAAATTGGTAGACTAATATATGTTTGTAAAGAGCGTGAGAAGAAATTGCAAATTTGTAATGAAAAGGAGAAATGTCTGAAGGAAGAGATTACTACCTTGAGGACATAGATAACATAATCGAAAAGGATTGAAGAAGTCAAATGTAGCAATAAAAAAGAGAGGAAGGATTATTTTAAAGCACTTGAAGGTTTGATTGAGAAATTGAGGAAGTTGGTTGAAGAAAAAGATCAACGACTAGAGAAAGTAAATAGCACCATAGCAGTGAACATATCTAGCAACAATTTTCAAAAGGGAGAGACAAGTTTACATGCAGGAAAGAATAACAAAGCCCAAACCAAATAATCTTGCAGCAAAGGATGTGATCAACAATGAAAGAAAGAAAGGAGAGAGAAAATAGATCCACCAATAGTAGTAAAGAAGGAAACCGAAAGGAGCTTTCACATCTAGTAGATAATTTTCTCCTAGGGTTGAGAGTACTAGTTTTCAGAGGAGGATTCAAAACTCTTTTTCCCCCTTGATGGATGAGATTGAGTGCTTCAATTGCAACAACCTTGGACATGTCTCTACTACTTCCAAGAGGAGAATGCACACATCTATGCATCAGTTTGATCATCCAAGTATATGAACTTCTTTCAGGTATACAAGTTTATTTAATGGTTATTGCTTTGATTGTAACATGTTTGGACATAAGGCCATTAATTGTAGATCTAGCATCAGGAGATGGAGATCTAGCATGAGCAACAAAATATCAGATGCTTTGGCTACATATATTGGTCATATAGAGTGCTATGTGTGTCATAATTTTGGACACATGGCCAAGGATTGTAAGATGCCTAGATCATTGAGGCGTTCGATTCAAAAGTAGTGGACAAAGGAAAATGCACAACTAAGGAACCTGTTAGCACAAGGAGTTACTCCTAAACTACAAAAGGAGTAAGCCTTACACATCATGATTTCATTTCAAAATTTAAAATGGTTTTTTGAATGGTTGGTTGGCTTCTGAAGGATTTTTGAAATGATTGTGTTCCTCTTTAACTTTCATGCATTTGGAAAGATGTGGCAAGAATAAATTGTGTGGTTAAGTGAGTAATATAGGGGAGTAGAGGAAAGAGAACAGGTTCAACAGGTAGCTGATAAATATCCTAATAAACTGAGTGTCTTAAGACAGTCACTTCAACTACATAAACAACATTGTAACAATCTATGTTTCTTAGCAAGGAAAATAATAGTTAGAAAGTAAGAAAATGTACAAAGTATTTCACAAATCCTTTGTGAAACTTTTACTAACCATTTCTACTTGAACTGATATTATGATTTATAGAAAATTGGATAGTAGATAAGTCATCATTAGATCCTCTTAATGATTTCTCACTCATACTACACTAGCTGTTGTAATTTATCATTTAAAACATTAAAACAGGGTTGACAAGGGAAACAACAACTAGAAAGTAAAAATATGTATAAAGTATCTCACAAATCCTTTGTGAAACCTTCACTAACAAGTTCTACTTGAACATATATTATAATTTACAGGAAATTGGAAATTAGATAAGTCATCATCAGATCCTCTTAATGATTCTCACTCATACTATACTAGCTACTGCAAATTTATAATTCAGAAAATTGAAACTAGGAAATAGAAAAACCACACATTAGATATAACTTGAATCACAAAATCCTCCAGCATGAAGTGCAGAAAAAGCTATTTTATTAAGCTGATTCTTCAGGTGAACCAACTTACAACCCTGAAATGATATTTGCAAAAGATATATATATAGAGAGAGAGAGGCACCAACTCCAACTCTCCTAATTGGTGGTTCCACTATTTCCTTGTTACATAGGTGTCTTTTAGATATTAAAAACGTCTCCCATCCAACTGCAATAGAAATTATAGGTGTAGATGAGAAGAAGATGAAAAATGAAACTTTTCTACTGGAAAAATTGACTGGTTGCTCCTTTTGCTGTTGATTTTTCTCTTTATGGACTTGACTATTAAATGACCATATGGCTTCATTAAATACAACCTTTAACAACCTCATAACTATCTCATATCCATCATCTTCCTTATCCATATTGTTATTGGTTGTTTTCTTTCCAAAATTGCCCTGGAGGTTTCCGCTGACAGCTATATATTTCTATTAAAACAGGTGCTACCGGAAATTCCGGTAATACCTATAATAATGAAAAAATTGGAAACGCTTCTGGAATTTCTAGTAGGATAACATTTTCACTTCAAAATTTTAACAGAAAATACTTCAAAACGCCTGTATATGCTTGGATATTCTGATCTTTAATCTTCACATCCAAAACTTTGACTTAATATGCCAAAAGGTATTTTTTAAGGAAAATTACCTTTTCATTTCATGTGAGCTGCAGACTCTGCAAGCTTATCCAAGTTTGTTTTATTTTTGGCAACAGATTTTGACCTTGTGATTCTAGTTGTTTCTTCTTTGATGATGGTCTTTCTTTTCTGCTTCTTTTTGGACCTTTCTTCTTTTGGAAGGCTCTGATGGCTAGTCCATGGGAACTTTACCTCTTTTCTTCCTCAAATATCTTCTGATTTCTGCAATTGAAGGATCCTCAGTCTGTAACTCTGCATGATGTTCTTTGATGACTATTACTTCAGTCAGTAAACTAGGATTATTTAGGGCTTTTGATTTCAGTCTAAATTTGTTTCTTTCCCTAGTATGTCTCTTCCTAGCTCCAGTAACTGGTTTTATTTCTTCTTTATTATTTTTACTAGTCACTTTATACCCTGCTTCTTTCAGCAATTCCTCATTAGAATCAATAGGTTGGTTTTCTTGTTGTTGTTTATGTGCTTCCAAAATTTCAGGAAGCACCTGCACTTTAGATTTCTCTTCAGCTACAAGTTTTCCTCTCCAAGTTCTTGTGTAAACCTTAGGAAAAGGTCTAATAGGAGGAACCATTTTCATGCCTTTTGTTTTCTAGGCAGAAGAGCTTTCACCTTACTCCTTTTTCTTTTCAGATTCAATAGCTAAAGGCTTCTCTTTGCTACTTTTGGTACCTCTGCTTACACTTTCCTTCTTTGCCTTTCTTTTGGAACTTTCTTCAACTGATGTAGTTGATGTCCTTTCTATCTGAACTTGTGTTGAAGAAGATTTAGTAGTTTCTTGGGGTTTTGGTGTAGCTTGGCTTGCCCTGTAAAACAAGAATCCAAGTTTGGCTTCTCTTTCTCAGTTCTTCTTCAACCAGAACCTCGATAATTACCTAATGATACAAGCTGTATTTTGATGGCTCATGGTGTGTTTGAATTATGGCGGCCATTTTGGTCAGGCTCTTCAATATGAAATAGGGCAGATTAAGAGTCCTCATATGGTAAAGAAATACTATTGTATACCTTCTCTCACAAGTGAGAAAAATCTTAAATAGTTTGACTATTTCTTCCCATTCCTTCTTAAGATAATTGTTGGGAATTCCTTTGGCCCAGTTAGAATCTTTGTATTCATATCTAATAAAAGTATTGAGATCTCCTCCTGTAATGAGTTGTCCCTTAAACCACTTTTCTCCTTCCTGGGGAAGGTTAAAATCTTCTACAATTCACTGTTCTGAAACTTGCAATTTGAAACCAAAGATGGTAGCTTCCTGACCATTGAAAGTTTGAGAAAACTCTTGGGCTACACCTTGATGTAAGCCTCCTAACCTGGTGCAGAGTGGATACTAGCCTGCCTGGATAAACATACTTCTAACACTTAGATTAGCATCAACTAGTTCAGCTCCTTGAGGCTCGATTCTCTTAAGCTTTCCACCTTTCCTAGACTTTGATGTCATCGATATCTACTTGCTTGTTATGAAGAATAGGTGTCAAATTATGGAAGCTTACCCAAAAAATGTTGCAATTAGCTTGAATTAGGCTGCCTAAAAAACTGGGATGTGTTCTTAACCACCTCAATCACTATCTCCTTTGCTGCACTTCAGAAATTCGAAATGTTGAAATTTCCTCCATTTTCAAATATTTGAGATAAAGTTTTGGTTCAATCTCCTATGCATATGATCCTTCATGATTAAATGAGATTGCATGTAATAGTAATGATAAAGTCGAGTTGCTTTGGAAAGTCCAGCTAATCTGCTAGAGGTGGTTGTACGAGATTTTTTCCAAATCTGGAAACTTTTCTGCTTTAATTCGGACTGGTCGGAAATTCTAGTAGTGCATTACATGGAACAAAAATAACGGTCATTGGAATTTAAACATATAGCTAATATTGACGCTACAGACACTTTTTAACTTTGGAAACACAGATTTATTTAAGATCAGTGGAGTAAGCAATGATTGGTTATGGCTGTGACTGACACCTAGCTAATTTGATCAACCAAATAAATTAAGCACTACCACTTGACTTGACTTAAAGTTTGTGACCTATCCAATCAAGAAATATCATGATTTGGATTAAATATTTTGCCATTATGACGTGTGGACAGTTGAAAATGATTGCGTTTTCAGCTTTATTTTTTTAAAACGAGATACACTACCAAAAATTCCGGTAGCATCGGAAAAAAAAAAAGGAAATAAAACATCAATGAAAATATTTTCCGAAAAATAGGGGAGATTGTCTGAAAAAGAACATCTGGCGCTACCAGAAATTCACATTTTTAAATTTTTTGAAATTTACAAAATTAATCCTAAAAATAAAAAAATTTAATACCTACTCATGACTTAGCTTAGAACCATTCTAACATTGGCTCCACAGGGGATAGAGCTCTCCCTGCTAGGCTCTAAGAATTTTTTTGCAGTTTCAGTGCCTTGTCATTGGGATATGGAGTCTTATTATGAAATCACACTGGTATTTATAGTGAAATCAGGCTACCAACAACATTAGTAGAATATTTTTTTGAGAAATTCCCATTAAATGGGCCTCCATACAGTTATGTCCCATTAAGATGTTGCAACTCAAAAGTATTGTTCTAGAAGACATTTGAGATTTTGAAAGTACCAAGCCTCAAAGCATCAAATTTTGAATGCTTACTTGGATCTTGGTGTTGTGCATCCCACTTCAACACCAGACCTCCAAACTAAGAATATTCTTTTTTAGTCCCTTTATCAAAGACTTCCTTTATAGCTTGCTGATATTTTCTTACCAAATCATATTGTTGTTCTCTCTTTTGCTACACTTCTATGATCTGATAAATTCTTCTAGTCATGTCAATTGTTTCAGCTTCATGATCTTGTAGTAGTTTGGCTAGAGGAATAGCTAATTAGACTGGAAAAACAACATAAATCCCATAAACCATTTGAAAAGATGATGTATTAATAGACTTTTTTCTTGTCACCCTATCAACCCATAAGGAAAATTTGAGTTTTGATTCCCAAGATTTCTTGTTTTGCTCCAGCAACTTGGTGATGATTCTTACCAAAATTTTATTAGATGATTCAGCTAAACCATTCCCTTGTGGATAGTAAGCTATAGAATGAGTAAGTTGAATACCATAATCTTCACAAAAATTTAATGGTGTGGCTTTAAAAGCAGCTACATTATCTACTACTAGTCTTGATGGACATCCAAATATGGTTATGATTCCTTCCAGAAAGTTAATGATAAATTTATGAGTGGCATTCCTGGTAGGTATTGCCTCAATCCATTTGGTGAAGTAATCAGTAGAAACAAGAATCCAATGATGTTGCCCACTTGAAGCTAGATGAATTTCACCAATCAAATATAATCCCCAATGCTGGAAAGGTGCAGAAAAAATTATGAGCTTGAGAGGTAAAGGCTTCAGATGCTTTTTACCAGTGAACCTTTGACATTTTTCACATGCTCTCACCTTAGCACATACATCAGAAAATAAGCTAGGCCAAAAATAGCCAACTCTCAATATTTTGTATGCAGTAGTTCTCCAATAATAATGACTTCCAGAAACACTACTATGCATTTCAAATATGACCTTTTTAGATTCCTCTAGATGAATGCATCTCAACAAAACTCCTGTAGGATATTTCTAATACAAACAATTATCCTTGATGCAATAGTTAATGGTTTTCAACTTCAAAGATATCACTCTTCTTTTATCATAATCTGGAGGAGGTTTAAAATATTTCAGAAAATAAATAACATCTTTGTACCAGCTACACTCAGCAAGATTTGAATCTATGTGATATTGTCAACAGGTTCTGAAATTTTCCCTTCTAGATTATCATCCAGGAAATTCAAACCCAACACTTTACAATTTTCTTCAGCAAGTAGTTTATCTAAACCTTGACCTTTGATTAGTTTAGTAGACTTTATCTCTAAATCAAATTCAGGAACTTTAGTCACCCATTTACTTCTCTTTCCTTCAATATCAGTTTGAACCAGTGTCTCTCTAACAGCAGATAAAGGGACATAGGCTATCATTGAGCATGCATCATATAAACTCTAAACGCTTTCAGATCTTTAACTAATGCATAAGCATGCTTTTCCAACATTTCATACTTTAATTCTCCATCTCTAAGAGCTCTACTAAAAACTGCTATGGGTGCTTCTTTATTTTCTGAATCCTTTTGTAACAAAACAACAACAATGGTGTCTTGAGAAGCAAATGAGAATATTAAGAAAGGTTTTGAATATTCAGGACTTACCAATTGAGGTGCTTCAATGATAGGATTTTTTATCAACTCAAATGAATTTCTAGATTCAACTGTCCACTTGACTTCTTTGTCCTTCCTTAACATACAAGTAATATGTTTCACCACTTCAGCAAAATTTGGGATGAATCTTCTGAGAAAATTTATCTTACCAAGGAAAGATTGAATCTCTTTCTTGGATCTTGGAAGTGTTAAATCTTGAATTGTAATCACTCTTTTTGGATCAATCCTCACTCCATTTTTCGAAACTATATGACCCAGCATCTTACTTCTTTGATAGCAAAATGAGACTTCTTCAGATTCAAGGATATACCATATTTTCTGCATTTAACAAATACTTGTCTCAAGTGCTGAAGTTGTTCTTGATCTAAAGCTGAAAAAATAGTAATGTCATCCAAATAGATGACCAAGAACTTGTCCTTTTCTCCAATGAATGTAAAGTCCATAGCACGTTGGAAATTAGCTCCATCATTCATGAGCCCAAATGGCATCTCTTCATAAATGAATGTACCCCAAGGAGTAGTGAATGTTGTCTTCTCTTGATCTTCTGGCCAAACAGATATTTGATTATACCTAGAAAAACCATCTAACATGGAAATTTTGTTTGACCCAGTTACCTTTCGAAGAATATTCTCCATCTTTGACAATGGATAGTTATCTTTCTTGGAGCTTTTGTTAAGATTTATGAAATCCACACACAATATGATTTCACCACTTTTATTTCTTACTGGCACTAGATTGGCAACCCAATCTGAGTATCTCAATGGAATAACGATTTTAGAATCCAACCGTTTCTTCACTTCCTTTTCCATCACGGGTAGCAATAGTGGATTGATTTGCCTTAACTTATGTCAGAAAGTTTTAGTAACATCTTTCAATGGTATTCTATGCTCAATGATAGATGTATTATATGTCTTAATATCTTCATATTTCCAGGCAAAAATATCAACAAATTCATAAAACAACTTGTGATATTCCATCTTTCTTTCATCTAGTAAAGCCTTTGACAACTTCACATACCTTGGTTCTTGTGTTGTACCCAAGTTGTAATCTTCTAATTCAACATCTGCATCAACTAACTGTGGCTTGACTGTAGCATCCTTCTGATAAAAAAATTTCTCAAGTGGAATTAACCCCTTGGGAATATGATTGGTAGGCAATTGTATGATAGGTTGATCAACAATTTGTTTTTTTAGATTTCTGGAATCTTGATGATCAACATCAACTTGTGTTAGGTCTTCTTATTTATCAATATTTAGAACAACAAACTTCAATGAACTTTTTGATCTCCTGGTCATCTTCAAAAACTTTCCAATGCTTAACATTATTAGGAATGCTAGGTCTAACCTAACTTCCACTTCATATATCAAATTTATGGGCATTGGAATTTTGAATGAGTTGGCTGAAATAGAGAGTGAATCAGCTAGAATATTACTTTCTCTTGGAAAAAAAGAAATGTTAAAGGCCAGGAAGGAATCTTCTACAATGTCCCATACTGCATTCTGGTAATCTCTGAGTCTAGGATGCTTAGTTTGATAAACATTTCTGATTTGCTGAAGAATAAGTTCAGTATCTCCAAAAATAGAAATTTCTGATATATTTATATATTTTTCCTTTTTTAAACCAATTAACAGATCTTCATATTCAACCACATTATTCGTTGTCTCAAATTCAAGTTTGAAAGAAAAAGTGAAACTTTCCTTCAAAGGAGAAATAAGAACAATCCATGCACCAGCACCTTCTTTAGAACATGAACCATCAAAAAACATTTTCCATACCTTCAATCCTTCATGACTGATTTGATTTTCAACAGGCTTTAAAATCTGAAAATTTTCTTTAGGCAAGGCAGAGTCATCCATATGTAGAATACTTGAACCTACTCCAGTTTTTTTAGCATATATTAGATGATTAGTAGGGTCTTTGTTGTCACTAATGATATATGCCAGCTGAGCTTCTCTGTAAAGTCTTCTTTGTTCTCCTCCAAAAACAGGAACAGTAGCATAAGTTAAATCCATTTGCAAGGTTCCTCCCAACCTTTTAATCCATGACCCAGAAAGTAACATACCAAATCTAGGAGGGATATCAGCTACAACAATATCCATTACCATCCCTCTCATAGGTAACTAAAAAAGAATTACTGCAAGGTCTTTGACAACACTAAGGCATTGGACTTTTCAGGAATCAAAAGAAGTGTCAATCGCAAGGCTAGTGGACACTATGCCAGCCTATGGAGTGTTAACCTTCAACTCCTACAACTCTGTCCAGAGAGCCCCCAATACCAACTACTACTGCTCTTTGAATTGTTGGAGGGCCTCTGCGGTGACATCCCTCACCGTTTCTATGATATCGTGCAAATCCCCCTCAGTGAGGGTGATTGGGTCGAAGGATGTTTTTGACACCTTGGTTTTCTTTCCTGGCACTGCCTTCTATTGCAGGTGCTGACGCTTGAGTTGGGTGGACGCCGTCTACTGGTCCGTGCCACTTTGTTCTATTGGCTCCTCTATTTCTATGTCAGTCTTGGGCGAAGGTGACTTCTATCCTTCGCACTCTTCTCCTCCTGTCTTCTACTATTTTTCCAAGTCCACAGTGTCGCATGCTACCTGTGCCTTAGCCTTCACTTCCTCCTTCCTACGCTTCTCAACCAGTTGCGCCATTCGGAGCTTTGTTTCTTCCTTCTTACGTTGTGACAAACTTGTTTGTTTCCACTATGAAGCCTACTAGAGCACACCACTCCAATGGCCAAGACTCAAGGACTGCAAAAATAACATCATCAGTCATGAGATATGGTAATTTATGCCATGTCTTCGTAGGGTCCTTTCACGCCGTGACAAAGACATGGTGGAGATCTTCTTTGAACTCTACAAAGCTCTGCAAACTAGCATATGTTGTGGTTGAAAACTGCATCTTGTGATTGATCCCCATCTGGATACTCATCTCCATCAAGACGCAAAAGATATTTCTTTATTTTATCCGCTGCACATCCTTGGTCACCCACAATGAAGCATACTTCGTTGCCTCTAGAAGGTCTGGCACAACTGAAGGGAATTGGTTGTCTTCTAGCAGCTCCCATGCCACCAGCACAATTGATAGCAAGAGCCGCACGTAGTGGAATTTCTTGCCCTACTCCTATGCCTCGCAACAGTTCGCAAGGAACTCGCCACATAGATAATTCGCCTAGTTGAATTGGACTCCTTCAACGCATTGGGCCGCTAGTGCAATCACAGGCACAAGCACCTCATTCGCGCGGCACTTCCGCAACACCTTCCCTACTAATATTTGTGTTGCTACCTTAACTACATGGTTGTTAATGCTGGAGATGGCATATCCCCGCTTCTTCTTCTCCAACTTAAATTTCTTCTTCATAGCTTCCACGAGTGCCAACTCACCACCTTTTCCTTCTAATATATTGGTTGGATCCTCCCCGGAGTAAGGAAGCCATGTGATCTGATGAATCAAGTCGTCTATTAAACTAGGTGAATATTAGTGGCCACCCACCAAGTCCACTTGGACCCCCACCATTGTTTCTTTCAGCTTTTCAGTTTCCTTAATTGTAGCACAATTTACTATTTTTAGCAGTTTTTCGAGTCCTGAACTTGTGGAGCCATTTTGAGGCCCTAAATGACGTTTTTTTGGAAAACTAGGAGAAAATTTGTAGTTCTAAGATAGATCTTTCTAACAAGATATTGTGCGCGTCAAACGGAAATGGTATGCCAAAGTTACGACCCTAGGAATTTGATGTACCAATTTACCCAAACAGGGCCCACAGTTTGGCGTTTCATCTTCTAGGGTTAGTTTTTTGGATGTTTAGGGTTTTCCATTGTTTCTCAACAATAAATAGGCCTTCAAGCCTCACTGTAAGACAGTTCAGAGGCATGTAGCCGCCACATCTCTTCTCAGAGATAAGCTACCATCGCCCTAGCTGGTTTCTTTCCATTTCTGTTTGTAAGCATATTTCAGTGTTTTACGGTAATGAAATGAAATATTATTTCCACAGAATATCTGTATTTATCGTTATCTCTGTAATTTTTTGCATTCCTACTTAAATCTGGATCAGTGGTATCAGAGCGGTTTTCTTTTTCTCTGTTTTTCTTTGCATGTCCCCACTGAGGTCGGGATATAAGGAGTTAGGGCTTGAACTGGTCAAACCTTTGCAAGACCAGCCTCGCAAATCCTGACGGCCTCCCATGGGAGATGAGAAGAAAGATGAGGGGTCAGGAGATCCTATCAAAATCTTGCTCGAAGAAGCCCTCGAGCAATAAAGGAACGTGATGATGGACAACTTTGTGCAGATCCTTCAGCGACTACCCAAAGGTGACGCATCGGCTTCTAGCAGCTACTCTAGAAACACCACGCCCTTTAAGGTACAAGTAATTTTGAAATCCCCATATTCGAGGGTCAGATAGATGCAGATGTCGTAGATAAATGGTTAAATCTACTAGAGGGTTATTTTTATGTTCATGAATTTTCGAGTCGGGAAAAGATTGTTTTCGCTCTTCTCAAAGCAGCTCCCCACATCAAGGACTGGTGGAAAACCTACTGCCAGTAGAAACATGAAAATATCGGGTCACTATTTTCAGCTACACCCACCTAGAATTCATTCTGGGATGCCATAAAGGAGCAATACTACCCTGTCGGAAGCTATGAGGATCAATACATAAGGTGGACCATGCTACGGCAAGGAAGGGACCAAGACGTGCTGGAGTTTACCAATATTTTCCATACCCTTCGCACAAAGTTTGGTATCAAGGATTCAAAGCAGAATTTGATACTCAAATACCATGGCTGCCTGCACAAGTACATCCAGGAAGAAATAGAATTCCTGAACATCTCCTCGCTCGGCATGGCATACCAATATGCCGTCAAGATCGAGCAAAAGTTTAAACAGAAGAAGCGAGACTTTGGATCTGTGAATCCGAAGCAAGCAAAAGGTGCCCCAAAACCACAGAAAAAAGGACAAAGCCAAGGCAGGGTGGCCCAAGACAACTCGCCAAAGCTACAAGCAAAGAACAGTGTCATGATGCTGAAAAAGGACACGGGAAAATGGTGTGAGTTCCATAAGAGCTCCACTCACAACACAAGTGAGTGTTGGGCCAAGCAATCACTAGTGGCTGAGCTAAAGGTTTCAGAATTAGATGCATGTTCTAACTCTCAGTCAGAACTTGACAAGGGGAATGAAAAAGGGAAGCAGATTATCGGTGCGGAGCCCAACACCACCATTTCCACCATGAAGATCTAGAAGGAGGAACCCGAAGATCAAGAGGAGGAGGAGTGTCTCTTCCACTCCCAGATGTGAGTAAAGGGATCCCCATTACAATTCATTGTCGACAGCAGGAGCTAAAAGAACCTCATTTCGGCAAAGGTCGTGAAGCAGTTGGGCTTATCGACCACAGCACATCCACAACCGTACACCATCAGGTGGCTTCACCAAGGACAGGATCCTCCCATGAGCCAGTAGTGTTGCCTTCCATACAACATCAAGCCCTTCACGGATGAGGTATTGTGTGACATTGCTCCCCTTGAAGTTTGTGATGTACTATTAGGACAAACATACTTGTGGAAGCGACATGTTATGTATGAATAAAGGCCCCATGTTGTTATTATTACTTTGAGAAATAAGTTGTACAAGATACCGGAGGTAGCACCACCTACTGCTATCTCTTTGGTTACTGCAAAACAATGTAGTAAGCTCATTTCCAAAACTGAGAAATTTGTTTTCCTAATGATATGCCCTCAAGGAAAGAAGAAGATGGTGGCCATGACCTCCAGACAGGGCCCCTTCACATGACAACTTCAGATGGACAAGGTCGTGGAGGAGTACAAGGACATCTTCACCTCCCACACAGGGGTTCCTCTCCACTGTCAGGTCAAGCACTCCATCGATCTAACCCCAGGTGTGCCACTGCCCAATGGACCAATCTATCAGTGCTCCATTCTAAAGAACAATGAAATCAAGAGGCCAATTCAGGAGCTGTTGTAGAAAGGTCACATTCGACCGAGTTCATCGCCCTGTGGAAGCCTGATCCTGTTGGTACAAAAGAAGGATGGGACTTGGAGACTCTATATTGACTATCGGGCACTGAATAAGATCACTGTCCATAATAGGTACCCAATCCCATGGATTGATGACCTCTTGGACCAACTGAAGGGGGAAAATATTTCAACAAGATCAATTTGAAGTTAGGATATCACCAAGTACCAATCGAACCCTCTAATTTGTGGAAGACTGCCTTCAAAGCCAGGAGGGCCTTTTCGAATAGTTGGTTATGCCTTTCAGATTGACGAATGCTCCTGCAAGATTCATGAGACTAATGGATGACGTCTTGTAGCCATTCACAAACTCATTTGTAGTGGTATACTTGGATGACATCTTGATCTTCAGCCAGAGTTGGGAAGAGCACCTCCAGCACATCTGACAGGTTCTCCAAACACTACGGCAACACAAGTTATGTGCCAATTTAGAGAAATGCACTTTTGGCATCACCCAAGTTTAGTATCTAGGATACATTATTGATGAACAGGGGTTACATTTGGATCCAGCCAAGATCCAAGTCATTCAGGATTGGCCCTCTCCAACCACTCTAACAGAGCTCCGTAGCTTTCTAGGTCTTGCCAACTTCTACCGCAGGTTCGTGTTGGGATTTTCTCATATCACTTGGCCCTTGAGTCAAGTCACCAAGGGAGGAGCGAAGGAAAAATTATTTTGGTCTGAATCTCAACAGAAGGCATTCACAGAATTGAAAGATTGCCTCTGCTCAGCACCAATGCTCGTATTGCCAGACTTGCAACAACCATTTGAGGTCGAGACAGATACCTCTGACTATGCTATTGGGGCAATCCTTACTCAACATGGGCATCTAGTGGCATATCACAGTGATACACTTTCAGACACATTCCAGAAGTATCCCTCTTATGACAAAGAGATGTATTCCATTATGCAGGCCTGCTGACAATGGAAACATTACATTTTGGGGAAGGAAATGGTCATCCACACAGACCATTGACCCCTCCAATTCATACAGACCTAAGGGAAATTGCAAAATGATCACCATCAGAAGTGGTCCACATACCTGCAACAGTTCCATTTGTATATCAAGTATAAGAAGGGAAGCACCAATAATGTTGCAGATTGCCTCAGTTGACCACCGATCATGGAATTAACCACCGTGCTCAACTCTTGTGGGCATGAGACTTCTGATTGGCCACTTCTCTACAAAAGTGACCCAGAATTCGGCCACACATACCAGACACTCTTGGAGGGTTGGCATGTTCCAGATTTTCACCTCCAGGATGCCCTATTATGCCACCTGAGTCACCTTTGTGTTCCTTCAAGTGAGCATGCCAAGATGATTTGGGAAGCACACTACAGTTAGGCTGCTAAGCATTTTGAGGTCGAGAAAGCAATGGCAGTACTACATAAGTATTTCTATTGGCTGAATCTTCGACAGGATTTCGGGAAGTACATCAGATCATGCACTGCGTGCACCATTGCCAAACCAATCGTCAAGAAGCAAGGCTTGTATACCCTATTGCCTACCCCTAGTCAACCTTGGGAATCCATCTCCATGGATTACATGTCAACCCTTCCTTCCACCAAGCATGGAAATGACTATGTTTTTGTGGTCGTCAACAGGTTCTTAAAGATGGCCATTATGGCGGCTTGTAAGAAGAATATCACAGCAAAAGCCATTGCTAAACTCTTCTTTGAACGAGTGTGGGTACACTTTGGGGTCCCACAGTCTATCATCTCAAATCGAGATAGCAAGTTCCTCAGTACATTTTTTTCCAGTCTCTGGTCGATGTTGGACACCAAACTCACTAAGTTCACAACCTTCCATCCTCAAACTGATGGTCAAATAGAGGTTGTCAATAGGATGATTGTACACATTCTGCGCATGTACAACTCAAAGCATCCACGCACATGGGATGAGAGCCTCCCCTATGTTCAACACAGCTACAACCGGGCTCTCCACAACTCGATTGGCCACAACCCTTTTCAAGTGGGCTTGGGATTCCAGCCACTATGTCCCATTAATGTGGCCATGCCATTTGCAGCTACTCACACAGATTCGGCTCATGTCCAGTCTGAAACAGATAAGGCAAAAAACTTCATTGAGCACATCCAACATATTCACCAGCAGGTCCATGACATTCTAGAGAAATCAAATGCCAAGTACAAGCAGCGACATGATCAACATCAAGTGCCACACAAGTTTCAGGTGGGCGAGAAAGTCTGGTTACATTTGCAAAAGGAACGCCTTACCAGAGCCTATCAGAAACTTAGACCACTCGGATATGGTCCTTACACCATTACCAAGGCTATGGGAGGCAATGAATTTGAGATCAGCATTCCCCCATTCCCTAGCCTGCACCCAATGTTCAATGTGGACTGCCTTCGGCCATACTTTCCACCATTACTAGACACATCCGACATTGCAGAACAGCTTACACCCACAAAGTTAAATCCAGATTTTATGGAACAAGATGCAACTGATCGAATCATGGACACATAGATCAAGCACACTCACCAGCAAAATATCCAACTATATCGAGTTTTCAAAGTAGGCCAACTCCTTCACCATGGCAAGTGGCTCACCAGGGACCAAGTTCAGCAAACGTTTCCTCATCTCATGGAGGAACTCAACGCAATGGGGACCATTGCTTCCTAATGGGGGAGGAATGATCCAGGAGGACATTTGTGGCCACCCACCAAGTCCACTTGGACCCCCACCATTGTTTTTTTTTAGCTTTTCAATTTCTTTAATTGTAGCACAATTTACTATTTTTAGCAGTTTTTCGGGTCCTCAACTTCTAGAGCCATTTTGAGGCCCTAATCGACACTTTTTGGGAAATCTAGGAGCAACATGGGTCTATGGCCAAATTTTTCTCTTCCCAAAGTTTTAGTTCTCAGATAAATCTTTCTAACGAGATACTGTGCGCATCAAACGAAGATCATATGCCAAAGTTATGACCTTGGGAAGTTAATGTACCAATTTACCCAAACGAGGCCCACAGTTTGGCGTTTCATCTTCTAGGGTTAGGTTTTTGGATGTTTAGGGTTTTCCATTGTTTCTTAACAATAAATAGGCCTTTGAGCCTCATTGTAAGATATTTCAGAGGCATGTAGCCGCCACATCTCTTCTCAGAGATAAGCTACCATCGCCTTAGCTGGTTTCTTTCCATTTCTATTTGCAAGCATATTTCAGTATTTTACAGTAATGAAATGAAATATTATTTCCATTGAATATCTGTATTTATAGTTATCTATGTAATTTTTTGCATTCCTGTTTAAATCCGGATCATCTGTCATGGGAATGGGCTCCTCCAGCCAAAAACACCCATCGTGCACCAAGTAGAGCAGCTGCCTGATAATGAAGATGGTCACTAGGCCGCGGTGGTAATGCGGCACCCAGAGTAGGTTGAGAAACCTTGTTTTCTCTGCACCCTTGAGCCATGTCCGTGGCTCCAATTCAATCATTCCAGCAGTCGCATCAATCCATCGACGCATTAGATTCTTAGTCACTAAATGCAGGAATTTCTCGTGATCTGCAAGGTCCCAATCTTCAAACTTTAGTACAGGAACCTACCCTAAGTGTGGCCCCTCAAAAACAATGTCATCTAGGAGCAACGGAGTTTGCAGGGAGCTCTTGCTCTCATCTATATCCTTCGGAACCTTGGCTTCACCCTTACCGGAGGAACATATTCTGGTAACCTAGTAATAGGGTCAACACCCTGGATTTCAACTTCCATTTCCACGTCCTCCTCATCCACCAGGATTTCTTCAGATCCTTCCTCATTAGCCTCTAGGTTAATGGCCTTCCCCTTTTCCTACAAAGTAATCTTGGTCCTCTATGGGTTTCTTTGTGAGACATGCACCGCGATCATAGTCTCCTTATCATTCTTTGGTCTCGGTGTTTTTCGTGATTTAGGGACTTCAACTATCACTCTAGCACTCGCTGGGGCTTCTACTACCACAATTTCCTGCATGGCTTCCTCGAGTGTCAACATCATTCTATTCAGGAGGTCCTGTGTTTCTTTCAACAATCTCTCAAATGTTGAACTTGCTCTCAAAGCCTCAAAATTCTTAAGGTCCATACACACCTGATAGCACAACAACTAAATTTTCAAAATTCCAAGTGTTTTTCGCTGGACCACCAGTAATTTATAGGGCCTTTTGAATTCAAATCCAACCATTCCCCCCACATTTAGCCCATTAATGCTAGATTGGCAGCAGATTTTCAAGAATCTAATCCATAAAGTTCACCTTAAATTCCTACTGCTCGCTCCATTTGGCCATAATTCGACCATCAAATCGTGAAAAGTGACTTTAATGGTCACTTTCCGGCAGACCTACATGCTATTTCCACAAATAGCGCAACTACCTTTGCGTTGTCGCAGACCCTCTGACACTTCGTTGCTTCGCGCAGTCCTGAAATCGCGTAGCTCCTCAACTTGGGCAGTGTAGTTTATAGTCCCTCACCTCTTTTCAACTGCCTGGAGCTCTAAGATTGTGCTTCTATCACATATTCAGATGGTTGGGCCACCTGTTTATGGCTTCAATCGACTGCCATTCACCTTTCCTAGGAAGGGATCTCCATTCAACTTAACCAACTGGACCACGCCACCATCGGTAATCTCCTTAATAACACAGGGCCCCAGCCAATGCATTCTAAATTTCCTTGGAAATTTATCAAACTTACTGTCATACAATAGCACCAAGTCATTCACCTTAAAGGTGTGCAACTTAATATGTCGGTCATGCCATGCTTTTTCATGTTGTTTTTAGACCTGTTGATGAAATCCAGCCAAAAATCTCTCTTCTTCAAGCTCATCCAACTACGCAAGCCTCTCTTACAGTGCTCTGCGATCTGTCATACCTATGAGCACGACTATCCGCAGACTAGGCATGATGTATTCCATAGGCATTACGACTTCCACACCATAAACAAGCCTAAAAGGGGTTTGTCCCATCATCTTTTTTCATGTTGTTCGATAAGTCCACAATACTGCACGTATGCATAGGTCCCAATCACTTCACTGAGCATTGCGAACTTTGGTCAGTGAGCTTTTAAGCACCTTTCTGAGTGCCTCCACTATCCCATTAGCCTGTGAGTGATAAGGTGTGTTCTTTTGGTCATACACCTGAAATTCCTCCGTTAGTGCATTGATCGTCTCATTTAGGAAGTGTGTACCATGATCACCCATCAAGATCCTTAGACATCCAAATCGCCTCAGTACATGTTCAAATAGAAACTTTGTGTCCTTCACGCCTATGAAATCCTTCACCGGCTTCGGTTCTACCCAACGAGTCAAGTACTCTGTCGCAATGGTAATGTACCTCGCATCTTTCTTCCCTTGTGGCTGAATGGGTCCTACAAAATCTATTGCCCACTTTTCGAAGGGTTGCAACGTCATTTGTGGATCCAAAGGCATTTCATCCCTCCGCAATGGCCTGCATGTTCTTTGATATACATCACACACCTTGCAATATGCTTTTGAATCCTAATGAAGGGTTGGACACCACAACCCAACACGTAGAATCTTCTACACAATTGCTCTCCCTACATAATGTCCTCTAGCAGCGCCCTCAGGGATGCTTCTTCATTCAAACTCAGGTACATACGTTCGTAGTAGCTCATCAATCCCCATCTTGTATAGATGCCCAGCAATGACAGAGAAATCTGCCGCACGCACCACTAATTCCTTCTTTTGATGGACAAAGTATCCTTTCGGTGCCATTCCTATTGTTAGGAAGTGTATTATATCCTCAAAATTACCATCCACTACACGCACTACAAATAGTTGCGCATCAGGTAATCCTTCCTCCAAGTTAGTAGGTTCCTCCCCTATGTCAATGCGCAACAAATGGTCTGGTCCCGCGTTCAATCATCTGGGATTCACAACAACTTCAAAATCGTACTCTTGGAACAGTAAGAGCCATCTGCAAATTCACCCCTGCCCAACACGGGCTTGTTGACTAGGTAATTTTGTGCGAGTGATCTGTATACATCTTAAAGTGGCCTCCTAGCAAGTAGTGTCAGTACTTCTGGAGCGCATACACCATAGCTAGCCCCTCGTGTTCAGTGGTAGAGTAGTTCTTCTCTCCTTTGGCCAACTGCATGCGTGGATCCTTTTTCCAATCATACTTGTATGTTTGTTGCATCTTAGGCTTCTCAAATCATGATCGCATCATCCTTCTACATTCGTGCCAATCATTAAATTTTCCCTTGTGTGTACTCCACCATCTTGCAAGCATAGCGCGCAGTGCATAGTCCAAGGCCTAGAAGCACTACTTTTCTTGCACCTCCCTTTCAAATGCATCCAAAAAGGTATCTACCTCTTTTAGACCATCATAAGTAGGCAGATTTCTTACCTCTGAGGACAAACAATGCAGCGACCATGTCATCATGTTGCAACTCATCATGGTTACTTCGTGTAACTGATTCTGCCGGCATTCTATTTCTTCGTCGAAGTCTGAAGTGCAGGAACTTTCACGATCCCACGTAATCTTTCCATCCACAGTGGGATTTACCTAGTATTGGTCTTATGCTGTTATCTTATAGATGAATTCCAAATCATCATCACTCTAATAATCGCGGACTGGTTCCGTATAGCGCGATCCTTCAGCAAGATCCAAGGGTATTATTACGCGCAAGGATTTCTTCTTAAAGATCATCTCTTGCTTCTTCAAATTGATTACCCCATTCATATCAGTAGCCCAATCAATTCCCAGGAGCGCAGTGTATGGATTACTATCATCTATTATCTCTATTACTTCAAAATCTGCCAGAACGCTTTCTCCCTCAATATCCACGGTCACCCCCTGCAGCCACCCCATGGGTATGATTTTTTGTTGATTCACCATCCTTAGTTGAATCAGAGACCATTGCAGTGCAGGCCTCCCCATTCGCTCCCAATTCTACTTTGGTAGAACATTCGTATCTGACCCCAAGTCCAGAATGACTTGATCCATTTCGTATTCTCCAATATGCACGGTGAGTCTCATTCACGCCCCTTCCTTGTCTTATGCTTGCAAATCTTCCGTACCATGCATAGTTCACCTGGCGCGATTCTAGTGCATCTATTGATGAGTTCTTGTAGCCCTTTTACAGCCTTACTGTCGCACAATAACTTCATACAGGTTTCCAGGAAAGTTGTGAGCATAGAGGGGTCCATCTATGGCTCAGGCTTATCCTTGCTTTCTGAGGTGGAGGCCTCAGTGAAGCTCTTCTTAGCTTCCATGAATGCTTTACAAGTGTGCTCCAAATCGAGCTTAGCCTCTTTCATTGGGGATTTGTGAATCCATGTACTATCTTCTGGTTGTTTCCCCTTGTCATCTCTTGTCGTGATTCCACTCCAGAGCACTATATTTACGTTCAAATCTTCCTCATGCAGCTTAAGCCTCATCATCTATAGGTTTTGAGTTGGTGGAGGTGGTAGCGCTCCTTTGTCACATATCCTAGCTATCAGCGTAGAACAATCTTCTGTTTCATGATCAAACAACGTGCAATACTTGCACAACGGACACATTGGATTAGTGCAATTGCGGGAATAGTGTCCTGGTCCTTCGAAATTGTAGAAAATCAATTTTCCTCAACCTCTTCTAGGTCCTCCTCCACCTCAGCCTCGTCTGCACCACTGAAATCTTGTCCGTGCCATCCCTACATTCTGGTCAAGGGGCCGCGTTTTGGCTTGAAACCTTTAGGTGGGAGTTCTATCCATCATCAATTCGTAGCTGATGCAAGTATGCTCATCATGTCCTACCGACCTACAAAAGTTGCAAGACAACTGTTGTGATGATTGTACATACTTTTGTAACAAGTGGCAGTTATCCGTGGAATGTTTTCTAGCTACCTGACAGATAACGCACCATAAAGCAAGCATTGTGCTAGGTCCTACTTGAACTTCCTGCTTCAAGATTTGCATCTCAAGGCACAAATTCTTCAATTGCACATGGATCTGCTGGACTCCTAGGTTAGGATCTTGCATCGGAGTCTCATGTAGTCTCATGGAAATCCCCAAGGCCTCTGCCTGAGTTGTTATCTTCTGTTGTGATAGTGCACTCCTTAAGTGTGGTAGTAGAAAAGCCACAAACCATTGACGATGTTGTCCATCTCTCAAATTCATGTTGGCTTCGTGGATTTTACATTTTAGCCTCTAATCTAGTTCCCAAGGCATCTCGCTTGGTTGCATCACAATCTCTTTGAATCCCACAATCAACTATGCCTCAGATTTAGGCCTGATAAATTCCCTTTTTAGTGCTGCTTGGATGTCTGGTACTTTAGCATTTTGGTTATCATTAGAGTACTTAATATACCAAGTTAACACGTGATCTTGCAAAGCACTAACAAGTGTCGCCTTCTTTATCTAATCATCTGTAACCCCTTGAGCTTCCCATACAACCCTCACAACGAACCAGAATTAGTCCGGGTCCTCATTTCCCAAGCCTTTGAACAAAGGCAACTTCACTGTGTTTTCCATACTGAACTGCAGTGGAGGTGGAGGTGGTACAGGTGAAGTTGGAGGCAATGATGGTGAAGTCAGAGGTAGTGTGGGTAGAGGTGGTATTCGCAGGAATCCTTGTCTTATTAACTAAATAGCACTTTGTAGAGAGACCTTCGATATTCCTTCTTAGTTTCTTCACGGAGGTGAAATCAAGCGGATATACTCTGGACCCTTATTTCCTTCGTTTCTATAATTTTTTCCACTTCGCATAGTCTCGAACATTAAGGTAGTTGCATAACCTGTTTTTCGCACAATAGCATTTTAATCCAAGTATTCAAAGATTTTCATACTTACCTCGCGGTCCTTTGAAAAAGTGTCGCTCCACCTCGCTATAACTAACTGAGGTGTCGACCGTGAATTCAGTAACGAATCCTCCTATGACGCGATCGAGCCAATGATTGACAGCGTAGGTGATCTTATCCTCTAATGCTTCCAACCTTCGCACTAGCTCTGGGGTCCACACTATCGGACCGTCAAGTTTCCACCTTCCTTGGCTATCTGCTAGCTTCGTGATCCACTCGTATAGCTCAGTAGGAAAGGAGGCGAAAAATATTTCATGGATCCTCGTATATAGGTATCAGTCCAGCCATTGTTCCATTGACAGTCGCAGGTTTCTGTTTTCTTGTGCTGCAAACTTGTGAATCCTTCTATCCAACCATCCTTCGATTTCTTTCTTAGTTGGATTCTAGTGATACGAAATCACACATTTCTTACGTAGATTCTAGTCCTGGCAACGAAACCATTTGTTGGCTTGAGGGGGCCTAACCCAGGTTCAATGTTAGTTAGCCAAAAAAAAAATCCCTACACTACTGGCCCTTTTGGCATCAACCCGTGGGACTGAAATCTCACCCGAAGCAGTATGGGGGGATGATGGAACCAAGTTTCTGCACCCTTGAGATGGATGTGATGTCGATTTATCCTAGTTATACCTGCCTTCACGTAGGTTGCTCAGCCCTCTATTCTACCCTTTAGTACCTTCGCAAAAGGGTACAATTAACTTTCATGTAGCGCTAAACTACGGCTCAAGGACTTTTGCACTGTTAGGGCAGCAAACTACGATACCTCCCAAACTAGGCTAAGTTTTTTGCTTATCTTATTAACTGATCTTAGTTAGCTTCACATGACAGGTGTTCTGACTTGTGTTCACTTAACCAATACATTTACATATATTCACGCATCATATAAGAATTATAAGTGGAATTCATACCCAACATAACAAAATGCATAAACAGGAAATAAAGACGCAGAAATTATAGAATACTTCTCCTTATTGATAATTCCAGACAATTACAGACTCGACCCATCCTGTGCACTCAGTTGCAGGGGTCCGCACACTCAGTCGAAAATTTCTTGGTCTCTGCACACTCAGCTGCAGAGCCTCTACCTACACTATGACCCGAACTTCGACTTCTACTTCAGAGCTATATCTCATACATCATATCTTCATTTCTTCTCTTCTTTCTTCATTGATTATTCTAACTACTTAGAGCTTAGCTCTATTTATACAATCCCATGGTCCGCGGACCATGGGTAGATCTTTTACAGTCGACATTACATTTCCAAAATAAGGGTGGACAACCCTATGACTCCTTAACACCTACGCGCTCCACGACCACAAAATGTGGAGTCTTTACACTTGGATTACAAATGTTGACCAAAATATGGGATTTTAGCCCCAAAACTTCCCTTGAGGGATCACGCGCCCAACATAACCCCAGGGGGTTAGGGGTGGAGCCCTCAAGAAAAAGTCGATAATTTTTTTGCATATGTTCTTAACGGTTTTCAACACATGGTTTTTACTTTTGGTGGTTTTGTGGTGCAAGGTTTTTCAGTCCATCAATTTCTAATTAAGATTAGGGATTAAGTTTATAGTCTAATATGATTCAATAGATTGGGGATTTTTTATACCATTTAATCATTTACATTGTATTGTAAATGATGAATAGTATTGATGATAAAATTGGAAGTGTGACTTTAACCATTATGTAATTTTTTTTGGTTAAAGATTTGCAAAATAAATCATTATGTGCAGTTGTCATTATTTATTTTTATATTCACATATCTATATGCATGGTTTAAAATTTACATGATGAAAATAGAAAATTGACCAATTGAAATACTTATTTCTAAGTTTTGGTTATGAATTTGGCATCTACACAATTCCTTAAGTTTCTTTCATTTGGAATTTTCCACTATGAATCTAGCCAACACTAAGAGGGATGAAACCTCTTGAAGTGTAAACATCTTTTAGAGAACGGAATTAGAGAGAGAATTGGTCCCTCTCTATTCTTGATATATTTTTTATTAAGATGGATCTATACTGGTTACATATACCATATGTAATTTTTCATCGTTCAAATTGAATTTTTGAATGCATAAATGGATACAACCCCTTAAAGATTAAATTTTCAATTCCAACAAATCTTTGTTGGATAATGTATAATAGTAAAACTACTTAATGTTTTAACCATAAAAAATAAAAAAATAAAAAATAAAAAAACAAAAAAACAAATTTCTTTATAGAATATATACATAATATTATTTTTACCATAATATATACATAGATGACATTGAAATATTATATTTATGCACCGATTTTTTTTGTTATAAATATATTTTAAAATTGCACATAAATACTACTTAACCATGCATATTGAAATATTTTATCTATGATCCATATTGAATTTTTTTATTATTATTAATATTATTTTTAAATGTCCCATATTAATTATATATTAAGAATTTAATAAATTACACACTATGGAATATAACCATCTCAAGAGTGTCAAGAGAATTGAACCCATGACCTCTAAATAGCAAGGATGCTTTAATGGCAGGGACTCAACCAATTGAACTAACCCTAGGAGATCTTTTTTTTACTCTTCTTCAGAAGTAATTAAATTATTTTACTTTCAATTACTTCTTTTCCAAAAAATATTTTATAGTTCATTATGAAAAAAATATTGTTACATTTATAAAAAAAAAAAAAAAAAAAAAAAAAAAAAAAAATTTAAAAAAAATTCATTAAAAAAAATTAAAACATAGCAGAAAGAAAGTTTATTCCATTGAAATTAAAAACTTAAAATATAAACATATATTAAACATAAATTAGCTAAAAAAAACATCAAACAATTGAAAGTGACCAAGGAGGTCAATTAAGAAAGTAGCAAACATTTTGAAGTAACAAATATTTGTAGGGAAGGAGCAAACATTTTGAAGTAACAAATATTTGTAGGTAAGGTTTTGGAACACATATAATAAATAGTATTCTATATTTCTGCAATTATAATGTCATTTTTTAAGAAATATTACTTTATGTGATTAGTTTATTTTGTTAAAAATAATAATAAATTAGAAATTCTGATAGAAGTGTAGTATTCAATGTATTTTCTACTATTACAATATAAATAAATTTTGATATTACAAAGTAAAAAGAAAAAGGTAACCAAAATAATAAATCAATTCAATTCAATTTGTTACATTGTAATTTTATTTTATTAATGAAATTTATAATCAAATTATTTTGATGAAAAATAATATGTGAATCACATTAAAACCAATTTAAATAATAATGTTAATATTCGTAATTATGATAATTCAAAATGTATCATTAAAAAATATACAAAACCTAATAAATTTAACTAATAAACTTATAATTAAAAACACATATGATGTGAAATATATACATAATATAAATAGTAGATATGAATTAAGATTCATTTCATCATATAAATTAAAATAATGATTCATATTTATATTCATATTCAATTCCTCTAATTTTTTATGGTGGTTGGTTGTATTATGATTTTGAAGGTCTTGTGGTATCACTTGTCTTTCTGGTTTTGGTTAATAAGGTTGTTTTGGAAGCTAGCTATTTGTCATGGTATTGAGCTCCTGGAAAATAAATTTGGTAAGAGTGAGGCCAGTATAATTTTGAGAAAATGGAATCAAAGATCTAATCTTTTAGCATAATAGAAACTTATGGATTTACAAACATCACACCTCTCTCTCTCTGAGAGAGAGAGAGAGAGAGAGAGAGAGGTGTGATGTTTGTAAATCCATAAGTTTCTATTATGCTAAAAGATTAGATCTTTGATTCCATTTTCTCAAAATTATACTGGCCTCATATATATATATATATATATATATATAGAGAGAGAGAGAGAGAGAGAGAGAGAGAGAGAGAGAGAGAGAGAGAGATATCACATAAAAAATTTGAACTAAATTATTATAAAGCATGTAAAAGAAAATCCACCCCTCCCTCCCCCCCCCCCCCCCCCCCCCAAACATATATTAAGGTTTTGAAAAAATTAAAAATCAAAATATTTATATCTATAGAGATGTGAAATTTGTAAAAATATAAATAATATTATTAAGAATGACTAGGAAGGAGATGAAATAATAGGAAGGATACATATCTAACTTGACCCGGGAGGGATCCAATCTCTTCACGTGCAATTAGTTTTAGGAGACGAAATTATTTAAATTTTTTGTATAGTTTTTTTATTTTTTTGGCTGAAGATGAGCCCTGGAAATGGGTAAATATATGGGCTCATTTTTCCTATTATTCTCATTTAATCCACCATTCTCCATAGTTTTGTGCATGCTTTGAGTATATTTAAGTTAATTGTGTGAATGGGAATAGTCACTTTACCACAAGGTCTAATACGTGCTTATTGCAGATTTTTGGACATTTTTGGGACCAAGATCAGGCATTTATGAGCATATTGGCAACCAAATATGAAGAAACAAGGCTGAGGATTTGTAGGAAGGGTGTCTCCTACACTAAATGACCCCTTCCTCGAGTTCTCCACCATCATCTTGGAGTTCTACAGCCAACCAAAGATAATTTCAAGGGGCAGCCGAGCAGGTCTAATGAAGTGGCTAATTAACTGCAGTTTTGGACAACCAAGCTCTTAAAGTTGAGGAGGACTGTTGGGGGTCCTCGTTTGCATAAATAGGAAGGCTTAAAGCCTTGGTATTTTAGTCATTTGTTAGTCTATTTTTGCACTTTAGTGCAGCCCTGTATCAGCACATTTTCGAGCTTCTTCTTGTAGACAGTTTTGGGATGTAATTATTATTTTTTTATCAATGGAGATGAAACTAGCTTTGCACCAGCCCTGATCTTTCTTAAGAGGCTGTAGCTCTTGGGGTTGGGCCCAACCCAAGTACCAGTACCTCCTTTGTGTACTTTTATGTGTTTTTCTTGCATTCATAGAATAATTTATGTTATTTAGGTTAAAATCTTGCTTTAGTACTTAGGTTGTTTTTGATGATTAAGATAGTTGTTCATGTTTTAGGTTGATTTGAAAGTTTGGTAACAGAGAATATCCACAAAAAGGCTACCAAGAAATCTTTGATCTCATTTCTCCCTGCTTTGGATCATGAATTGAGACCAAGGTACACTTGCTGCCATAAAAACACTGTTTTGGCCTTCCAATGCAATTACTAGTGTTAGATTTTGAGTTGGAGAAATTGATATCAGTTGTGTTTCCATGTTTAGATCTGTTCTTGCTTAGTTTCCATAGCTCTCTTGCATTATTTTCTGTCTATAAACTTCTATTCATCATATTTCTGGTTTTTAAGGGCAGATTAGGTCAAAATAGATAGATTTTGTATTTTAGTCTTTGTTTGGATCAGTTTTGGAAAGTGGTATACAGAGCACCTATAATACATTCCTACCTACCCTTCCTCCATCATATAACCTGCTCTAGTCCCTCACTCAAGATTTCTTCCCTTCATTCGCCACACTTTCCCAACTTGCCCTAATTTCTACATTTTTGTGCAACATTTCTTTCTTCATCCTTGAACAAATCCAACCATCTTCATCACTCCTTAGCTTCATTTACTAGGTCCTACACCTATTAACATCCTTATGCATCCTTCATTTCCACTTCCCCACCGTTTTTCCACCATCAATCCTCTAAAAACCACTTTCAGCCTATTCCTGTAGAACTTCCCGTAGAATTTCCTGTAGATCCCCTGCAGCCTCCTGTAGAAGATAACGCGAGCAATTTTTCGAGATCTGAGCACGAAGAAAATCTCCAGAAGGGTGTTAGGGACCCCTTAGGTCCTCTCCACACCTTCCTAACCCCCTGCAAACACCCACTCCATTTTCTTTCACCAATAAACTTATGCACAATCAAAAATAGTTAAAACACATGCATAACAATTCTATATAAAATTGCTCAAAAATACAAAAAGATGATTTTTCCATATTTTCCTTCAGAAATAGCTTAAACACATGTATTTTACCTCTGCAATAGTCCATGGCATCCATTTCATCAGTTGTACATCTCTTTTCTTACACAAGTAGGGTTAGTCGGTAAAACTAGGGTTTGCTAGGGTTTGCATTTCCTTTCAGCTTTCAACTTCTTTCTACAAGTAGACTAGCCTCTTTTGAGTTAGCTTTCATCCATCACAGTTAAAAGCTTCTTATGAGAACTCATAGAAGTTGGCTTAAGCTCCTAGCGAACTTGTGCCAGCTGATCAAGTGACAGCCTGCAGTAAGAGCTAGTACTTGTGCATATAGCACCGTCGCTTCCAAGTTTGTTACGAACTACCGGGTTGATAAAAGTAAAGTAGGGAGTCCCAGGAGTTGCAACATCATTACTGCAATACTGGAGCTCACCATCTTTTTGGTGCCATTGCCGGGGAAGCGTCAGAGTATTTTGTGATTACTGCTTTTCTTCTATTTTCTACTACAAACATTCTGCTAAGTTGTTTATTTCAGTAAGAGCAAGAGTAGTTGTTTCCTTTCAATTCTACAATTTCAATTCAGTAAGCATAGATTAGACATTTCCTGTTTTCATTTAAATTCTGCAATTTCATTTCAGCAAGCGTAGATTAGACATTTCCTGCTTTCGTTTCAATTCCGCAATTTCATTTCAGCAAGCGTAGATTAGCATTTCCTACTTTCATTCCAATTCTGTAATTTCATTTCAACAAAATAGATTAGTCCTTTCTTGCTTTCATTCCAATTCTGCATTTTCATTTCAGCAAGATAGATTTTAGTTAGTTGCAGTTCAATCTATTTCATTTTTTGCAGGTACAAGTAGAAAAACAACAAAAATCACCCAAAAAAGGAGATTTCATTTCATGCCTCATAGGAACAAAGACAATTCAGGAAAATTCCTACCCAACACCCCCACCACATCACTAAGTCACCCTTCTCTCTTCTTTGGTGGTAGTGATCCTGAAGAACCTATAGGTGAACCTGAATTTTTTTATTATTATTAATATTATTTTTAAATGTCCCATATTAATTTTATATTAAGAATTTAATAAATTACACACTATGGAATATAACCATCTCAAGAGTGTCAAGAGAATTGAACTCATGACCTCTAAATAGCAAGGATGCTTTAATGGCAGGGACTCAACCAATTGAACTAACCCTAGGAGATTTTTTTTTTACTCTTCTTAAGAAGTAATTAAATTATTTTACTTTCAATTACTTCTTTTCCAAAAAATGTTTTATAGTTCATTATGAAAAAAATATTGTTACATTTTTAAAAAAGTATAAATATTTTAAAAAAAAATCATTAAAAAAAATTAAAACATAATAGAAAGAAAGTTTATTCCATTGAAATTAAAAACTTAAAATATAAACATATATTAAACATAAATTAGCTAAAAAAACATCAAACAATTGAAGGTGACCAAGGAGGTCAATTAAGAAAGTAGCAAACATTTTGAAGTAACAAATATTTGTAGGTAAGGAGCAAACATTTTGAAGTAACAAATATTTGTAGGTAAGGTTTTGGAACACATATAATAAATAGTATTCTATATTTCTGCAATTATAATGTCATTTTTTAAGAAATATTACTTTATGTGATTAGTTTATTTTGTTAAAAATAATAATAAATTAGAAATTCTGGTAGAAGTGTAGTATTCAATGTATTTTCTACTATAACAATATAAATAAATTTTGATATTACAAAGTAAAAAGAAAAAGGTAACCAAAATAATAAATCAATTCAATTCAATTTGTTACATTGTAATTTTATTTTATTAATGAAATTTATAATCAAATTATTTTGATGAAAAATAATATGTGAATCACATTAAAACCAATTTAAATAATAATGTTAATATTCGTAATTATGATAATTCAAAATGTATCATTAAAAAATATACAAAACCTAATAAATTTAACTAATAAACTTATAATTAAAAACACATATGATGTGAAATATATACACAATATAAATAGTAGATATGAATTAAGATTCATTTCATCATATAAATTAAAATAATGATTCATATTTATATTCATATTCAATTCCTCTAATTTTTAATGGTGGTTGGTTGTATTATGATTTTGAAGGTATTGTGGTATCACTTGTCTTTCCGGTTTTGGTTAATAAGGTTGTTTTGGAAGCTAGCTATTTGTCATGGTATTCAGCTCCTCGAAAATAAATTTGGTAAGAATGAGGCCAGTATAATTTTGAGAAAATGGAATCAAAGATCTAATCTTTTAGCATAATAGAAACTTATGGATTTACAAACATCACACCTCTCTCTCTCTCTCTCTCTCTCTCTCTCTCTCTCTCTCTCTCTCTATATATATATATATATATATATATATATATATATATATATATATATATATAGAGAGAGAGAGAGAGAGAGAGAGAGAGAGAGAGAGAGAGAGAGATCACATTAAAAATTTGAACTAAATTATTATAAAGCATGTAAAAGAAAATCCACCCCTACCGCCCCCCCCCCCCCCCCACAAACATATATTAAGGTTTTGGAAAAATTAAAAATCAAAATATTTCTATCTATAGAGATGTGAAATTTGTAAAAATATAAATAATATTATTAAGAATGACTAGGAAGGAGATGAAATAATGGGAAGGATACATATCTAACTTGACCCGGGAGGGATCCAATCTCTTCACGTGCAATTAGTTTTAGGAGACGAAATTATTTAAATTTTTTGTATAGTTTTTTTTATTGTTTTGGCCGATGATGAGCCCTGGAAATGGGTAACTATATGGGCTCATTTTTCCTATTATTCTCATTTAATCCACCATTCTCCATAGTTTTGTGCATGCTTTTGAGTATATTTATGTTAATTGTGTGAATGGGAATAGTCACTTTACCACAAGGTCTAATACGTGCTTATTGCAGATTTTTGGACATTTTTGGGACCAAGATCAGGCATTTATGAGCAGATAGGCAACCAAATATGAAGAAACAAGGCTGAGGATTTGTAGTAAGGGTGTCTCCTACACTAAATGACCCCTTCCTCGAGTTCTCCACCATCATCTTGGAGTTCTACAACCAACCAAAGATAATTTCAAGGGGCAGCCGAGCAGGTCTAATGAAGTGGCTAATTAACTGCAGTTTTGGACAACCAAGCTCTTAAAGTTGAGGAGGACTGTTGGGGGTCCTCGTTTGCATAAATAGGAAGGCTTCAAGCCTTGGTAGTTTAGTCATTTGTTAGTCTATTTTTGCACTTTAGTGCAGCCCTGTATCAGCACATTTTTGAGCTTCTTCTTGTAGACAGTTTTGGGATGTAATTATTATTATTTTATCAATGGAGATGAAACTAGCTTTGCACCAGCCCTGATCTTTCTTAAGAGGCTGTAGCTCTTGGGGTTGGGCCCAACCCAAGTGCCAGTATCTCCTTTGTGTACTTTTATGTGTTTTTCTTGCATTCATAGAATAATTTATGTTATTTAGGTTAAAATCTTGCTTTAGTACTTAGGTTGTTTTTTATGATTAAGATAGTTGTTCATGTTTCAGGTTGATTTGAAAGTTTGGTAACAGAGAATATCCACAAAAAGGCTACCAAGCAATCTTTGATCTCATTTCTCCCTGCTTTGGATCATGAATTGAGACCAAGGTACACTTGCTGCCATAAAAACACTGTTTTGGCCTTCCAATGCAATTACTAGTGTTAGATTTTGAGTTGGAGAAATTGATATCAGTTGTGTTTCCATGTTTAGATCTGTTCTTGCTCAGTTTCCATAGCTCTCTTGCATTATTTTCAGTCTATAAACTTCTATTCATCATATTTCTGGTTTTTAAGGGCAGATTAGGTCAAAATAGATAGATTTTGTTTTTTAGTCTTTGTTTGGATCAGTTTTGGAAAGTGGTATATAGAGCACCTATAATACATTCCTACCTACCCTTCCTCCATCATATAACCTGCTCTAGTCCCTCACTCAAGATTTCTTCCCTTCATTCGCCACACTTTCCCAACTTGCCCTAATTTCTACATTTTTGTGCAACATTTCTTTCTTCATCCTTGAACAAATCCAACCATCTTCATCACTCCTTAGCTTCATTTACTAGGTCCTACACCTATTAACATCCTTATCCATCCTTCATTTCCACTTCCCCACCGTTTTTCCACCATCAATCCTCTAAAAACCACTTTCAGCCTATTCCTATAGAACTTCCCGTAGAATTTCCTGTAGATCCCCTGCAGCCTCCTGTAGAAGATAACGCGAGCAATTTTTCGAGATCTGAGCACGACAAAAATCTCCAGAAGGGTGCTAGGGACCCCTTAGGTCCTCTCCACACCTTCCTAACCCCCTACAAACACCCACTCCATTTTCTTTCACCAATAAACCTCTACACAGTCAAAAATAGTTAAAACACATGCATAACAATTCTATATAAAATTGCTCAAAAATACAAAAAGATGATTTTTCCATATTTTCCTTCAGAAATAGCTTAAACACATGTATTTTGCCTCTGCAATAGTCCATGGCATCCATTCCATCAGTTGTACATCTCTTTTCTTACACAAGTAGGGTTAGTCAGTAAAACTAGGGTTTGCATTTCCTTTCAGCTTTCACCTTCTTTCTACAAGTAGACTAGCCTCTTTTGAGTTAGCTTTCATCCATCACAGTTAAAAGCTTCTTATGAGAACTCATAGAAGTTGGCTTAAGCTCCTAGCGAACTTGTGCCAGCTGATCAAGTGACAGCCTGCAGTAAGAGCTAGTACTTGTGCATATAGCACCGTTGCTTCCAAGTTTGTTACGAACTACCAGGTTGATAAAAGTAAAGTAGGGAGTCCCAGGAGTTGCAACATCATTACTGCAATACTGGAGCTCACCATATTTTTGGTTTCATTTCCAGGGAAGCGTCAGAGTATTTTGTGATTACTGCTTTTCTTCTATTTTCTACTACAAACATTCTGCTAAGTTGTTTATTTCAGTAAGAGCAAGAGTAGTTGTTTCCTTTCAATTCTGCAATTTCAATTCAGTAAGCATAGATTAGACATTTCCTGCTTTCATTTCAATTCTGCAATTTCATTTCAGCAAGCGTAGATTAGACATTTCCTGCTTTCATTTCAATTCCGCAATTTCATTTCAGCAAGCGTAGATTAGCATTTCCTACTTTCATTCCAATTCTGTAATTTCATTCAACAAAATAGATTAGTCCTTTCTTGCTTTCATTCCAATTCTGCATTTTCAATTCAGCAAGATAGAGTTTAGTTAGTTGCAGTTCAATCTATTTCATTTTTTGCAGGTACAAGTAGAAAAACAGCAAAAATCACCCAAAAAAGGAGATTTCATTTCATGCCTCATAGGAACAAAGACAATTCAGGAAAATTCCTACCCAACACCCCCACCACATCACTAAGTCACCCTTCTCTCTTCTTTGGTGGTAGTGATCCTGAAGAACCTATAGGTGAACCTCTAGAGATATACAAAGATCCTATAACAGAAGAAGAGCAAGAAACCATTCCTCCTAAGACCATGGCTGAAAATAGAAACGGTAGAGGAAATGGGGAGAGAGTAGAAGGTACCTTTCCCATCCGAGAGACCAATGGGGACACAAAAATGAAAAACATCAGTCCCTCAGCCTTACCTCACTTCCATGGATTGACTACTGAAGACCCTGATACCTTCTTTTTTGAGTTTGTTGTCCTTTGTCTAACTTATGGCTATGCAAAAGACGAGAAAAAGTTGAAACTCTTTCCTTCTATCCTCAAGGATGCAGCACTCTGTTGGTTCATGGGGCTACCTAGAAACAGTATCACAACTTGGGCTCAAATGCAGCAAGCCTTTAACAACAAATACCAGGACTACTGTAGGTCAAAGGATACAAAGGAAGAAATCTTTCGAATGACCATGGGAAGTGATGAATCTTTAGAAGACTATGAAGAGAGATTTCAACTCAGTTATAAAAGGGCTAGGTACACACTTGACCCTGGATCTCTGAAGTTGGTTCTGCTCAAAGGAGTCCCTGAAGACCTTCTCGATACCCTCCATTTGCTGGCTGGGGGAGACATCTACCAGCTACCTTATGATGACATAAAGACTATATTTAGAAACCATTCTAGGGTAGCCAGAAAGAGAGGTAGGGGAAGTCAACTCTTAGCCAGTACCCCCTTATCTAGTTCATTCCTTAAAAATGAGTTTTCAAATCAGATGGAAGATTTCAAAAGCGAGATGAGACATACCATTTCCATGCAAATGGATACCTTGTGAATCCAAAATAAGCAAGAGGAAGCCGAGAGGGCTTTGGCCATCTTTTGTCCCAGGTGCACCAGAAAGTATCCTAGGAACGAATGTCCATTGCACTCTGTAGAAGTATGTTTTCTCTGTGAAGAAGACCATCCTATAAATCAGTGCCCTTCCTTGCTCGGATTTAAAGCTATGTACCAAGGGGCTAAAGGAGCCACTGAACCACTCTACTTGATGAACTAAAGGAGGCCACATGGACCCGGACTGTACCAGCAGGGAATGCAAGGGATATCCAAAACTTATTACAACCCCAATCAAGCCACTTCCGTGCCTTCTTGGGGCCCCCCTGCTCATCCTTCCTGGTCCACACCCCTCCTTGGTCGTATCCTCCTCAATTCCATACTCAACCAGCTACTCACTCGTTTCATTCTCACACTCAGCCACAACCTCAGTGGAATGCACCTCATCAAGGGTGGAGTCCCCAATACAAATCTCCTCCCACTCTTTTTCCTCCACCACCTTCTCAACCACAACCATTACCTCTTGCTCCTCCAAGACAACCCTAGATACCTACTCGATCGAGCCTGAACCCCAATAACAGATAGGCCCAGCAAGTATATACTGGAGAAACCACATGCCCTACCTATGTTGTGGAGATTCATGAGATCAGCCTACGATCTGGGAAGGTCATCCTAAATAGCCAACCTCCTCTTAAGGAGGACAAGGAAGAGAAACAGAAAAGTGAAACGAAAGCCATTCCACCCTTTCCTGAGAGACTAACTGGAACCACGCAACCAAACCTAGAAGAAACTGAACTTTTGGGAGAACTTAAACAGTTGTGTGTGAAAATACTTCTCCAGGCCATAAAAGATGTACCAATCTACAATAAGTTGATCAAGGAGAAGTGCTTCAGGCACCTAGGCAGGCACAAGAGAGATGCTCCAACTATCAATGTCATAGGACAACTGTCTGACCTGATGTTGGGACAAATAATCTGTCCAGAATATTTGGACCCTGGCAGTCTTGTAGTCGATGTCCACATCAATGGCACCATAATCCCCAACACTTTGATTGATCTAGGGGCTACCATTAACGTAATGACCAGGGACACTATGCTCAAACTCAACCTTTAGAGTTCCCTAAGAAAGACCTCAACAGTACTGCAGTTGGCAGACCACTCCACTGTGACTCCTGAGGGGATTGTGGAAGATGTCATGGTCTCCATTGATTCCTGGGAGTACCCTACTGACTTCTTGGTCCTTCAGCCAAAGGCAAAACTCACTGGGTATCCCCTCATCTTGGGAAGGCCTTGGTTAGCTACTGCAGATGCTTACATCAGTTGTCGAGCTGGGAGCATGACCATCAAGAATGGGCATATGTCCAAACAGCTAGTCCTATATCCTCCTGCCCAACCTCTGCTAGAACATGACTTACCTCTCTGGTTGGAGGAGGAAGATGAGGGTGAAGTCTACTCTGCCCCATTGTGCACAGTGGAAGCCACCAGGGGAGGTCCTCAAACCGAGGATGATCTTATTGAGAATTTGATTCAAAATCCACCCCCCAGTGTGCTACCATTAGAAGAGTTGGTGGAAGAAACCCAAGCCAATGCTTTAGTTGATCTCTGTGTGGCTGATCCGACCTCTCTCCAAGTTAAGAATGTGGAATTTGGCCCTAAAAGAACCTTGAAGATCAACTCATCCCTATCCACCTCTCAGGAGAAAGAGCTGTGTAGCTTATTGAACAACCATTTGGATGCTTTTGCTTGGAGCTATAAGGAGATGAAAGGAGTCCATCCTTCAGTTTGTACCCATCACATCTACATTAAAGAGGATTGTAAACCAGTCAGGTAGCCTCAAAGGAGGATGAATCTAGCCCTTAAAGACATTGTCAAAGAAGAACTGTAAAAGTTGTTGGATGCAGGATTCATCTACCCCATCTCTGACAGTGAGTGGGTTTCTCCTTTGGTGCTTGTGCCCAAGAAAAATGGGAAGTGGAGAATCTATGTAGATTATCGAGAACTTAACAAAGCCACCAAGAAGGACCATTTCCCTTTGCCTTTCATAGATCAAGTGTTAGTTTAGCGGGTACAATCAGATCCAAATCAGCCCGGAAGACAAAGATAAGACCACTTTCACTTGTCCATGGGGTACATTTTCCTATCGGGTCCTTCCCTTTGGGTTATGTAATGCTCTTTCCACTTTCCAGAGAGTAGTACTGAGTATATTCGCTGAGCTGGTTCATGATTCTGTGGAAATCTATATGGATGACTTTACCCCTTATGGTTCTAACTTCCAAGAAGCTCTGACTAACCTGAGGAAAATTTTAGCCAAGTGTATTGAGATGAACCTGTCCCTCAGTCCTAATAAATGTGAATTCCTAATGACTAAAGGGACAATGCTAGGTCATACAATTTCTCAGCAAGGTTTACAGGTGGATCCCAACAAGATTGCTATCATCCAAAGGGGCCCACCCCTTCAAAAAGTAAAAGATGTTCAGAGTTTTCTAGGCTTAGCAGCATATTATAGAAGATTCATTAAATATTTTAGTAAGCTAGCCTTTCCATTGTTTGGTCTTTTGGGAAAAGATGTTGAGTTCATATGGACTAACAACTGTCAAGAGGCTTTGGATGCTTTGAAAGGTAAGCTGATAACTACCCCAATCTTGAGAGGTCCAAATTGGGCCCTATCTTTCCACATTCATACAAATGCCTCGAACAAAGCCATAGGAGCAACATTAGGACAAGTTGAGGAGAAGCTACCGTATGCTATATATTTTATTAGTAAAAACCTGTCCAAGGTAGAGTTAAACTATACTGTAACCGAGAAAGAGCTCCTGGTTGTAGTCCAATCCCTAAAAAAGTTCAGACACTATATCGCTAGCTATCAAACATTCGTGCATACTAATCATGCTGCAATTAGGTATTTGATGAAAAAACCTGATGTAAACACTCGTATCATTAGATGGTTACTTTTACTGCAGCAATTTGATTTGACCATTGTTGATAAGCCAAGTAAGGAAAATGTTGTCGTTGATTTTCTGTCTAGACTAGATTTTCCTACAAGTGAAGAAGGGATGGTGGATGATCAAATGCCAGATGAACACCTGTTTGCTATTTCAATACTCTCCCCATGGTTTGTTGATATAGCAAATTATTTGGTTTCAACATAGTTTCCACCATACCTGTCCTCAAAAGAGAAGAGAAACATCATGAGGAAAAGTGCCCCATTCACTTGGATTGAGGGAAATCTTTTTAAACTTGGCCCAGATCAGATTTTGAGGTGGTGTGTCAGGGAGGAGGAAGTTTTTGACATCCTCCTAACCTGTCATGATGGGCCCTGTGGAGGCCACTTTGCAGCAAAGAGAACTGCCTTCAAAATTCTACAGGCAGGATACTATTGGCCCACTCTTCATCAAGATGTCAAGAGATACATCAGCCAATGTGACAAATGTCAAAGGATGGGGAAACCTACTCCAAAGGATGAGATGCCCTTGCAACCTCAGGTGACTTTCGAGCCATTTGAGAAGTGGGGCATGGACTTTGTGGGTCCTATCAACCCTCCTTCAAAATAGAAGTCCTACATCATTGTGTGCACAGATTACCTGACAAAGTGGGTGGAAACAAAGGCAATCAAAGTAGCAATAGAAGAAAAAGTAGCTAAGTTTTTGAGGGAAAATATCTTCTACAAGTTTGGCTACCTAAGAGAATTAGTCACAGATCAAGGAAGTTAGTTTACCTCTAACCTGATTGAAGACCTTCTCCCTCATCACAAGATTAAGCATAGAACTTCCACCCCTTATCATCCGCAAGAAAATGGATAGGTGGAAGTTACTAACAGAGCTTTGGAAGAGATTTTGACTAAGGTAGTGAGCAGCAGCAA
This sequence comes from Pinus tabuliformis, assembly GCA_031772625.1. NCBI lineage: Eukaryota > Viridiplantae > Streptophyta > Pinopsida > Pinales > Pinaceae > Pinus > Pinus tabuliformis. The sequence continues at coordinate 159,724,832 of CM062808.1, forward strand.
AAAATATTGGGCAGATCGCTTGGTTGAGGCCACTTGGGCCTATAACACTACTTGGAAAACTATAACAGGTTTCACACCCTATGAGCTGGTCTATGGGAAGAAGGCTTTGAGGTCCATAGAATTTGAATATAGCACATTGAGGTTGGCAGCTCAGCTAGACCTAGATCTCAGCAATGCAAAACAGGAGAGATTGCTTCAGCTGAATGGATTAGATGAACAGAGAATGCAGGCCCTTCTCCACTCAAAGCTAATCCAACTTCAAAGAAAGATATGGCATGACTGGCACCTCAAAGAAAAGAAATTTCAACCAGGGGATTGGGCGTTGTTATATGATTCAAGGTACAAGGATTTCAAGGGCAAGCTGAGGACAAGATGGCTGGGACCATATATAGTGGAAACATGCAATGACAATGGTTCAGTCCTTATTTGGACCATTGATGAAGAAGCCATCCCCATGCTCGTCAATGGGCATAGATTGAAAATCTACAAGAAGCCCCTTTCCAAGCAGGAGTTCATTGAGACTCTTGGCAAATCAGTATTGGTAATGGAGCAGGTCCCTGTCTCCACTCCACCTACATCATGAAGAAAAAAAAAACAAAAAAACACAGAAAAAAGAAAAAGAATAAAAGATCCTTGGGTGAAAACCTCTTGGAGGTGCCCAGGGCAGACAGTGAGGGTGAAAACCTCTTGGAGGTGCCCAGGGCAGACAGTGAGGGTGAAAACCTCTTGGAGGCGCCCCAACTGTCTCAAAAAAAAAGGAAAAAAAAAAAGAAAAAGAAAAAGAAAAAAGAGAAATAAATGTAATTTCTATTGAATGAATTACAGGTTGCAGGAAGGTCATTACAGGTTTTGGGAGAATTGCGCAAGTCAAAGACAGAGGACATGACCAGGATTCATGTACCCTCACAACCAATTACTCCATCATCGCTACCCTTTCCCAAGATCTGGTCTCAATTGGTCTGAAATTCCACATCCTACAAGAAGCTTTGTATCTTCGAAGATCCTGTAGAAACTACAGACAAGCCAAAACTGATCTCAGAAGAGGACCTGAGGGTTTGAAACCTGTCTATGAGGCCTATAAACCTCCCTTCCTCCATCCCTCGCCATATGTCACCCTTTTCCATCTCTGTACACCTCCATTACACTCGTTTTTATGTCCCTACACAGTCACACACAAAAATCATGTTTTTCATGACTGCAAACAAAATTTTAATGACAAATCAAAATTGCAGTTTTTTCACTCACCATACCTGATACCCTCCATCTAAGATTCCTTGTCAGCCAAGACCCTCGTCAGCAGTTGTAGCCCTACTCATTTTAGCTTGAATCTCAGGAGGAGAAGTAGCTACAGGAAATCCTACAGGATTCCTGCAGCAGTTGATCCCTCTGAAAAACATACTACAAAGCCAGGGACAACAAAATATAGCCTATGAAACATGCATGAGCTCTGTTTGAATGTGTAAACATCAGAAAAAGTCCGAGGTCGAGCATGAAGAACGCAAGCAGCAAAAACAATGAAGAAATGGATTCCAAAATCCGAGATGTGCATAACACGGCCGCGACTACACAGGTAAGTGCCTAAACCTATTCCGCAATTACATGAATCATATTTCAAGGCTACGTGACTATGGGAATGGTTTGGATTGAATGGAATCGGTGGCCATTTAATTTACACGTCCTCGTGGAATCCAAACGATCCCCATCAAATTCAAAACCGTTGATCAGATATGTAGCCAGCATGTGTGGAATGTCCATTCAAGAAAAAATATTCGAGACTAGTAGTGGAGGCAGCGGATAACGGGAGTAAGGGAGGTGATGGCGGTCAGACATCATGCAAAAACATTATGGCCATGACGTATGATCAACAGTCTGGTCCGGCCACCTTATCACCTCACCACGAATCACACCCGCAGATAAAAAAAAGCTCAGTTAAGACATTCACCACCCTTTGTTCATTCTGCACTCACAACGTTCTCGACTGGAGTACGCATCTACCACTTCCAAAGCAGCTAACCAGTCGTTCTCCACTAGATTTCTGCCTGTTTTCAAAAATCTCCTTCTTATCAGACCCTACAGGAAGCACAGTTTCATTCTACAGGAGCCGGGTGACTTCTACAAGAAAGGTAGAGAACAACTCTGTAGAAAGAAAACCCATAATTTTCATTGAATTTCAAGCTCAAAACAAGGTAGGCTCAGGAAAACTTCTCTGTGCATGATTTGTTTGTGCAAGGTGGTGAACTGAACGGGGCATTAGATTGAAAAACGAGAGTACAAGTCTGCCTGTGCATTGAGAAAAAAAGTGAAAGTATGTCTGCATATTTCACTAAGTTTACCCAGTTTTTTTTCTGCATCTAAAATCTCTTCATTAGTTTTCAATTTCTCCTGTAAGGAAGATACATGCAGCAGTAGAGGCCCGCCCGTGTGTGTGTGAAAAAAGACTGAATTTACATATCTATCTATGTGCTGAGAAAAGAACCTGTGTCCTTATGCTCTGTTCTTTAAAAAAAAAAAAAAAATAATAATCATAAACAAACAGTCAAATTCAAGGTGACAGTAGTTTTAAAAACAAGGGAATTATTGCCATTTGATGTTGTAAGGAAGCACATGAGAAGTTCCTTCTTGGGTTCAGAAAAAAACCGAATTCAGTTATCCTCTGTGTCAGTGATTGACTACTTTTTTCCCACTTGAGCATTTTATTTGCTGGTTAAAACATAAACTCAACACCATTCTAGGAGGATTCATGAGGAAAGAGCCCTTAAACTCTACCAAATTGTATGAGCACCCTGAGGTGGTGGACCTTTCCACCAGGGCAAATTTGATATCCTTCTTTGACAGAATTCAGGGTTATGATGAGGAGGTGACTGAAGAGTTTTTGATGTCCCTGAGACCACATTTGAAGTCACATGCCACAATTAGTTTTAGGGGTTTGACCCTAGAACTTACCCCTGATTTCATCATTAGAATTACCGGTTTACCATTGGGGCTCCCTTGGAGCAAAGAGGAGAAGTCATTGGGACAAGTGGCTAAGAAAACATTTTTTTTGCCTGAGGAACATCCTGTAGAAGACAAAAACGGGGTCAGAAGGACAAGCTTGCCTCCTCTCTGGAGTGAAGTTAGTTATAAAATCATGAAGTACATCACATGTGAAGGAAGGTTTAGCATCATTTATGGTTATCATTTCAGGTTGCTACATGAATTGAGGTATGGGATGGACTTGCCTCCAGCTAAGAAACTGAGCATCCCATATTTCCTCCTTCAGTGTTTAATTGAATGTGGTACAAAGCTAAATGTAGGAGTCCCAAATCAGTTAGCCCACCATGGACTCATCAAACTGTTGGTGGAAGATGCTTTACACGCTTACACTGTCCCCATAGCTTGGGAAATCTTCATAAATATGTCCAGTGATGATAACATCAGAACTTTGGCTGAGATAATCAGCCCATCCAGTAGTGATGAGGGGAAGCAAACTGAAGGCATTGAGAAGAACATTGATGAGGGAGCACAAGGCATTCAAGCAGAGTGCAAAACAGGGGAAGAATAGAAGGAAAAAGAAAAAGGCAGACCTCCATGTACTTTAAAGCTAGAAAAAGCACAAGGATCAAAGTGGGCAAACCTCAGCCATCATCCAAGGAACCAATTGTCATTGAAGACTCACCCACTAAAAAGAAGGAAGAGTCTCCTTCCAAGATGTCCATCACCTATGAAAGATGAAGCCCAAAAACCTCTACATGGAAAGAGAAAATTAAGTTGATGGACTCAAAGGTAGTTCTACAGGAAGCTGAAACATCTCTACAGGAAACTCTAGCCAAGTTACAAGAGACTAAGGAATTGGAGGAGAAGGCAGCCAAACAGTCATAGGGGGAGAGCAAGGCCAAAGAAATACCTGAACCTACCCCTCAGCCTGATTTGGGCTCATATTACAATTTGTTGCAGGGTGGGAAAATCATCCCACAGAAATTTGTTGTACCATTATTTTTCGAATTAGAGAAAGAGAGGATCAGAACACACACATGGATGCAAATCGCCAAATATAAAGGAGTTGAGGACATAGGTCACATGGAAGATAAGTGAAAAGAATTAAGGGGAGAATTGGCTATGGTGAGACACATAGAAAGCTGTAAAAGAGCCCAGCTATAGGAGGAGAATGAGTTGTTGAAAAATCAGTTACAGGAAGTTCATAAGGGAGATAGGTTGTCCATTTTAGGAGGGCAACAGCAGCAAGAAGGACCTCCATTAGACAAGGAAGCAACCGAGAAACAGAAGAAAGAGGGAGAGCTACAAGCTAATGTGGAGATGCTAACAAAATTGCTACAAGAACAGGAGTCTCAGGAAGCAAGAGAAATACAAGTTTTAAAACAACAGTTGCAAGAAAAAGAAGCCCAAATGGCCTGCATGGCCAGTTGGGCAATAGAAGCCTTACAATGTAGGCAACCTGCTAAATATTATGCATTATACCTTAAAGACCAATGGTTACAATTTCAAATTAACACATTGGCCCAAAGGGGTACCACTCCATTTCAAAATTACAATCAATTTCTGCAATTGTGTGACAGTAGCTCAGCTGAAGATAAGGCCAAGTTAGCAGAATTCTATTTACATAACTTGGCACTTCCTAACATGAATCTATGGGACCCAAACACTGTATTAGGAGATCTGCAACTCATGGCCATGGCTTCTTGGTTAAGCCATGAGGAAAAGAGGGGAGTAAAGATTCAGAAGATTATGGCCAGGGAACTAAATGAGCCAATTATGACCAGAGAAAAACCAGAAGATCCCTCAACTCTTATATACTCCCATCGGTACCTTGCAGAAAACCCTCACATCGCACCTGACTATGTTGAAAGGCAAGCTCAGGCCATTGCTCACTTTGAAGACATGGAAATATTGTTTGGTGATAATTGCATTCATGCTTGCACAAGGAAATGGAACACACTGTCCCATAGTCTGAAAATAAGAGAGTACCACTCCCCAACTAGAATGAGGGAGGCTATGAGAAGAGTACCCCTATACAAAAAATCCATGCAGAACTTGAAATCCAATTGGATTGGCCTTAAGTTCAACCCTCCACTACTGCTAGGGCTGTTAGAAGGGGTCAAGGAAGAAGAGGAGTAAAGACAATGGGAGGAAGTAGATAGAAAGGCAGGTTTTCATGATAGGGAAGAGGACATCACCTTAGGGGCCTGGGACATCAGAGAGGCAGTCAAAGCAATCAAATATGATGAATTGGATTACTTGCTCAGAGGATGAGCAACACATTCAGCAGGGGGGTGATGATGAGCCCTAGAAATAGGTAGCTATATGGGCTCATTTTGCCTATTATTCTCATTTAATCCACCATTCTCCATAGTTTTATGCATGCTTTTGAATATATTTATGCTAATTGTGTGAATGGGAATAGTCACTCTACCACAAGGTCTAATACGTGCTTATTGCATATTTTTGGACATTTTTGGGACCAAGATCATGCATTTATGAGCAGATTGGTAGCCAAATACGAAGAAACAAAGCTGAGGATTTGTAGGAAGGGTGTCTCCTACACTAAATGACCCCTTGCTCAAGTTCTCCAGCATCAGCTTGGAGTTCTACAGCCCAACAAAGATGATTTCAATGGGCAGCCGAGCAGGTCTAGTGAAGTGGCTGATTAACTGCAGTTTTGGGCAACCAAGCTCCTAAAGTTAAGGAGGACTATTGGGGGTCCTCGTTTGCATAAGTAGGAAGGCTTCAAGCCTTGATAGTTTAGTCATTTGTTAGTCTATTTTCACACTTTAGTTCAGCCTTGTATCAGCACATTTTCAAGCTTTTTCTTGTAGACAATTTTGGGATGTAACCATTATTTTTTTATCAATGGAGATGAAACTAGCTTTGCACCAACTCTGATCTTTCTTAGGAGGTTGTAGCTCTTGGGTTTGGGCCCAACCCAAGTGCCAATACCTCCTTTGTGTACTTTTATGTGTTTTTCTTACATTCATAGAATAATTTCTGTTATTTAGGTTAAAATATTGTTTTAGTACTTAGGTTGTTTTTGATGATTAAGATAGTTGTTCATGATTCAGGTTGATTTGACAGTTTGGTAATAGAAAAGAACCACAAAAAGGCTACCAAGCAGTCCTTGATCTCATTTCTCCCTCCTTGGGATCATGAATTGAGACCAAGGTACACTTGCTGCCATAAAAACATTGTTTTTGCCTTCCAGTGCAATTACTAGTGTTAGATTTTGAGTTGGAGAAGTTGATATCAGTTGTGTTTCCATGTTTAGATCTGTTCCTGCTCAGTTTCCATAGCTCTCTTACATGGTTTTCTATCTATAAACTTATTTTCATCATATTTCTGGTTTTTAAGGGCAAATTAGGTCAAAATAGATAGATCTTTGTTTTGTAGTCTTTATTTGGATCAGTTTTGGAAAGTAGTATGCAGAGCACCTGTAATCAATTCCTACCTACCCTTTCTCCATCATAAAACCTGCTCCAGTCCCTCACTCAATATTTCTTCCCTTCATTTTCCACACTTCCCCAACTTGCCCTAATTTCTACATTTTTGTGCAACATTGCTTCCTTCATCCTTGAACAAATCCAACCATCTTCATCACTCCTTAGCTTCATTTACGAGGTCCTACACCTCTTAACATCCTTATCCATCCTTCATTTCCACTTCCCCGCCATTTTTCCACCATCAATCCTCTAAAAACCACTTTTGGCCTATTCCTGTAGAACTTCCCGTAGAATTTCCTATAGATCCCCTGCAGCCTCCTGTAGAAGATAACGCGAGCGATTTTTCGAGATCTGAGCGCAGTGGAAATCTCCAGAAGGGTGCTAGGGACCCCTTAGGTCCTCTCCACACCTTCCTAACCCCCTGCAAACACCCACTCTATTTTCTTTTTCCAATAAACCTCTACATAGTCAAAAATAGTTAAAACACATACATAATAATTCTATATAAAATTGCTCAAAAATACAAAAAGATGATTTTTCCATATTTTCCTTCAGAAATAGCTTAAACACATGTATTTTACCTCTGCAATAGTCCATGGCATCCATTTCAGTAGTTGTACATCTCTTTTCTTGCAAAAGTAGGGTTAGTAGGTAAAACTAGGGTTTGCTAAGGTTTGCATTTCCTTTCAGCTTTCACCTTCTTTCTGCAAGTAGACTAGCCTCTTTTGAGTTAGCTTTCATCCATCACAGTTAAAATCTTCTTCTAAGAACTCATATAAGTTGGCTTAAGCTCCTAGCGAACTTGTGCCAGCTGATCAAGTGACAGCCTGGAGTAAGAGCTAGTACTTGTGCATATAGCGTCGTCGCTTCCAAGTTTGTTACGAACTAACTGGTTGATAAAAGTAAAGTAGGGAGTCCCAAGAGTTGCAGCATCATTGCTGCAATACTGGAGCTCACCAACTCACATGAACAAAATTTCAACTTTGATGACATACGGACAGGGTTACACATCATACTAGGTTGTAGATTCAACTTTAATGATAAACAGATAGGGTTCACATCATACTGGGTTGTAGAATGAGCCTCTCGGCTCAATAAATAATATTATTAAGAATGACTAGGAAGGAGATGAAATAATAGGAAGGGGTGGATTTCAAGCTAGGAGGGAAAATCCAACCCCTTGTTGTAGTGAAAACCCAATTGAGAGCTGAGACCAAGGGCTTAAGGAGAGAAACTGAATAAACAACAAGGAAGATGAGGTGGAACCATACTTCGAATAGAAACAGCTGAGAGACATAGATAGTTCATGCTAGCCTGCAAATTTATAGTCCTAATTATAGGTTCCCTACAGCAGAATTCTAAACCAAGACCCTACAACCATAACCATCAGCAATGGAGTACCATAACAAAGGGAAACTTAAGAATTCAAACCTAATTCATATCAAATCATATTGATGTCTAAGTTGCAGGATCTTTGCCTCTCTAAATGACAAATTACTATTGGGTGTGGAGCCTGATTATCTTCTGTATTCAAAGGTTTCAACTGGATGTATACCCCAGAAAGACTGTACACCCCTCCATGTGGGGGGGTGTGAGGGGGGACTTGTCCCCTCTGCGAGGGTCCGGGGGCTAGCGGTCCCCCGACGGGGGTTCAGGGGCAGCGCCCCCGAAGCTAAAAATAGATGTAAATTTGCCTTGTAAAAGTCTAGTAATTTCTAGTCAATCTGGGCCATTCATTAGGTGGATGATCTAACGGTAGAAGTTATGTTTAATTTAGGACTTTTTGCCCTAGAAGGCAACCCCTCATTATATATGATGGAATTGTATTTCATCTATGAATATCTATATTCTGAGTGAGGAAGAGAGAGGAGATTGAGAGCGAAGAGGGTGTTATAGCAAATCTGTTGTAGGTTGTATCTCTTCAATTTGCTGGATAATATAATAAAAGAAGGACTAGTTGTTTCTCCATGGACGTAGCCTAAACTGGGTGAACCACATATATCTGTGTCTCTCTTTTTTTATGCGTTTTTTGTGTTTATATTTCTGCAATATTTTATGTGTTCCATTGCTCTATAATATATAATTTTCTAACAATTACCATGGTGTACCAGGATTGAAATGATGCATAGGTTCTCATCTTGATGCACCCACCTTCATCTCCACCCATTGGCATGAATTTTATAGTTTGTGGACTTAACCTTTAATGGCACACTATCCCGAAACTCGTGTTTGCATTAAAGACCTTAGGGAATGGCCAGCCATGTCCCACACATTTATTTTATGTGGGATGGTGGCCATGCCCTCCACCACTTGTCTCTTCCCCAATACTTGATACATGTATATTATTAATTACTTTAATTACTTTATCTCCCCCTTTCTCTCTAAAGTTGATATAAAATTATGTTACTTCATATTGACATCAAAAAAAATATTTATAGTTAAAAGTGGGATTGAAATATTTTTACCATATCTTCTTCATAGTGGATAGTAATATCAACACAACTACTATACTAAGAGTGAAACAAACTATGTATGTATATATATATATATATATATATATATAGTGTTGGGATGGGGTCCCCTAGGTCAGTTTTGGGTTAAAATAACCCAAGTTTGGATGTATATGTTGTAACTAATGTAAATTCTTCACAATTTGTGGATGCCGAGCGCGTAGATGGCTAGGAGTCAGAGCAGTTGTAGCCCCTTGTTTATGTAAAAATTGAGTCGGTTTTGAGATCCACCCATGGTCCGCTAACCATGGGATTGTATGTAAAACGCTATAAATAGGTGTGTCTTAGAGAGTAAAAGGCATGTCTATGAATGTAATGGGTCAATAAGAGAAAAGTGATAGCGCAGAGAGTGGGTCAGATAGGAGAGAAAGGCTCTGCAGTTGAGTGCACAAAGGCCTAGATAGAGTTCATGGCTGAGTGCAGGGACCCCTGCAGCTGAGTGTGCATGGTATTTTTGAGTCTATAAAGTTGAACTGAAGATCAATAAAGAAGATTACCGAATAAGTATTGTTTATATTTGTTTATTTATTTTTACTTTTGTTTACGATATATGTTTTGGATGAATAAGGTATTTATAAAATATTGATCTAATGGTGTGCGATTCTATTGGATAACTGTTAGATAATGTACACAAGCATGTTTATGTATTTTCGTGAAGACTCTGAGGAATTATATAATGTTTATTTATAACACAAGTTTATCTACACAAGTCCTAATCTAGAATTGTTCTCTGATGTGCGTAAGTGGGTAAATCAACTTATAAGGGTCCGCAAAAGCCAATCGTAGAGCTTCGTGAAGGTCTGAAGACTGTTCGAATAGAGTTTTAGTACCAAGCCCTAAGGGCTTATCAATCTACATGAATGCATATAGAGGGTGCTAAAAGACATCACACTCATCTCTGGATGCATGAACTTGGTTCTTTCATCCCCCCATACTGCTTTGGGTTAGACTAAGTCCTGCGCTAAGCGGGTTGTTTCTGAAAGGGCTAGCAGTGTAGGGATTTGTTGGTTAGTGCAACTAACTTTGAACCTGGGTTAGGACCCCCTAAGCCAACAAATGGTTTTGTTGCCAAGATCGGGATCTTCTTGAAGGAGATGTGTGATGTTGCATCACTAGAACCCAATGAAGAAAAAAATTGAAAAGTTGTTGGATAGAAAAATTCATGAATTCACAGCATAGGAAAATAGGAATCCATGCCTATCAAAGGAGCAGTGGTTGGATAGGTATTTTTATACGAGGATACATGAAATTTTCTTCTGCACCTTCCCGATCAAATTATACGAGTGGTTAGCTAAGCTAGCAGGTAGTCAAGGGAAGTGGAAGCTTGACAGACCAATAGCGTGGACTCCATAATTGGTACGACGATTAGAATCCTCTGAATACAAGATCACACGGGGTGTCGATCATTGGCTCGGTAGAATTATAGGAGGATTTTTTACATAATTCGCAGTTTATACCTCAGTTAGCTACAACGAAGCAGAGAGGAAATTTTTCAAGGGACTGCGAGGTAAGTATTTAAGATCTTTGAATACTTGGATTAAGATGGTGTTATGTGAAAAACAGGTTATGTCATTGCCTTGATGTTCGGAGTACGTGAATGCTCTTTAAATATCAAGAGAGATCAAGCCCTGAATATAGCCCATTGATTGGACCTCCTTTGAGCGATGACAAGGGAGAGGTATAGGCCTCACTGCAGAGTGTTGTTCAGCTAATAACACAGGGTTTTCTGTGGACACATCATCCATCCACTCCACCTCCACCCTATACACCTTTGCCTACACCTCCACCACCACCACCACCATTCAACATTCCTAACACAATGAAGCTTCCGATTTTCAAGGGCATAGGGAGTGAAGATACATAGCAGTTTTGGTTTGTTGCGAATGTTGTGTGGACAACGCAGCACATTACTAATGACAATATAAAGAAGGTGCAGTTGGTTACCGCTCTGCAGGATTGCACGCTGACGTGGTATATTAAGTATTGTTTTTATAATCCTTTGGCAATGCTAGCAGAGACTAAGGCTACTTTAAAAAAAGAGTTTACTAAGCCTAAGTCTTACTCGCAGTCAGTAGTCGGATTTAAGGAAATCATGATGAGGGTTGATGAGATGCCTTGGGAACTAAATCAATAGTTGAAATGTGTGATTTGAGAAGCTAACATGCAACTCACTGTTATAGGGAAAAGTGTCTATTTAGAACTACTCTATCCCACTAAGGTGTGACAGCTACCTTAGAAACAAATAGAGAAAAGCTACTTTTGTATCTCCTTTATGAATTATAGATAGAGAGGAATTGAAAGAACCAACCTGTATCTTGCGCTAATCCTTTGATTCGATCCCTCTGTTCTTTGATAGTCTCCAGCTACTTGCTCACTAGCACGTCCAGCTTCACAAAGTACCTAAAAGATCACAGAAGCATAGCACTATACAAAGAAATGGATCTATATTCATAAACAACTTAGGATCAGATTTAAGTTAACCATACAAATGTAACAAGCATCAATGATACAAAAAGATGGAGGAGAACTCAAATAGCTTTTATTGATGAACAAGAAAAGATCCAGGAGGAGTTACAACCAGTGGTTCCGACCCAGCATCAACCTCCTAGAAAAGAAGCCCCTCTTCACCTCAAACAAAGCATAAATCACCCAACAATCTGATTTTTGTCTCTAGAAACCAACAGCAATTCCTTACAATATGCAAAATTCCAGCCTCTAGATCTCTGGGATGAGGGATCCATATATAGATATCTATAAGGAGGATGAGTCAACTTGTGATTTGATTAGTGTCTTCTCTCTGTCAGTTCTTGCTTCCACTTGGAGACTGAGGGCCTCTTACTCATCCTTGGTCGAATTCAGTGAGGCAAGTATCACAGGAGAAGATTCTGGAAGCTTCCATTGCCTCTCCACCTCGCGGAATGACACTGCCATTTGTCATTTCTCGAACATCACACCCTACAGAAGGGAGTTTTGAAATTCAACGCACCCTCACAGTGCATTTGGGTGAGATGCAATGCACCTAGCCAGTGGAGCAGCTGCAATGATCCTGTTTTGACCAATTCTGAGCAGTTTCTGGTGGAGAACTTCTGGGAGAAGCTGTAATCTGTTGACCTTGTTCCTTTAGGGGTTAGAACAACACTTTTAGGGACTTAGGAGCCCTTGGTTTATGGACATTTCATGCTTGGAGTTGTAGGGCACAAAAATGTCTATAACAGTTGCCCCCTAAAGTATGAGGCCGTTAACCTTTTGGTGTCGGGTGAAATGCTTTATTATGAGGATCCGAAGTTCTTTCAATGCTGGGAGGAGACCTGTAATAAGATACAATACAATACATTATATTCATACTGTTTTCATGATCTAGCTGAGGCAGGCATTCCCATGCTCAGCTTTATAAATTCATTTTCATGTACATAGGACAGACAATCGTCTGAGTGTAGACTGATGATTCTGATAGAGCCATCATCCTTTTGGTAGGATGATTATCTGTGCTGCAATGTTGTACATTTAATGTCTTTATTTCCTTGAATATATATCGTAGCCCAGATGGATGAAACTAGATCCAGGGTCTTCAATCTCGTCCGATCTTCACTTGAAGTACAAGTCGATCCATGTGAGAAATGTTCTGAAGTCGAACATGGAAAGACATCGCTTGATTACCAGTCAATGATGTAAATTGTTAACAAGCACGAGAGGAATCACCGATAATGATAATGATCCTCAAGGTACTGCAGTACAATTCACGTGGTGTGAATAAAGGACTTGGCGTTGAACACCACGCAAAATCTTTCAGTCGAAGGCCATTGATGTAAACCTGTCGCCGGAAGTGAGAAACTTGCCATTGAGGCATGCAAGCTTCAAAGTACTGAATGGGGTGTTCCTAGATCGACTTCTTGGATAATGAGCTGATGTCGACAAGAAGTGATCCGTCATAGGAGGGCCTTAATGAATCCCACATCAATGACACGGAACGGAGCAAATGATTTTGATGGAGGTGAAAACGATATGGTGATATAAGGTTCAGGGTGGCAGTCATGAAAGAATGGAGTATAATGTATGGTAGTGGGTGAGACACAGGTGACTTCTCTGGATGACTTCTCTTGAACATGTCGGCGACACTGATGTGATAGATTGGTAGCATTAACCCCAAATGTGGATGGTATGGCGTGACCATGGTGATGTGACCAGTGAATGAAACAACCCAACCCGACTCGGACACAGAGTGGAAGTGTCATGTTCAAGAGCGACTTGCTACCAACAAAGTTTCTTTGAGTTTTCTTCCCAATTTTTCCCCAGTCATTTCTGACCAGTACCTCTTTATTTTTGTCAAGCTTGACGAGGATAACATATGCTTGTTCTATAATTTGCCCTTCGGGCAAACCCATCGCTATGTTTTAACGAGCCTAGCGATAGTGAAACTCGTTCTCGTTTAAAGACAAGTTTGTCGCTATTAATCTTTTTAACGAGTTTAACGACAAAGATAACTCGACCCTTTTCAATTTTAGAGAGTCTGAAAAGGAACGTAAAGGTAACTCCAAAATTCCTTTTTCGTCATCTAATCCCTTAAGTCCGAAAAAGTATAAAACAATACAGAAGGGATGAATTTTCGATAGTTTTAATGAGCTGAACAAAACAAGCACTCGATCTTTTTGTGTAATAATCCCTCAGGTCCAAAAAGATTAAAATCTAGATGAGGGATAGCACTTCATGTCCCTTTAACGAGCTGGAGAGGCCAATGGCTTGGAAATCTTTTCATATTTTACGAGTCAGTTAAAAAGAGCTTAAAGGAGACTCGTCTTTTGAGGAACGAGTGATAAAACGAGTAGCAGATGACTCCAGGTAAGGTTTGGAATTTTCCAATCACGGCAGTGTCACAAGGATGGCTAGTGAAATCACTCTTCGCAACTGTTCCTCAAAATGGGTAAACAATCAAATGGAGGTGAATGATCGGCCAACGAAAAGTGGAGGTGACGATGCAAACACGACCAAGGCTTTAATGGCTGAAGTACTACATTCACGATGGTTATTTACTGGGGAAATAGTTCATTTTTTAATGAGCTTAAACGCGGGTGGAAACATTTTCTCATGTCTTATGTTTATTTTTTAACGAGCTTGAACTATGTGCTAAAACTGCTCGATTAATCCAGTCTTGTGATAAGAATGTCCCATATAAAAACGGAAACTTTTAGAGTTTTGCCCCACATCCTTTCTTTATGCAAGTTAGGAAACGACCAATCCAAAAAACAGATAAATGATCGCTCTTTGTTTGCACTCCAAAAGGTTTGCATGCCCCCAGGTATAAAACAGAGTTTCAAGGTTACCACTTCTTTAGTCCGTTAAAACATTTGTTTTACCGAGAGAGGCCTACCTCTTACAGGTTACCAAAGATTGTTCTATTTACAGCGTAAACAAAACACTTCTTCGGCGATGTCTACCGAAATAAACAAAGGTGAGCGGCGATGCCCGCCAACTCACATAACTTTGACAAGAGAATCTTGTTCTAGAATAACCCCCTCTTCCAATCACGGACGGGGATACAGACTAGTCATATTCTCCTGCGGAAACCTACCCTATACCCGAAGTTTTCCTGTCGAGGCAGACCAGGGTGCATGCCCCCTGGGTTTCAGTCATATCCCTCCGAATCACTCGCGCTCATCTGGAGGACAGACTGGAGATTGAGACATTTCTTGCGTGAAAAGACCATTCAGGGATGGTATATGACTATTTGCGCTATATGATCCGGGAAATGAAAGCTGGTCCACGAGCTTGACCACTCTTCCTTCGTGCGGAAAACACATTACTCTAAAGAGTGAGGAGACAATTTCTCCCATGCAATAAATATAGTCTCGTCCAAGGAGTAGATTGCAATCCAGGGGTCCTTGAACTACCATTACATTCATGTGAACGGTTTTCCCTATCAATGTTATGGGCACATCGGGAAGGATCCCTAACGGTCAACTGGTTCCTTTATCAAATCCTGTTAGATTTCTCATCTCAGGCAAAAGCGATGGCGAACCAAGCTCTTTCCAAGCAGTTGAGGAAAGGATACTCACAGAAGCCCCCTCATCTGTGATGGTACCAGCCATAACCATTCTATATATCTGAACAATAATTCGGAATCGTATACTAGCTGGTAAACGGGGTCTACCTAGTTGATTCCAGTCGAAGGAGACAACTAGGTTGCTTGGAGGTGGGACCGAATAGACGGCCGGGTACGACTCCGACGAACTTCCTTCCTGCGGTAAAGGAACGGGTAAATTGCCCCCATGTTCGTTGGAGTCTATGCTTATGAAAAGAATTTGGACGGTGTCATCCTTGTTCTCTTCAGTGATTGTATCATCTGAAGATGGAACCTCTGAAGGCAAGACCGAGTCAACTGCTGCCTCGACCTTTTGACTCTCGTCTGGTATGGATTCAGATGGTTCGTCTTCAATGACAGATGCTTCGACCGACCACCTAAGCGGGTCAGCCGGATTTTCAACTAGTGACGGACTCGGCAAGAGTTTTTTATATCCAGGAGGAAGTCATAATGGTGAAACTGGACGATCATTCAAAACTCTTTTAGCTTCGTCTAAGAAGGGACAATGGTGGACGGCATGATCGCCTTCGCACAGTTTACAAGGAAATCTATATTTTCCTTTTTGTCCTGGGGCTTCACTTTCACTAGTTGACGGTGTGTTTTCAACATGATCATCAGAGGTTGACGACACCAGGTTGTGCAAACGAGGAGATCAGTCCCTTAAGATCCGAGGGATGCAAGGACAATTTCTGTGAAAGTGGTCTCCTTTGCAAATGAC
Organism: Pinus tabuliformis; assembly: GCA_031772625.1. Classification (NCBI taxonomy): domain Eukaryota; kingdom Viridiplantae; phylum Streptophyta; class Pinopsida; order Pinales; family Pinaceae; genus Pinus; species Pinus tabuliformis. The sequence continues at coordinate 159,740,564 of CM062808.1, forward strand.
ACATGGCGATTTAGGCCTGGTCAGTGCAATGTGTGGATTTTCATTAGACGACACTCGTTTGCCCCCATTCGCTTTCGGCTCCTTCTTCTTCTTCTCTTTCTTCTTCTTTTCCTTCTTCTCCTTAGGAACTTGACTTTTGGATTTACCAGCCCCATCAAGTGAAGAGGAAGGAGGAGAGGAAGAATTAGAGGAAGTAGAAGGTTGGTGGGTAACTCTGGACTCGTCTAATTGCTGATTCGATTGTTCGGGAATAGTGGTGTTCTCAACGACAGAGGTTGAGAAGAGCCATACAGGCAAAACAATTTTCAGTCCTGGAAGCGACAATGTGGCCATATGGGGTGCACCAACATCTCCCCAAGAGGAGAAGGGACTAGGATTTCCTCCAAGGGGAATTCCTTGGTTGGTGGACTCCATTTTCTCAACCCAAGATCAACGTAGGAAAGGGGTAATGAATATTCCGTTTAAAATAAATTTTTAGACGCTTTGACACAACTTGTTTTTTCAGTTTTTAAGAGTCGAGAAAAAACAAAAGATGACTCTAGTCTCCTTCGATTTTTAATGAGCCTAAAGTGAGAAGTGCTCAGATGGACCTTTTCCGTTAAGGAGTCTGAAAAGGAACGAAAGGGACTGCTCTGGAGATCTAGGTAGAGGGAGTACCAAACAAATCGCAAAACTGCAGAATACTTTTTATGGTACGGCAGTCAATCTTCCCGAATGATGTGTTCAGTGCATTGCGATCGATAGGGCGGCAGACACGGCTTCCTAAGGATAAAGGATTTAAGCCTATAGGGGTCTCCCAAAATATACTCGACGGTACGTGGGAGCACAAGTCCGTACTGGCACTTATCGTCTCAAAGTGGAAGAATCACCCAACCGTCAGTGAGGACAACAGTTACCAGGCTTTACGACGCTGGAATACGTCTCTAGCCTAGACCTATAAATGTTGTGCGTTAAGTTCCAAAGCATTGTTAGATTCATTGAATTTATTTTAAGTTGATCTTGTTTATTGAAGTTTTCCTTTCGGGTTCACCACGAGATGTAGATGTAATTCCTAAAATGCAATCTAAAGATGATAAACAAACTTTTATCTCTTTTGTGCAATGAAAATCCTAGCTACTAGGGGAAAAGAAAGACAGAATCTTTTCACAAAGAGCAAAGAGCACACTGTAAATGCACTTTCCTAAATCAAGCCAAACAGACTGTCTATATGCAAATGCACATGCATGTATTTGTTTTTGACTTTCTTAGTATTGATGCTAAAAAGAAAGTTGATGTACAAATCTGAATTTCTTTTTAAGCGACAAATATAAACAAGCTCTTTTTCGAAATCAAAAACAGAGATGATTACGACACCTTACGATTTTGAAATGAACACTCATTCTTGACACTAGAAAATTACAAATTCAGACCAAAGGCAATAGTAACAGGATAATCGACCATCAATAGCAATCAAACTTTCTCCTATGATCGAAATCGACACTTGTTACAGATTCAAATCAAAGGACAACAGTACGACTATGCTACTTTTGCAAAGGAAAACTGTAAACGACTCAACAAACACACAAAAACATCTACAGTTATTTTGTACAAAGGAGGTGGAATAACAGCAAGGAAAAGAGGTTTCAAACAAACATATACTAATCACAGGCATCAAAATTCAGGGATAGAACTGGAAAGAATGAAGCACAGGAACCACAGCTGCACAGAGCTAGTCTGATCAGCGCACCTGTAACACAGAGAATCTGAAATGCAGCGCAGGTTGCCCCTTCAGGAAGTGCGCTGAAATTCAGGATCTCTGAACAGTACCTGCGTTGGGCCAGAAAAGAGACTCTGTCCGGGTTCCGGGTCATAGTTTGCAGTTCAGTCCTTGGTTTTTGGCCAAGTAAAAAGCAATCAGTAATGCAACAATCAGGGGTAGATCTAAGGAGGATCTAAGAGCTATCACAGGGGAAATCAGTTAGTTTGTGAATCAGCTGTTTGAATCATAAACAGATCCAGTGAATGGATTGAAGCAACAGTTATCTACTTTGCATTTGTTATGGCAAATGCAGTTCGAAAGCTACTTATAAGTTTATGAAACAAACAACAAAGAATGATACACAAACAAACTAATTAGACATTCCCCAGCGGAGTCGCCATTTTTTTATAGGGAAAAGTGTCTATTTAGAACTACTCTATCCCACTAAGGTGTGACAGCTACCTTAGAAACAAACAGAGAAAAGCTACTTTTGTATCTCCTTTATGAATTATAGATAGAGAGGAATAGAAAGAACCAACCTGTATATGCAAAATTCCAGCCTCTGGATCTCTGGGATGAGGGATCCATATATAGATATCTGTAAGGAGGATGAGTCAGCTTGTGATTTGATTAGTGTCTTCTCTCTGTCAGTTCTTGCTTCCACTTGGAGACTGAGGGCCTCTTACTCATCCTTGGTTGAATTCGGTGAGGCAAGTGTCACAAGAGAAGATTCTGGAAGCTTCCATTGCCTCTCCACCTCGCGGAATGACACTGCCATTTGTCATTTCTCGCCCATTGCACCCTACAGAAGGGAGTTTTTAAATGCAATGCACCCTCACAGTGCATTTGGGTGAGATGCAACGCACCTAGCCAGTGGAGCAGCTGCAATGATCCTGTTTTGACCAATTCTGAGCAGTTTCTGGTGGAGAACTTCTGGGAGAAGCTGTAATCTGCTGACCTTGTTCCTTTAGGGGTTAGAACAACACTTTTAGGGACTTAGGAGCCCTTGGTTTATGGACATTTCATGCTTGGAGTTGTAGGGCACAAAAATTTCTATAACACTCACGGACAATCAACATCGTGAGTGGTTTATAGCTTCGCTTTTGCCCCACCTAAGGATTTCTCTGTCACAACAAAATATAGGAACTCAGGCAGAAGCCTTGGAAATTGTGATGAGGTTGCATGCATCACCTATTCAGGATGCAACATTGGGAGTACAACAGATTCACTCTCAGTTATAGAGCCTCTGCTTAGAATTGCAGAGCTTGAAGAAAGACAAGGAGACTAAACTATAGGTGCACGCAGAATGTAGAAATTCCCACTTTAGATAACCAGATTATGCAATATACTAAAACACAATACAAGATCTACTTCTACAACACTTTTCGGAAGCTTAATCGAATTGAGCAAGATCAAGAGAACACATATAACTGAGAATGAGAAATCAATCACACATAACATAGAAGAAATAACCCGAGGAAAGCCTCAGCCTAAAACCCCAATCTTTGTATTATCATACAAGTGGAAATCTTGTTCGAGTTACAAAAAGAATCAGCTCTCAAGCTATCCCGCTCTCTCTGCAATCAAACAATACAGCTCAAAGACTGAATAGACATTGTATATGTCCTCCTCAAGCCCTCCAAGCCTCCTATTTCCTTGCGCAGTTTTTCTTGGGGTCCAATGATTTCACATGTGTGAATTGGCCTCATCACACTCACTAAACTTGAAGAAGTAACTTTGCAATCCTTAAGGAAAGAATTCCTTCTGCATGCAAGGAATATTCACAATGGAATATTCTAGCAATTGATAGTATACTGCCCCTCCACTAATCTCAACTGGGTCTCTGTATGAACTGACATGCATGAATTATTTATGAGAGAATACTCAGTTATCTAAAGTACAGTAGTTACATGCACACAAGCATTAACTAACTGAACTTACATTAATTCAACAAACTATTTGAATTAATCTAACTAGACTTGACTCAGTTAATTGAGCCAACTAATTACAACTCATCCTTATCTCTTTAACTGATGGATAAATTCCTCAATTAATGGAGAAACTATTGCATGTCCCCACATATACTTCATGTTTGATTTTCCTTAACCAATTAACTCAAGATGAATTAATTAATTAATTTACAAATAGCTGCTAAGATCAAATTCGATTTTTACTTCAGTATTTTAGTTTAGGGACTAACTAAAATAGGAAGGTATCCCGAAATGCTATTTTAATCACTTCCATTTTTCCATCCATTGTTGCTAAGATCAACACTATCTGAACTGCTATCTGTAGCAGTGCTTGTTGGCTTATATGGGCCTAACCCAGGTTTGGAAAAGTTATTTAGCCAAACAAATCCCACAGCTACCGGCCCTTTCGGCAACAGCCCGCGGAGCACGGACTGAGGTCTCACCTGAGGTAGTAGGGGAGGGTGCTGGAACCAGGTTTCCGCACCCTAGGGATGTCTTGGTGTGGTCTAGAAGTTTCGTGCACTGGTTTATAGCTCCGCATTGTTTGGTACTCGCACAGATCCAGAGTGATTATATTTTTCTTATTAATGTGCTATTCTACTTGAAGGAAGCGGTTATGATTCAGAACTATTCAACAGGGTCTTTAAGCAAACATTTAACCAACATAATCGATTCGCGCACAGAATGAACCCAAATTCACATACACTTATCACATTTGCATTAACCAAATATAGAAAGGTAAACCATAAAGACAGATGAGCGATAACACAGAATTACAGAAGCAAACTTATCTTTATTATTATTCTCCACTAATACATCCAAATCTACCTTGCGCACCGAGCTGCAGGGGTCCAAGGACACAGCTGCAAAATTTCTAGGCCTTGCGCACACAACTGCAGAGCCTCTACCTACTACGCAACCCTCGACTCAGACTTACAGATGCTTTCATACTCTCTTCTTCAAGAACCCATTACATTTCATCACTCAAAAGAACTGCCTTTCCCTCATAGAGTCGTGCTCTATTTATACCCTCCCTTGGCCCGTGATCCCTGCACAAGCCGTCTCTATTTACATTACTTTTTATTATTTTTGGGTGGACTACCCTTTGACTCGACCTATTATAATTTGCGCTCCATGCTTTCAGCGGAGTCTTTTCCCTAACTTTACCAAAAATTTCCAGCTTCACGCCCTCTAACCATTGCACGGGGCTTTCGCTACCCAACAGTCCCCCAACACAATCATCGTGACTCGTCCCTAGTCACTCGTCGGCATGGCTAGATGCTCTGCCTTGGCTTCGCGGTTTGCCTCCCTCTGAGTGGTGCTCGTCGTCCTGCTGCTCCTTCCTTGTCTCCTGCAATGCTTCAGCCGTCTCCTGCTTCAGTGTTTTTACCACATCCCGCAACCAATGATGCTCATTTTGCTCTGCTCGGTTAACACAGAACACCTCCTCCGAGGATTCTAGCGCGAGTAGGGGAGTCACCTACGGGACGTCCTGGTACCACCATAGCTACTTCCAACCTTCGTATATGCCCTTCACACTGTCCATTACAGCTTATGTTGCAATTTTGCAAGACCCTGGCTGTTGTCCACAAGATCCCAATCTTCAAGGGACATCAAAGACGACTTATTAACTACATATCTACCCATGGTCACCGTCCGTTCATCCTTTCGTTGTTCTGTTGTAGTGCGCTGACCTACCCCTGAGTGAGGCGACAGCCTTTGGACCAATTCTGCTTCGTGTTCCCTCTTTTCCAGTACATCTCCTACTGGTGATGCTGCAGCCTGCAGGATGCCCGCAGCTGTCACCCGCATACTCCTTAGAGAGTCCTGCCTCTCCATCGACCAAATTACTACCTTCAGGTGCATACCTTGTGCATAGATAATGAACAGCTCCATCTGTGTTTCTAAAACGTAGGCCACCCAGTGGACTCCCCTCAGTAATTTATAAGTCATGGGAAATTCAAATGCAGTGATTGCCACTCGTTCCCATTCATGTAACCTTCTCGTGTGGAATCTGTGGCCGTTCGTTCCATATCTAACTCATACTGTTTCTCTTAATTTCCCATCACCCACTCCCTTTTTCCATGATGCAGCCATCTTGTCATACCTAGTGATATCAATGGTCATCATTCCTTTTATCAGTGCGTTCGCGTAAGCCTTCTCGTGCGACCACAACCCTTGCATGTGGCCAAGTGTACACGTACTATAGTACTCACGCATCCATCCCCCAGACTACTTCATCGTCCCCCACTCTCTTGCAACTAGGTGGACTAGTGAGACTATCTTCGGAATGGCTAGTAAGGCGGTCGGCCCATCTGTGTAGAGCTTTAGGCGACTGTCCTTCACTCTTCTTGGAAAGGGGTCTCCATTGAGTTTAGCCAACTGAACCGTGCCTCCATCGGTAACTTCTTTAATGACATAGGGTCCTAACCAGTGCATGTGGAATTTTCTTGGGAATTTTTCGAACTTACTGTCATACAACAATACTAGATCATTCTCCTTGAAGGTGTGCAACTTGCTATGGCGATCATGCCACGCTTTCTCGCGTTGTTTCTGTACCTGCTGATGGAATCCAACTAGAAACCGTTCTTCCCCCAATTCTTCTAGCTATGCGAGCCTTTCTTCCAATGCCCCATGGTTTGCCATACCGGTGATTGCCGCAATCCGCAGACTAGGCACAATATATTCCATAGGCATAACGGCCTCGTGGCCATAAACTTACCGAACGGTGTCTGGCCTGTCAGCTTCTTGCATGTAGTTTTGTATGCCCATAGCACGGCAGGAATGCACAAATCCCAGTCATTTCGTCACGCATTGCAGACCTTCGTCAGCACAGTCTCTGATTTTTTTTTGAATGCCTCAATGGTCCCATTCACTTGCGGATGGTAGGGCGTGCTCTGTTGGTGATAGATCTGGAATTCCTCAGTGAGTGCGCTGATCGTTTCATTCAAAAAATGTGTTCCCCTATCACTCATGAGAATTTTAGGGCATTCGAACTTGGTCAGTATGTTCTCGAACAAGAATTTTTCTACTGTCGCAACCGTGCAATCTTTAACTAGCTGTGCCTTGGCCCATCGGGTCAAATATTCAGTCACAGTGATGATATAGCGCGCACCCATCTTTCCTCGTGGTTCGATAGGCCCGATGAAGTCAATCGCCCATTTCTCAAATGGTTGTAGCGTCATCTGTGGCTGAAGTGGCATTTCGTCCCTCTGCGATGGTTTGCCCGTCCATTGACATACATCGCAGGCCCGACAGTATGCCTTTGAATCTTGATGTAGAGTGGGCCACCATAACCCGATGCGAAGAATCTTCTAGGCTGTGGCACGGCCCGAATAATGTACGCCAGCAAACCCTCCATGTGCTTCGGCTAGGATCTATTCGTGCTCGAATTCGGGTACATATCTGTGCAATATTTCATCATTGCCCATTTTGTAGATGTGGCTTGCAATTACAGTAAAATCTGCTGCGCGTATCACCAATTCCTTCCTTTACTAGACAGAATACCCTGTGGCATAGTGCTCATAGTTAAAAAGTGGATTATATCTTCAAAGTGGCCATCTGCAATACACGCGGCATAAAATTGAGTGTCTTGGAGTCCCTCCTCTAGATTTGTTGGTTCTTCACGGGTCTCAATTCGGGATAGATGATCCGGTCCTGCTCCCTTAAATACTGGTAACTGAATTGTGTTCATCATCGTTACCCTTGATCTATTACCATCCCTGATCCTTTTGAATCTTCAACACTCTCTCTCTAGAGGGTCCCCACGTCCCACACCTAAACACCCCTTAGGCAGATCCCGGTCTCGGTAACGGAACCATTTGTTGGCTTATATGGGCCTGACCCAGGTTTGGAAGAGTTATTTAGCCAAACAAATCCCGCAACTACCAACCCTTTCAGCAACATCCCCCGGAGCGCGGACTGAGGTCTCACCCAAGGTAGCAGGGGAGGGTGCTGGAACTAGGTTTCCACACCCTAGGGATGTCTTAGTGTGGTCTAGAAGTTTCATGCACTGGTTTACAGCTCCGCGTTGTTTGGTACTCGCACAGATCCAGAGTGATTATATTTTTCTTATTAATTCACTATTCTAATTGAAGGAAGCAGTTATGATTCAAAACTATTCGACAGGGTCTTTAAGCAAGCATTTAACCAACATAATCGATTCGCGCACAGAATGAACCTAGATTCGCATACACTTACACATTTGCATTAACCAAATATAGAAAGGTAAACCATAAAGATATATGAGCGATAACACAGAATTACAGAAGAAAAATTATCTTTATTATTATTCTCCACCAATACATCCAAATCTACCGTGCGCACCTAGCTGCAGGGGTCTGTGCACATAGCTGCGGACTTTCCAGGCCTTTGCGCACATAGCTACAGAGCCTCTACCTACTACACAAACCTCGACTCAGACTTACAGATTCTTTCAGACTCTCTTCTTCATGAACCCATTATATTTCATCACTCAAAATAACTACCTTTCCCTCATAGAGCCGCGCTCTATTTATACCCTCCCCTGGCCCGTGATCCCTACGTGGGCCGACTCTATTTACATTACTTTTTATTATTTTCAGGCAAACTACCCTTTGACTCGACCTATTATAATTTGTGCTTCATGCTTTCAGCTGAGTCTTTTCCCTAACTTTACCCAAAATGTCCAGCTTCGCGCCCTCTAAATATTGTGCGGGGCTTTCGCTACCCAACAGTGCTATTTTTAGCATTTCTTGTTGTTATTTTCGACAGAGAAGTCTAGTGTCTGAAGTGTAAGGGCCAGGGGCACAATAAAACAACTATCATGTATTCATGAACTATATCATAGGAGGGGGACCAATTCCCCTGAGGCCAGAAGCTCCAAAAGGACTGAACGTAGGGGTTGTGCTATGGTGTGTTATTTTTCAGGTTTCTGGTCAACATGTGACAGATAATTGCCATTTGCTTCAAAATTTCATCCAGACACTGCAGTAGTTTTCCTGTAACTTCTGCAAATTAGTGGGCCATGATGAGTGCCACTGTCGCAGTTATGAGTTGATGATGGAAAGAACGCCTACCTACCGGATGCAAGCAGAAACTTGGCCTCCAGAGTAGGGTGTCGGAGGAGCATGCGGAGGATATCAAGGATGAGGATGAGGCCGAGGAGGAGGAGGACCTAGTAGAGGCTAAGGGCAGGTTATTTGTTACAACTACGGAACGTTATGGCACTATAAGCGGGAGTGTCAGAATCAGACACGCCCATCATTTCAATATTGCAGCCAGGTTAACCACACTATAGAAGAATGCCCGGTGTTGATAGCCCAGATGCAGGAGAAGAAGGTGCAGCCTTAGCAACCTACGCAAAACTTACAGATGATGAGAGATGAGCCCCGTGAGGAGGATTAGGGAATGAGCATAGTGCTGAGAAGTGAAATAACAACTGGTGATGATAAATGAAAAAAACCTGAAGAGGATGGATGGGTCTACAAGGCCCCAGAAAAGGAAGTTGGTTTTTATTTGGCGTGCTTGAAGGAAACTTTTCTAAAGCCAAGAAGAGCTTCGTTGAGGTCTCTACCTCAGGAAGCCAGAACAAAGTGCAGGAAACCAGTGCGCCTACAGAGGTTGATCCCTCTATCCTTACCAGGTTCTTGGAGACTTGCATGAAACTATTGCATGATAGCAAAGCTATGAAATGCCTAAAGGAGTTAATAAACAAATGTGGAGGCAAAGAGAATGCCCTTGATGGACACCTCATAGTAATAAAAATTGGCAAGCATAAGGCTAGAATAGGGTGTGAGATGAGGCTCACCGTGCAGATAGGATATTATGAGATGGACCAGGTCATCTTGGATCTGGGGTCCAATGCGAACATTTTACGAACAAAAAACATGGGAAAGAATGGGGAGACTTGCGTTACAGAGGTCTTCAATCTAGCTCAGAATGGAAAACCAGTAGAAGATCATCCCTATGGGATGACTATATGGAGTAATTGTTGATATCAAAGGTGCGAGCGTGATGGCTAACTTTGAGGTGATAGATATCATTGACAATAGTAATCCATACCCCGTGCTCCTGGGAATTGACTGGGCCATTAACATGAATACGGTCATCAACTTGAAAAAGAGGACAATGTCGTTTGAAAGGAAATCACTTTGAGTTGTAGTGTTGTTGGACCCTGCAGAAGGGGTGCGTTACACTAAAACAGTCCGCGACAATGAAGAAAGTGAAGATGAACTAGATCAGATCTACAAAATAACAGCGCATGACCAAGACTAGATCCATCTGACGGCAGATGGGAGGATCGTATGGGATCAGGAAATTTCCTACATCTCTAATTCAGATGAAGAATTTTAACACTGGAAGAATCGGCTGCACGAAGTATCCATGCTGCGATGAATATGATGACAAAATCATTGCACTGTGTTTCATCAGAAGTAAGGAACTTGCCTTATTGTGATGGTTCAATTGATGTGGATAAGTTTTTGGATGCATTTGAGCATGAAGTCCCTGAGCATCACTGCTTCCAAGCATTAGATTGGGCACTGCGTGCTACACCCGCACAATGGTGGAGTACGCACAAGGATATCTTTGATGGATGGCAAGATTACAGAAGGATGATGAGGTTATGGTTTGGACATCCTAGCACTTGATTGATTGAGAAATATGATGGGAGGGATGATTTGTGCAATCACCTAGCAGAATGGACTAAAGCTTATGGAGCAGAGCCGCAGCGGAAGTGGGTACACTTATTTTGCCATACTTTGGATACAATTCCCATGAAATGGTATCTAGAAATGGAGCTTCACCATGGCACCGAGGAGTGGGATATATTGAGGGAAGGATTTTTATTATCCTTTAGTTTTGAAGATGGTTTCAAGAGCATTGATGAAGCTCTGCAAGAGATTAAGGTAGTTATCTTTAGAACACCACAAGAACCTCTCAAATGGGTCCAGCCAAATTGGAGCACCCAGTTGTGCCATGCACTGGAATGTTATAATGTGATCGCTGAGGAGGAGGATTAAGATCCAAGAAATATTAATATTCCAGAGGCTGAAGGACATCGCGAATGAGAGGGCCCACAAATAGAAAACTCGGACATCACTGCATCATTGAAAACAAGGCCAGTAAACATTGGGATTGAAGCAGAAGCAAAGATTGCAAAGGTTGGTGATTATTGGTATGATGCTACTGTGGATAAAGTTGTTGAGTTACACCGTGAATATCAAGATCTTTTCCCTACCAAATTTTTGGATTTAAAAGGCATAGTTGGTGATTTGGGCGTTATGATAATCACTCTGAAGCCAGGCATGAAGCCTGTTAAACAGAGGTTGTATCACCTTAATCCTAAATACAAGGAAAAGGTTCACTTAGAGTTGGATAAGATGCTGGAAGTAGACATCATAGAACCGATGGAAGAATCTGATTGGGTGAGCACAATGGTGGTTCAGGAGAAGAAGCAAAAGGGCGAGATAAGGATTTCCATAGACCTGAGGAAGCTTAATGATGTCTGTGTCCATGATCCATTCCTAATGCCATTCATTGATGAAGTATTAGACAATGTTGGAGGCAAAATGGCCTACTCGTTCACTGACGGTTCTATGGGTATCATCAGATTAAGATCGCGTTAGAGGATAAGCGCAAAATGACCTTCACAATGGAATGTGGATGTTTTGAATACACTGTGATGTTGTTCAGACTCAAGAATGTGCTTGCGATATTTTCTCGCATAGTCATTGCAACATTTAAGGAGCTCATTCATAAGTTCTTGGAAGTATACTTTGATGACTGGACAATGTTCAGATTAGTAAAGCGCCATGTAGCAAGTTTGCGCTCGATGTTGGATACGTGTCGCAGATACTAGATCGCGCTAAATTTGAAGAAATGTATCTTATGTGTTCCCTTTGGAATCTTGCTGGTTCGTGTGGTCTGCAAGCAGGGGCTGATGGTGGACCCTGCTAAGATTGTGGTGATAGTGAAATTGGAGGCCCCAAGAAATGTTAAGAAGGTTGCACATAACTTAGCTGCATAGAAAAAGAAGGACGCTGCAAAAAAGGCTCGGTTTGAGAAGGAATACGCTGCCAAGGAAAGGGTAGAGTAGGAGTAGCACGAGACCCAAAAAGGTGACAAGTCACCTTTGCCAGAAACAGAAATAAAAGAGCTTACAAGACAAGGTGGCAAAGGCAAGGAAGGGAAGTGCACACCCTTCATTCTGAAAAGCCGAGAGCTGGAGCAGCAAGTGGGATTGCAGAAAAATCAAAAGGCCCAGAAAACAGAATTTGATCCGATGGTGCTCACAGAAAGTGATCTTGATGAGATCGGTGATAAAGTCAGGGATGCCACAAAATAATTACTGCAGAAGTGGGAACAACACTACCTACAAACATTGGGAGTAGCTGAGAAGGATCTCCGAGAGTTGCAACTCCAAGCAACCAAGATCTGAGCAGATGTTGAGAAAGTGAGTGGCACAGCAGGTAGTTTGGCACGAGGTCAAAGTATAGGTGTAGAGATAATTTTGTGGCCGCAGGATGTGTGAGTCTTCCCCTTGCCTACAAGTTCATTCCGCACCGACATAAAGAAACAACACGCCCTCCTTTAAAATGTCCCAAATATGGGTCTGAACCTTGTCATGATGCAACTGGAGTCATTGCATGCATTATTACAGGGAGTCATGGAAGAGCTTTGCATCAGGGAATGGCGAGCTCTTAGTGTTGTCCGCGAGATCAAAGTTAATAATCAACAATTATTCGCTGAAAAGACACAGGTTTTGCAAGAGAAGGAAACGCTCCAAGCGCACAGTTCACGACTAGCATCAGCAGTCATAGAGGCATATAGAATAGTGCCTAAGCTTCATATTCCCAAGGATGCATAACCGGAAGTGAAGATTAGAAAATTAGCTACTGGTGTGTGCGAAGCTAAAGTTGAGGTTAACCGAGTTCAATTTGAACTCAACATGAATATCATTGAGCTACAATTGAAGTTGTAGCCTACGACTCTGCCAAACATCTGGGAGCAGCGCGGAGCCGCAATCAAGGAAGGACTGGCCTCTCTGGATGCCACAGTTGCAGACTCCACAACATTATTCGAGCATGCCATGGAGTTGGTAACAAATCTGTAAGAGGATCCGAACCTGCAGACGCTGAATACAGAGATCAGGGAGTTGTTTTAGCAGTATGACGAAGTAAGGGCAACAGTGTCTTGCAAAATTACAGGAGAGGAAGCAGCTCCTAGTGCAAGTAGAGGAAACATAGAAGAAGGAGGCCTTGCTTAAGTCTAGGCTTGAACCTTCGCTAGAGGAGGCTTATCAGGTCACAACTACTATTAAGGACAAGCTTAAAGGATTGCAGCAGACATAGCAGACTATGAGGCTGGTCACAGAAGAAACAGATATGTAGAATTTAGTCAAGGAGGTCAAGCAAGAAGCCACTCAGAGCGCTGTCGAGGTTGCCATGATCCAGGTCAAGATGCGGGATATTCTCAGCAAGATCGTCGCACCAGCTGAGTGACTCGATGGCAAGTCATTATCTTTGTGTTGGGGGCTTGTTGGGATGGGGTCCCTTGGATCAGTTTTGGGGTTAAAATAACCCAAGTTTTGATGTATATTTTGTAACTAATGTAAAGTCTCCATGATTTGTGGATGTGAAGTGCGTAGATGGCTAGGAGTCAAAGGGATTTTAGCCCCTTGTTTATGTAAAAGTTGAGTAGGTTTTGAGATCCACCCATGGTTCACGGACCATGGGATTGTATGTAAAAGGCTATAAATAGGTGTGTCTTAGAGAGTAAAAGGCATGTTTATGAATGTAATGGGTCAGTAAGAGAAAAGCGATAGCGCAGAGAGTGGACCAGATAAGAGAGAAAGGCTTTGCAACTGAGCGCACAGAGGCCTCGACAGAGTCTGTGGCTGAGTTATCGGACCCCTACAGCTAAGTGCGCAGGGTAGTTTTGAGTTTGTAAAGTTGAAATGAACATCAATAAAGAATATTACCGAAGAAGTATTGTGTCTATTTGTTTATTTCTGTTTACTTTTGTTTACGATATACGTTGTGGATGAATAAGATGTTTATGAAATATTGATATAATTTTGCATGATTATATTGGATAAATGTTAGATAATGTATGCAAGCATGTTTATATATTTTCCCGAAGACTATGAGGAATTATCTAATGTTTATTAATAACACAAGGTTATCTACGCAAGCCCTAATCTATAATTGTTCTCTGATGCATGTAAGTGGGTAAATCAATTGATAAGGGTCTGCAAAATCCAATCGTAGACCTTTGCGAAGGTCTTGAGATTGTTTGAATAGAGTTGCAGTATTGAGCCATAAGGGCTTATCGATCTATGTGAAGGCAGATCTAAGGTGCTAAAAGACATCACACTCATCTCTAGATGCAGAAACTTGGTTCTTGCATCCCCCCATACTGCTTCAGGTGAGACTACAGGCTGCGTTATGCGGGTTGTTTCCAAAAGGGCCAGTAGTGTAGGGATTTTTTGGTTGGTGCAACTAACTCTAAACTTGGGTCACTACCCCCTAAACCAACAGAGCAAAAAAGGGGTGTGTAAATTTGATGTTGAACATGCAAGGAATTATTCTCATTTCCCTCGTACAATTTATAGAAATGTGCCTCCATCACAATAAGCATTTCTTATTTTAATTCCTATTTGCAAATCCATTTTATAGACTTTTGAAATCAAATGTTTTAATGTAATAGTGTGTAAATATTGTGAACTCTCATATTTATGTGATATTTGTATAATTCCTGTAGAAACTCTGATAGATCTAGAATTCTAGTTAAATTAAACACAAGTAATTTGTTGATATTCAAGAGAGGAGAGAAAGAATTTGCTCCATAAAATCAATGTATTAAATTAATTAACAATAGTAATACATGAGAAACCAAACCTCTTGTCCCAAAGGGAGGTGGTTATATAGAAATTGTTGAATCTAGAAAACTAGGAAAAAACTAGTAAAAAAACTAGAAAAGGCTAAGAAAAGCTAAAGGGAGGCCTAAAATAGCAGCAATGACTCAAGAAAACCTATGCCAACTATCAACCATGAGGAAATCATGAGGAGGGGCACATTTCCCAAGGAATGCAACTTTAAAACATGCTAAAATTGTCTGGGGGACCAAATCCCTTTATTTAAGGGGGAATCTTCATGTGGGGCGCCAATCCTCAAATAACTCAAGTGGATGAGGTGTGGTTAGGTGTGAACATGCACTTAGATGTCTAAATGGTTTCGGAAAGTGGTTGGACCAATATTTCCATAATATTAAGCCTTTAAAGGCAAAAAACAAGGGAAAGTTGGTGCACCGAGCTAGTTTACCAAATACCAAGCGTGAACATGATTTTTAGTGCATGTGGCTAAGTCAAGGATACTTAGGCTAAAAAATAAATGTAGATGTTAGGATTATATTCCAACAACCCCCCTTCATCCTAACTCACTTATCTAAACTGAGTCCCGACCAAGATGCCATGTTAGGTACTCAGGTATAATAAATAAACGATCCTCATAAAATGAAGAAAGAGGGAAAACCTTGTGGGAAACCCCCCCGCCCCCCAAAAGAGGAAAAAAGGGCTAAGTGGCCAAAAGGGCCTACTCAATAGTCTCCACCACTCCAAGCATAGCTCTCAGTTCTGAAAATTTCTTTTCAGTGAAAGACTTGGTGAAGATGTTTGCAACCTGCTACTCAATGGGGCAGTACTGTAGTGATATGACTCGGTCACAGATCAGCTGGCGAATGTAATGCATGTGAATCTCAATGTGCTTGGTCCTCTGCCTCTGAACTGGATCAATCGATATCTAAATGGACCCCTGATTGTCACAAAATATGACAGTCAGAAGTGGATATTGAATACCAAACTCGGAGAAAAGCCCCTGCAACCAAACAACCTATGTCGTTGCATTCACTGCACCTCTATACTCTGCCTCGGATATAGATAAAGAAATCGTGGACTAATTCTTGCTAGACCAGAAAAAATGCCCTGAACTAAAGCTAAAAGCATAACCAGAGGTGGACTTGCGATCTGTACCATCGCCAGCCCAATCAGAATCTGTGTACCCAATCAGTGAAAGTGGGCAATCTACAGCATAAAAGATACCAAAACTGGAAGTACCTTTCACATATCTAAGGATTCTCTTTGCAGCTTTCCAGTGAAGCTCATGGGGCTCCTGCATATATCTAGAACAAAATTCTACTGCAAAATATATATCAAGTCGGGTGTGAGTAAGATACAACAAACTCCCAACCAACTGCTGATACAGTGTACTTTCCACCAAAGGTGTAGTACCCGCATCCTCAAATCTGATCCCCGAAAGAAAGGGAGATGATGTTGGCTTGCATTCTATCATCTGAAAGTGGACAAGTAGATCTGATGCATACTTATATTGTGCCATCTTGATCCCTGAAGTAGATTGAGAAACTTCAAGACCAAGAAAGTAGTGCAACAGTCCCAATTTGTCATGGAAAATCGATCGTGCAATGTTGATTTTTCCGAATCAATAACTGAGGTAAGGTTCCCTGTCATCAGTAAATCATCTACATAAAGTAATATCAGTAAAATAGAATCATCATGTTGTAGAAAATAAACATTTGGATCATATTTTCATGGAATGAATCCAATGGAAAGTAGGAAAGAATCCATCTTTGCATACCAGGCTCTGGGAGCCTGTTTTAGGCCATACAAAGATTTCTTTAATCTGAAACGAGGGAAGAGTTATGAATTTATCGCTATGGATGCTCCATGTATATCTCCTCCTTGTGATCTCCATGAAGAAATGCACTCTTCACATCCATGTGATGAACTTCCCATTTGCGAGAAGCAACAATGGCTAAAACTAGCCGAATGGAGTCCATGTTTGCAACTAGTGCAAATGTCTCTGTGTAATCTATGCCATGTACGTATGAGTATCCTTTTGCAACAAGTCAAGCTTTGTACTTGTTGTTCTCACCATCTGTAGCAATATTTTTTCGATAGACCCATCGGCATCGAATAAGCTTTCTTCCTTTCGGAAGTGGAACCAAGTCCCATGTGTTGTTTTCCATGAGAGCAGAGTACTCTTCATCCATGGCAGCCTCCCAAAGAGAGTTTCCAGTAGCCTCAGAGTGTGACTGTGGATCTAAACCAAGTTTCATATAACAATGTATGGGAAGCAATGGTTCAGTGGCAGCCAGGGTTTGAGGAGCCCCAAAAAACTATGATCTAGTCCTTCTTGCATCCACAGGATCACCGACTAGTTCACCTGCATCTTGCAGGGTTTTTTCTACCCAAGTTGGAAGCTGAGTTGGAGCAGCCATGACTTACTCCTCATCCTCTAAATCAGACCCAAGAGGATTCTCTGATGGCTACTCTGAAGTGATCAAATAAGTTTCAGACTCCTCCTCATCAGTGGCAACAAGCGGTTCCTCGGCAGGGTCTACTGAAAAATCATGCAGTGATTCTTCTTCAAACTTCACACTTCGAGCTACAAGGAATTTTTCAATGTGAGAGTCCAACAATCTATATCCTTTGACAGTGTTAGGATAACCAACAAATATACATTCAACACTTTGAGGCTCCAAAGCCTTCCTCTTATCTATCGGAACGTGAGTCCATGCTCGTGAACCAAAAATGCGAAAGTGCGACATTTTCGGTTTCTTACCAATCCAACATTCAAATGGAGTGGTGCCTTTGAGTGCTTTGTGAGGAATGTGGTTTTGAATGTATGTTTTAGAAATAATAGCTTCAGCCCATATCTTAGGAGCTAATGGTTTGGACTGTAGCATACAATTGACTATTTATTTTAACGACCGTTCTTTCCTCTCGCGACACCATTATGTTGTGGTGTATATGGCACTGTGTTGTAGCTGTATACCTGCATCAATACAAAGTTGTTGCACAAATCTATTGACATACTCCCCCCAATTATTAGTATGAAGTATCTTAATCTTACACCTAGACTCATTCTCAGCAAGTTCTTTAAATTCTACAAGGCATTCAAATACTTCTGATTTTAATTTCAGAAAAAATACCCAAGTAAAGCAAGCTAAATCATCTATGAAGGTGAGTACATATCGAGTCTACTGATTGAAGGCTGTAGGAATGGGCCTGTTATATCACTCTGAATCAGCCCAAGAGGTGAATAATCTCTCTGTGCTTTCCCTTTGTCAAACTTTTGCTTCAGATTCTTGCCAAGAATGCATCCTTGACATACACCGCTTGTGAATTTAATAGCGGGCAATCCTTCTACCATGTTTTCCTTGCTGAGTTGATGCAAGTACTTATAGTTTAGATGGCCAAATATTTCATGCCATAACCTACTGATATCATTATATTGTGATAGAAATATAGTGCTAATAGATTTAGGAACAAAGTGGGAGAAGAAATACAAACGAGAACCATGATCTGCAATTCCATGTGCAAGTTGTGAGCCCATGGAAATGTCGGTAATCACTATGGAGTCTGGAGTGAACTCCACCTTCCTTCTAGATCCAGAATGAGTGATCTGATATATCAAGAGAAGGTTTGTGAACAGAAAGGGAACATGAAGCACATTTGTGAAGCATCCCCCTTCAAGGTCTACAATTCCTTCTCTGCACACCTTTGTGGGTGTGGCATCTCCCAAGTAAAGTGGGGATTTGGTGCTTTCTTCGATGGAGGAAAATTCATTTCTTGATGCAGCCATATGATTCGATGCACCTGAATCAAGTATCCAAGTTGATGGAGTGGATGTGACAGCCATTAAATCATGACCATATCGTTCTCTCCCTCTCCCATCTCTCGTTCCGTTATCATCCTTTTTCTTTGCATTCTCGGGCAGTGCTGCTGCAATTGCCTAGCCATCTCAGCGATTGTTTTCCTCATGCAATTTTCTTCGGGATGAAAACCTTTGGAACAGTAGTTGCAAAGTGTTCTTTCCTTCTTCTTCTTACCCTTAGGCAAAGAAGAGCTCTCTGAAGTTTGTTTGGGTCTCTCCTTCTTATATTCATTAAATTTACCCTTCCCTTTTTCTTGTCTCTTCCACTGCTCTTTGGAGCATCAGTAGTAGCAAGTGCTTGGTTCTTTGAATGCTTAATGGCACCCATTTAGATTAACTTAGCTTGATCTTGAGTCAATGCTATAATGAAGTCATTCAATGTGTTAGGTTCCTATACCAATAGGTATCATTTCTCATGATTGACTATGGAAGGGCCAAATATGATCATCCTTTCCATGCTGCAAGGGTTCCATATTTTGTATATAGATAAAGAGAATTAAAAAATGTAAAGAGGGTATGCCCTAAAAGAAAAATCAAAGGGCAAGAAGAATGAATTGGTCGACAAAAGAAAAAGAAAATAAACCCCAAAGAAAGACCACGAAAGTGGCCAATCAAAATGCCACTACTATCTTATTTTGTGCAAAGCAAGCTCACAAAGTGCAAACACTATTTCATCACACTTGATGAATGGCCCAACAGTTCAATCTGGGCCAGTCCATATTTAAATTTCCTGTTGTAGAATAGAGAATGAAGATCTGTCCAAACAGTTTAAGCTTGGCAGACCAATAGTTAAGTAGAGAAGCAAAGGGTCTCAACTTCTTAATCTGAGCCCTTGGAGGCAATAAGGGTAGACCTAGATAGGAGGGTAGTCAAAATAAAAGAGCTAAATCAAGGTTTGCAAGTTCAAGTGCACCCAATCAAAAGGAAGAAAAAATGGTAGGAATTGTAGAATGGGTAAGTAGATTGAAGTTGCAGAAACAAGTCTATCAGCAGTGTCATCTCTTTCAATATGATCTACTTCATGGATATCTCTAATGCCATGGCAAAGGTGTGATGACAGATCGGATGTTGCATGTCTAACTTCCCCTCTCCTCCCTCACAACAAACACTCACTAACATCCCTTAAAGAGATTGGGATCTGCTCAAAAACTCTTAGCTTCATTCCATTTCCATCAAAGCTTAAATGAAAACTGCAGGTTTGCTTGAGATCCAAAAGCCACATTTCTTGTGTAAAAGTTTTGTTTCTCCTAACACCCTAAAGCCTAGGTGATTCAGTTTCATACACCTAGCGCTTCTCCCTCATATTCATATTAATATTCTAACTTTACTATATAAATCCCCTATATTTCCCCTCCCCTTATTATGTATAAAAATCCACAAAAACCCAAAAATATTGTAAATACCCTGCCCCGGCCTAATATGGCTATAAAATTTCTTTCGGGAGTCATTGGTCCACCTGGGACCAATAACAACCCGCCATTTTTCACCCTGGGATTCGTTAACCTCCGGTTGAACGAATAACCATAGCTGCCGTGCAAGAAACATTGGAATTTGATTAATCAAATAACCGCAGCTATTAAAAAGCTCTTAACCCAAAGTTAATAACCCCGCTAAACTCTATTAAGCATTAAAATAATGCGTGGGTCCCCCAGCATAAAGCCCCACCACCTAACTCTCCCGTCAATCATCTGATCCAGCGTTGTAGATCCAACGGCTCTCGTTGATATCGGAGCCGCCCCCGCACCCGCACGTTAGCTCCCGATGGAAAGTGGTTTTGCCGCGGTACGCAGGGACGCGTGTCCCATTCCTATTGCATCAGGCCCGCTCTGATAGAAACCACCCCCATACCAAAAGCAGTCTGACGGAAACCATTTACCTCCTGTTCTCCCCGCCGCGCACGTCATCCCCACGTCTGCGTCTGTGTCAGCACCCCCACCACTATGTCCTCTGCCGTGTCCGCCCCGTCACCCATCCACATTAACTGCCACGTCACCCTCCGTACCCGCTACGTGACAAAGCTACGTCATGATGACGTCATCCCAAAAAAAGCGCCAAAAAGGCCCAAATTTTGTCAAAAGTCGCAAAAGTCACGGTTTTTGTTTATTTTCTGTTTTATTGGTGGTGGAGACTGTGCATGCGAATTATGTTCAATCCGCCATCAATGTCCCAATCCGCCACCCAGGCATCTTCATGTTGCAAACCTGACCTCCTCAGATCCGTCTGCAACTACATTTCGCACCAAACTCTCGTAAAGCAGTTGTTTACCCATCAGTCACTCATAAACCCTGTTTTTTATGTGATTTCTCTGTTAAGATCACCGAGAGAGCTAAATTCAACTAAAATACACTGTTGCCTGCAAACCTCTGCACTCTAACTCATTGTTTGACCGTGTTTTTGGGCAAAACCTGCCAATTCTATGGCCCTCTGATAAATTGTCCATTGAACTTAAACTCGAGCTCGTGTCCGCCTGCAAAACCACCGAAAACACCTGCAAAAGCCGTGCTTTTTCCACAGTTTTTTAGCTTCCTCATTAAAAAAACCTTGCAGACTCTCTCTTCCCTTAAAGTTTTACTCAGTAAGACCATTTTCATATAAAACTCAGATTGCAGAATTCCTGTTAAAAAACCCACTGTCACTACTTTGTTTCCTGTTGAGACACAGACTCAAAATCCAAGTATAAGCACAGTGAATCATGGAGGCTCCAGTGGCCCTAAACATTGCACCCTTGAATGCACCTCATAAGCAGTTGGAGTGGTTACCTCTTGCTGATAGGGATTTCCAGATGGATGACATGGAGGGTCAAAAGCCTCACCTACAAGATTTTTGTGAAATAAGGAATAGTCATAAGAACAACACTGACATACTTAGAATCTGGGAGTCTAATATGCCTATATACTACCTGCCTTCAGTCAATGTCTTCCCTGACCTCATCCATCAATGTTGTGCTAATTATGAGCCTTCTCAAAGGGCAGTGATGGACCCTGCTGGAAATGTCCTCTTTTATATCACCCCTCAGTCTATAAATGAGATGCTGCACTTCGAGCCAACTTAGCCTTTTGTCCCTCTCACCATGAAAAATTTGCTAGACCAAGCCTCCAAGTTGTCCTCTGTAGAAGTTGACCGAATTGCCAAGTTGTTTATGCCACCAGATTGCTACTCCAGATAAAAAATCCCCTATCACCATGCCTGGTTTACTGAGGCTGGAAAATTGCTCATAGACATGATTTCCTACATCCTAGGATTCAGAACAAGTGATATTTTGGATGAGACTGTCTTTGCTTTGATGTCCATGTTTGCTCCAGGACAGCCCCCTACTATCAAGTATGATTATGCCACCTTCATAGCTAACAAAATTCACGAGCAGTTCATGAACTTAGAGAGGGAGAGAGTGTTCAAACACACTACATATATATACCATTTGATGTTGTACTATCAACCTGTAGTTTCCCAGTTCCCCTCAAAAAATTGGATGCTAAGGGGGAGCGAAGATATGTAATATTTTGGTCCTCAATATTCCATCATGTTGGTAGCTCCCCATACACATATTGTGAGTTTATTGACCTTTTCATATATCCAGCCACCTACTTGTTGTCAATAACTCCTCCTGCCAGGCTCTTTGTTGAAATGCAGAAAATCTTACACCTCTCAAAGGAATACAGCATTGCTCGTTGGTATTTTTACCAAGCCCATACAGTGATCAGGATCTATGGCTGTCAATTGGCTCCCTACAAACTGCAAAAATATGTCCCTATGAGACTCTTCGCCCTAGAATACTACCGGCAATTCAGTAGTTCAGACTTGACTCATTTCTATGGTGCTAGAAAAAAGCACAGCTCAAGATAAGGCACCAATTGGGCCCTTTTATCTTTAACAAAAGGGAAGAAGCATGGAAGGAGGCTGATACTATTTTGAGAGACAAACTTAAGCTGAAACAAAGTTTTCTTTGGTCACCATATGACCCTGAACATTTCATAAGCTTTAGGAGAGTCAAACACAAGCTTACAGGATATGTGCACTATAGTATCCCTCAAATTGAACAATATGCTAATCAACAGGAGTGGATAGAAGGCACACTAGTTGAGGAACTTACTGAAGAAGAGAGATTAGAAATGAAAGAGTTTGAAAAGACACTTGACCTAGACTCTGTTGGACAGGTGTTTTTCACATTTCCTCGACACCTTGGAGCAGGCACATCATCTGCCACAACTTTCCAACAACCTGCCCAAGGAAGTGCTCCACCTGCAGGGACATCTAAAGGCAAGGAGGTGCAGCATTCAGAGCAGCAGGAGACAATGGCAGACCGACCAGATACAGCAAAAGAACAATGTCAAGGGCAAACCCCTTCAGCATAAGCAAAAGCACCTGAAGTCCCTGTCTTACAAACTCCTCTCAATGAGGAAAGAGCCAAGAAAAGGGATAGGTGGGAAGAGACACCCACAGGGGCCTCCACAGAATAGCAAGGAGAGAAAAGGCAAAGGTTGAACCCCTACTCTGACGAAGAATTTACAGAGGAGACAGCAGGAAATCAAAGAGGTGAGGAAACAACCGAACAGCGGATTCCTCCAAGCATGGAAACATCAGCTAGCTCCTTTCAGCAGGAGCAAGAGAGACAACAAGGTGTGGACGTTACCTCCACCAAGCAGCAGAGCAAGCAAGGCTCTGACATAAAGAAGACATTCACTGAAATCAAGGCCTGAAATGACCCAGTAAGGTTCCAGCTCTATAACCAATTACTAAGAATGGCTCCCACCAATCAACAGAGGCTAATGGCAGCCTATGATATCCAAGAAGGGAAAATGACCCTCAGTCATTTCAGGCCTACAGTACAGCAGCCCCAGTCAGCTGTTGATTATATCAGAACCAATCTGGAAGTCCTTGCTAAAGACATCCACCCAATGGACCAGATTGAGTTACACAAACAAACTGGAGAAATGGTGTACTCCACCCTGGCAGATAAGGAAATATTGGCCCACAGATTACAAAATTCACTTCACAACACTTCTGCCCAATTGGAATTAAAGAAAGCCTCATCACAAGCCAAGGACAATAGAATCAAATCGTTGGAGGAGATCATTATGGAGCTCGGACATGATCCCAATGATCCCAAGGGCATACAGGCTTTAATTAAGAAGAAAGAAGAAGACATAACAGCCCTCAGAAAAAAACTCAGGCTGCCAGCCACAATACATCCTCAAACTATAGAGGTAGCACAACAGAAAGAAGAAGAGGATGTAGTAAGTTTTCTTATGAGGATGCATGAAAGACTGATAGAAATAGAGAAAGCCTTGGAGGCATCACTGCAAGGAAAACAGGGAGAGTTGGCCTCTCAGCCAGCTCAAACAGCTTTAACTCTTGGAACTGCTCCTCCTACAGTCACCATAGCAGTCCCTCCTACTGATCCAACATCAACAGCAGGTACCTTAGCTCCAGCCTCAACTTCAGCGACAGTTACAGCAACAACTACAGCAACAACAGAACAAGAAGCCAGCCTGAGTATGGAGGAGATGATGAAAGAAATAAAGGTTCTGGAACTACAAATGGCAGAATTAAAAGAGGCCAAAGAAAAGCTGGCCAAAATCGAGGTAAAATATGACAAATCAAATATGGATGTAGCTGAGAAGACAAGGGAAATAAAGGCCTTGGACAATAAAATAAAGTCCTTAGAGAAAGAGCTTACTCTAGATAAAACTCTAGCTGAAATCAAGAAAATTTTGTGGGCCAAAATCAGCCAATCTATCACTGACCAATGGCAATCGATTCAGACTATACATGAGCAAATAGAATTGATAGGCTTAGCTCAATTTGAGGCTCAAAAGGCCAGAGCATCATTGGGAAATATGCCTGAGCAAGCCAATAGAATGATTCAATTTTTGAACACTCATACCAAAGAGCAGTTGGCAACGCTAGATATCAGGAACAGGACAGACACCATTTTGATGGTGAAAAAGGTGTTGACCCTAAGGAATTTTGTACAGACTTTAGAAAGAAAGTGCCAAGAAATGCAGGCAGAAATAAATGCCTTCAAACTAAAGTTTGCCACATTGTAGAGCAAAGGATTACCCAGCTTGTTAACCAGCAGTGGAAGACTGCTAACACATGAACAGTATGCCAACAGGGTAAATAAGTATGTCTCCAATCAAATTACAGCATCCTCAAGCACCTCAGGAGAAACAGGGCCTCCCTCTGGACAAAGTCTTTATGACAAATTAGAAAATCTGTTCTACATTGAACATGAGATAAACCATCTTTTTGAACTCCAGCCCAATTTTTATAGATACACTGAAGCTGATGAAACACTGATAAAGATACAAAGACATCAATTGCCTAGAGAAGACTGGTGGCAAGGAATGTTGGAGGTTCTACCGAGGTAATTTTGTTTCTGTTTCTTTTTTGGTCAGCTATAGGTCAGCAAACTCAAATGCATGGGCCACCTGTCAAAGGGTAAAAACAGCAACAAGAAGAAGTCAAATTGTGACTGCAGCTCATTAATGAATAACCAAGCACTGATGACAAGGCCAACACAGCAACACAGCAAGACATCAAGGCAGAAAATGCAGGAAACGCAGAGTAAAGACACAGCTACCAGCCGACTCACTAAGTCCAAAAGGTCAAAAAATCTCTGACAAATTGGACAGCCAGCACGCCAACATTTACTACGGCATTTATCTCTCATCAACTTCTTCTGAAGAGTTGGTAAAGGAAGTTATGGCTTGAGAACTTATCTACACATCATTTTGTATCCCCTTTTTGTATAAATACCTCCCCATAATATGTATTTGAGGTTGGTGATTTTCTCTCTGGACTGCACTGTAATTTTGAGACTCTCTAATACAAATGTTGTTGAAGTTCAGTGTTGCTACATCGTTTGAATGTGGATTTGATGTTCTGGGAACTGCTACAGAATTCCTATGTCTTTTTATGGATCAATAAGTTGCTCTAACCTGCGTTTATGTTTTCTGTGTTTGCAAATTTCATGCATGTTTCATGATCTTAGTAACAGAGAAAAAGAATAGCCCAGAGTTTTTTTAAATACACTCTGTGTTCAATCTCTGCTATTAATTATGTTTTCTTCAGAGTTAGTCATAAATAGGAATTCTTAGCTGCTCTTGTTTTCACTAATTCTTTCATTTTGAATACTATTTAGGAATTCTTAACTGCTCCCTGATAATATTCAAGCACTTTCCCTCTGCCAACATGATCAAGGATCCTTGACTGCCCTTCATCCACTAGCCTACATCCCATAAACTTCCATATCTAAAAATTGTTCCAAAACTGATTATCTTGCTCTGTAGCATTGCCCTTTACCAAAGAAACACCTTCAGCAGTACACCATCATTGACCCCATTGCCCAATGGTATAAACTGTTTTGGACTTGCATCCCAGCTCTATTTGAGATCACCATCCAACAAACTAAAAACCAAACTCTGTGCATCATAACTAGCCTAAAATACTTCAAAACAAAGTTAAATTACAAAGAGAGAGCCCTCTCTGGTTGCAGATTGGCTAGAATCTGCAGCTAAAAGATTGGTTAGTGGTTACCTCAGTCGTATTCCCTTCTAGAGGCAGGGAACAACCTGAGTGATAACATAATTGGCGCCTCCACTGGGGAACTGAATGACTATTTGTAACTACGGTCTATTTTCTAAAGCTACAGATGGAGCCTAAAGTTATCCAGGTAGCCTCTAAAACTGTTCTTGCTGTCCATTTACAGGAGTAAGTAAAAGCTGCTTCAGTTGATCTCTAGTCTAGTTTTAGCCCTTAGACAGTTGTCCCAAAGATTTGACCAGTTTCCTTCCTTCAACATATTCAAAGGAAAGCCCAAGGCCTCCCATATTTCAAAGAACTTCTTGTAGAAATATTGTAAAAAATTGTGATCTCAAAACATTTCCAGAAAATACCAAAAATAGATTTAGAAGCTAGCTCCAAAGAAGAAAACTCGTTACACCAGGTCAAATCTTGACCCAGATCCTCCAACTATTTTTGAAAATCCTAACTTGATCTCTAAGACCCTTAGAAAACAAGAAAGTATAGAAAAATCTGTTGATTTAGACCTTGATATACCTCAGCAAAACCCTACTAAATCTAAGTTCACCCCTGGGAGAGCAACATTCATTTCAACAGCCTCTCCTAGTTCCTCATCCACACCTCAAATTATCCTCTCCACTCCCCCATCCACTGCACAAATTTCCACTGTTGTCCCTACTGTTCTAGCTGTTTTATTTCTTCCTGTTGTCCCATTTATCCCTGTAAATATGGCAAACCGTTATGCTCCTCTGCAGTTGCCTGGAAATCTAGGGGCTATGCCTCAGGATTATCATAGAAAAATCACATATTTTGATGGTACAGGCTCCTATACAGCCCAGCAACACACTAAGAAAATGCAAGACTATTTTGAGAACTATGAAATTGATGATGATGATGTGAGAATGAAGATCTTTGTCCAAAGTCTAACTGGTGATGTAAGAATTTGGTTTAGAGCACTTGCTGTAAATTCTATAGCCGATTCAGAAGCTCTTTATCAACATTTTTTAAACAGATAGGAAAAGAAGAAAGACCCTTTACACATTTTAATAGAATATGACAATTTGAAAAGAGGCCCACAAGAAACTGTCCAAGACTATTGTGCTAGGTTCAAAAATGTCTATAATGCTATTCCTCAGAACCTTAGACCTCCACCTGACTTGGCCTTGATCAAATTCCCTGATGGATTTGACTCTGACATGGCATATCAACTGAGGGAAAGAGCCCCTCCAAGCTTAGCATACATGCAGAATATAGCTGTTAGTGTGGAGACAAACCTGATTGCTAAACGAAATAGGGCAAGAGCCGAAAGAAGAACCACTTTCAAAGAAGAGCCTTCAGCATTTGAGCAAAAACTTGATGCAATCATCAAAGGCATGGACAGACTTGGAGATAGGGTGGAAACTATTGAAAGGAAATCATCTTGCGAAGGTCAACCAAGTAACACTACAAGAAACCCAAACTTTAGAAAAAACCAAATTCCAAATGTTGGAAGGGTTGGCCCTGACCAAAGCATCAAACCTCCGTTTCAAGAAAACTATGCAAAAGCCTCAACATCTAGTGAACCAACAGAGGACACCCAAATCAATCTAATGGGGTTAAACAGTGAGCAACAAATCTTCCTAACCCAAGATGACCAAGAAGCTCATAATTTCAATCAATTTCAAACCAAATCTGGAGAGTCATTTGATTTCAGGGAAGGCTATGATGCAGCGGTCTATGAGGTTCATAAACAGTACAAATTAAGAAGCAGAACAATAGATGTGCCTAAACCTGCCAAGCTGAAAGATACTAAGCAGCCAAAGAAAACAAAAGACAAAGCTGTCCTGACAGAACTCCCTGCTAGAATAGATCCCAACCCAAAGGAGGCCACTGTTGAGGACATATCAGAGGTACAGCCCTCAAAAAATCAACCATACACACCCTCTACTCCGAAAGAAAATGTAACCAGCCCTCCTAAAAATAATTTCAAAACAGATTTAGTTCAGAACAACACTCATGATCAAGAGAAGGTCACTGAAAATTCAGCTGAAAAGGAAAAGTTTGTTGTCCATAACACAAGAATTCAAGTGGAAAAACCTTTTAACTTAGAAACAGAAATTGGCAAGCTAAAAATAGCTATTCCTCTGTCTGAATTGGCTAAACACGAAGTGTATAGGGAACAAATCAATAGGTCACTCCAAATACCAGAGAATAGGGATGCAGTCAATGTTTTAGATGACCAACCAGAACTGATTTTTGGTCCTGAAGTCAATGGTAAAATAGTAGATGGAGGGGTTCCTCCATTCTATGTGAGCTTAAACATTCATGACAAAGTGTTGCATAATGCAATGTTTGATTCAGGAGCTTCCCATAACCTAATGCCTAAGTCTGTGATGGAAAGACTAGACCTAGATATCACAAGGCCATACAAAGACTTGTTCTCATTTGATTCCAGCCAGGTCAGGTGTCTAGGCCTAATTAAAGACCTTTGTGTATCTTTGGTCCAATATCCAGCGAAAACAATCTTGATGGATGTGGTGGTAGCTGATATTCCACCTAAGTATGGTATGCTTTTGTCCAGATCTTGGGGTGCAAAACTCCAAGGGTCTTTGCAACTAGACATGTCCTATGCCACTATTTCAGTCTTTGGCCAGCCAAAGAGATTGTACAGGGAAACATTAATGAAATATGTGGTTAGTAGTCAAGAGAAACCCCAAAACTTCCCCATCTATTCTATGCATTCTGATATGGATTCATTCATTTTATATAATGCTGAGATGTGTCCCAAAACTAATGTCAAACTCCTGAAAATAGCACAAACTGAAAGCATAAATGAACAATCTAGTGCCCAAGATCAAAAAAATATTGATGTGATTGATGCAACAAAGGAAAATGACATATCATATGAGTTACGAGAGCCAAATCTGCCCACTGAACAAGGTTCCAAAACTCTTAAGGCTAGTCATAACCAAGAAATCTTATGGTACTTAGAGTTTGATGGCTCAGTGAACAAATTAGGAGCAGGGGCAGGGGTTTGGACACACAACATGCAAAATTACCATGTTGAATGTCATGCATATAGGTTAAATTTCAGATGCACAAACAATATGGCCGAGTATGAAGCCCTTTTATTAGGACTCAAACTGATCAGAGGTCTAAGGGCAACCAAGGTTTCAATTCTAGGGGAGTCATATTTGATTATCCAACAAATGAAGGGAAATTTTGTTACAAATTATCTTAGGTTGAGAGCTTACAGAGGGGCAGCCATTGAAATACTTAACACCTTCTCAGAATCTCAACTCACCAAAATTCCAAGAAAACACAATTTACGTGCACATAGCTTGGCAACTTTTGCTAGCACTTGCAAGCTACCATTTGAACCCAACCACCGCTTCACTGCTAAAATCAAACACAGACCTGTTGTCCCAGATAATGTCCAAAATTAGCAAGTCTTTGAAAATGATACACAAATAAACAATTTCCTGACTTTGAAAGAGGAATTCTCAAGTATAAACATCGACACTAGCACCATTGATGATCAACGCCAAATAGACACAAGGGAGCAAAGCATATCAGCTGAAATAGCAAATTTAATTTTGCATCCAACAACCTTTGACTGTAAAAATTTGCAAGAGCTGGAGGAATTAGACCTTGACGAAATCGTTGAGGAAGAATCTGAAGTAATTGAACTAAAGGATAATTTTCTGCCTACGGGCTTAACTCCTTTAGAGGATATATTTGATTCAAATGATATTCCAAGAAAGCCAAAAATGCAACCACTGAATGCAGAAATAGAGGACTGCAACATTGGAACCATAGAAAATCCCAAAATGATAAAACTCTCCAAAGCATTACCTGCTGATCAAAAGTTGAAATGTATTGAGTTGTTTAAGGAGTTCCAAGATGTCTTTGCATGGAGCTATGAGGACCTCAAGTCCTATGATACTTCGATCATCCAACATACTATACCTTTGAAAGAGAATCAAAAACCTTTTAAACAAAAGCTTAGAAGGGTGAACCCTGTCCTCCTTCCCCTCATTGAAAAGGAAGTTAAACGAATGTATGAAGTTGGAATCATTGCACCTATCAGGTTCTTAGAGTGGATTTCAAATCTAGTGCCTACTAGGAAGAAAATGGGAGAGATAAGACTGTGTGTTGATTTGAGAAATTTGAAGAAAGTCTCTCTCAAAGACCATTACCCTTTACCAAAAATGGATCATATCCTACAAAGGGTAGTAGGAGCTTCTAGGATCTCACTGTTAGATGGATTCTCAAGATTCAATCAGATTTTAGTCCATCCAGATGATCAAGACAAAACTGCCTTTACAACACCTTGGGGAACCTTCAAATATGTGAAAATGCCTTTTGGACTCAAAAATGTTGGGGCCACATTTCAAAGAGCAATGGACATAGCCTTTGCCAAGAAGATCCATGATTTCTTGGTCATATACCTTGATGATCTCACTGCTTTTTCAAAGTCAGACCAAGAACATTTAGAGCATTTAAGGCAAGTGTTCCTAATTTTTAGAAAGTATGGCATATCATTGAACCCAAAGAAATCATTGTTCGGCCTAGAAGAAGGTAAACTCCTAGGTCACATAATTTCAAAAGATGGCATTAGAATTGACCCGGAAAGAATACAAGCTATCCTCCAAGTGCCTCACCCAAGAAACATCAAAGAACTGCAAGCTTTTTTAGGTAAGATCAACTTCCTAAGGAGATTCATTCCCAATTTGGCCGAGCTAATAAGACTATTGACTAACATGCTGAAGAAAGATTCTAAAGTCAAATGGACAATGGAAACTAAACAAGCCTTTGAGGACATCAAAACAGCCTTAACAAAAACACCAGTCCTCACCAGCCCCAAGTTTGATAGAGACTTCATGATTTTTTCTTTTGCATTTGAGCATACTATTGCTGCTGTCCTATTGCAAAAAGATGACCAAGGATGTGAGAAGCCCATTGCTTTTTTCAGCAAAGCACTTAGAGATGCTCCACTTAAATATCAGATCATGGAAAAACAAGCTTATGCCCTTGTAAAAGCCATCAAGGATTTCAGAGTTTATATCTTGTACTCACATGTGATAGCCTATGTTCCAAATGTTGTGGTTAAAGATATTTTAACTCAAGAAGGAATTGAAGGTAAAAGGGGCAAATGGATAGCTAACATTTTAGAGTATGACATTGAAATCAAGCCTACAAAACTCATAAAAGGACAAGGGTTAGCTAAATTAATGACTGAAACCAATTTCCAAGCCCTTGACATCAATGATCTGGATAACGAACAGGAGATGGCGACTCCATATATCAATCAGGCTTTTCTACAATCACCTTGGTATACTGATATTTGTTTTATATTGTTAAACCTGAAAGCTCCTCCAAGGTTATCCAGGACTAAAAAGAGATTCTTGAAAATGAAAGCATCAAAGTTTTTTATTATAGACAATGTTTTATTTTGGAAAAACCATGAAGGTATTTTGCTCAATTGCCTAATTCAGGATGAAACTGACAAAATACTCAAGGAATTTCATGCAGGGGACTGTGGAGGACACTTGTATTGGAAGTCAACAGTTGATAAGATTCTAAGAGCTGGTTTTTATTGGCCCTCCCTATTTGCTGATGTGAAAAAATTTGTAGTTTCATGCCATAAATGCCAGATCTTTGAAGGCAAGAGAAAGTTGTTGCCTTTACCCCTCAGGCCCATTTCAACTGAAAGACCATTTCAACAATGGGGTCTAGACTTCATTGGATAAATTCACCCTTCTTCTTCTGGCCAACACAAGTGGATTTTGACTGCCACAGACTATTTTACCAAATGGATAGAAGCCATCCCTTGTAGGCAAGCCAATGACTCAATCATCATGCAATTTTTAGAAAACAAAATCTTGTCTAGATTTGGTTGTCCGGAGAAGATTATTACTGACAATGCTGCTGCTTTTAAATCCAAAAGAATGACCAATTTCTGTCATAAGTACCACATTACCTTGGGCCACTCCATAGCCTATTACCCTCAAGTTAATTGCCTAGCTAAGTCATCTAATAAGAGCTTGATCAACATCATCAAAAAATTCTTGGAGGAGAATAAAAAGAATTGGCATAAAAAGCTTGTAAATGCACTTTGGGCAGACCGATTGACCACCAAAAGATCCATTGGAACAAGTCCATATGAATTGGTTTATTGCATGGAGGCAAGATTCCCTTCATCTTTGGGAATCCAAGTGATAAAGTTACTGCAAGAAATACAAGCAGAACCTAATGATATTCAGAGAAGTACCAATCAAACTATTCACTTGCAGCGGACTAGAGAGGAAGTATATCAGAGAACCCAGGTTCTGCAAGATAAACTCAAGAAGATCTTTGAGAAAAGAGCAAAAGCTGAAGATTTCCTCATAGGAAACAAAGTGCTGAGGTGGGACTCTAAGAGGGAAGACAAAGGAAAGCATGGCAAATTTGATTTCTTATGGAAGGGACCTTATGTCATTCAGGTTGTACAAGGTAACAACACCTATTTGTTGAAGAGTTTGGATGGCACAGAAGCTGAGGAGGGCCCAGTCAATGGGCGAATACTCAAGCATTATTTTGATTCTCTTTGATCAACATAACACAACTGTATATTGTACATAAATAGTTGTTTTTCCAGCAGTTTTCATTTACAGCAATTAGATAAGGAACAAGATGCAGAAGATTTTGAGGAAAAAGTCAAGGAATTATACCACCTTTGTGTATACTTTGAATTTATCAGAAGAGAACAAAAGAAAACCTGGGAATTATAAAGATGATGATAAACACTCAGAGAAACCAGCAAAAACAGAGATGTAATTTTGCACAGATCAGCTCATGAGAACTGCACACATGCTACAAAGGTTCAGATTATTGGTCTCCAGGAGAAGGAAGTTTCAGATTACAGCAGCCAACTAAGAATAAGGCCATCTGACTTGCTATTCTTGGCTTTTCACCTGAAAAATCCATCCCCAAGTGGAGCCATTGTTCGGTTCCTATACCAATAGGTATCATTTCTCATGATTGACTATGGAAGGGCCAAATATGATCATCCTTTCCATGCTGTAAGGGTTCCATATTTTGTATATAGATATGTTGGCATTATGGCTAAATTTTTGTCCTTGATGGCAACCCATTCAGGTGATAGATCACAGTACTTCAAGTCGGCAGCAGAGATTGATGATCAGCTATCAAATATTGAAGAAAATAAGGGGTACGCAGGTACACCTTACATAAGGTGCGTACACACAAGTCAGTGTTACATAAAGTGCGTACATACCCGCAGTTATCCCGTTCAGGAGGTGCGTACCCCCAGTGCACACATTTCAAGGCAAAGAAATTCACATGTGGGGTTTTCTTATGTTTTACTCTTGGTATTTAGTCGACGGTATTGGGTTATTATGGTGTCGGCTCGTGGTATTGATCCATGTTTTAAGGAAGAGCTTTCCTATATAAAGCAAAGGAGATCATTTGGCTTGAGCATGTTTTTGGGTTGAATATCTTATGAGGGCTAGATCTAGTCTAGATCTAAATAAGGTGAATCTATTGATGGACTGAGATCTCTTCGGCGCATGTTCAGATCTGTAGATCTGATTGTCTGGGTTATTTCTGAAGTCTTTAAATCATCTATGCCCGAAGGTACGCAGGTACAGTGAAAGAAAAGTGCGTGCATACGCAGGAACGAAGCGTTTCAGGTGCGCCGGTACGTAGGCACAGAAGGGTTTCAGGTGCGCCGGTACGCAGGCACAGAAGGGTTTCAGGTGCGCCGGTACGCAGGCACAGAAGGGTTTCAGGTGCGCCGGTACGCAGGCACAGAAGCGTTGCAGGTGCGCCGGTACGCAGGCACAGAAGGGTTGCAGGTGCGGAGGTCCGTAGGCAGTTCAATGAACTCAGAGCGAGGTACGCAGGCGAACAGTTGAGCAGGGTGCGTACTGTAAGCAGTTGAGCAGGGTGCTTACTGTAAGCAGGCAAGCAGTTGAGCAGGGTGCTTACGTAATCAGGCGAGCAGTTGAACAGGGTGCTTACTTCTCTTAAGATCTTTGTTTATCATTACTGTGTTCTGGGTTTGGTTCTATTATTGTTGATCTGGTCACTACAGTTGACTGGGTGATTTTCTTATACTTTATGATCATTTGATGCTTATGGATCCAGTTTGAAAATTTATGAAAAGTGGTCCTTGTAAGAAAAGAAGTAGGGGGTTATAGCTCCCTTCCAGGAGAGACTGGAAAACGAGAGAGAGTTGTAGCTCTCTGCAGGTTGCAGCCTGTGTACTGTTAAAGGACTGCACCAGTACAAAACCATTGTAAAAGGAGTTTCTAATTTGAAAGAAGATAGAGACATATTGCAGCAGGTGGTTTTCACCCACATTGGGTTTCCACCTTACATCTTGTGTTCTTTGGTGTGACTATCTGTTTTCTTTGTTCATGCTCATTATTTGATGGTACTGACATGCAAAAATAATTCAAAGAACAAATAAAGAAGATTTATTAAAAGAATTAGATAATACTGATTCACCCCCCCTCTCAGTATTATTTCCAACAATTGGTATCAGAGCAGGTCCTTCAGAGAAGCTTGATCGCTTGAAGGTAGATCGTTCATCATGAGCAACTACAAGAGAGAAGCATCAATCAGGCCACCGGTTTTTGATGGGACAAACTTCAATTATTGGAAGGTAAGAGTTACTGCCTATCTTCAATCTCTTGGTACAAAAGTTTGGGACATCGTAGAGACAGGCTACGCTTTTCCTTCAGCTACTCCTACAGATGCAGCCGAGAAAAAGAAGTATGAAACAAATGCAAAAGCAGTCAGTACTCTATTAGGATGTATATCTCAATCAGAATTCATGAAGGTAATGCACTATAAATCCGCAAAAGAGATATGGGACAAAATTGTCACGATCTATGAAGGAGATGAACAGGTAAAGCGTGCTAAACTTCAAACTCTCAGAATTCAGTATGAGACTCTCAAAATGTATAATGATAAAAGTGTGGCTAACTATTTTCTTCGGGTAGATGAGGTTGTTAACTGTATGAAAAATTTGGGTGAAGAAATAAAAGAGGCTATTGTGGTTGAAAAGGTTCTAAGATCATTGTCCCCCAAGTTTGAATCTAAAGTATCTGCAATAGAAGGAAAATCTACGAATTCTTACTATGTCTCAGCTACATGGAATTCTAACTGCTTATGAAATGAGAAAGGGAGGTCCATCAGACAGAAGAGAAGTTGCTTTCAAGGCATCAGGCAAAGGAGATTATTATGAAGCGAGCCATGTCCCAGAAGAAGAGGAAGAAGAATCAAATTTTGTCAGAAATATTCAAAGGGGTTCTGGAAGGTTCAGAGGTAAGTTACCTTTTAAATGCTTTGCTTGTGGAAGTGTAGGTCATTATGCTGCAAAATGTCCTTATAAGGATAAAGGAAAGGAACCTGCTAGATGGAACAAGAAACAGAATGCAAATAAGAAAAGCTACTACACTCATGAAGATAGTGATGGTCTATCAAACAGTGATGAAGATGAACAAGGTAATGAATATAAGTTGTTAATGGCATTTGAAGATGATGATTATATGGATGCTATAGATGTGGATAACCTTTATGATGAAATTACTAGACTCAAGAGATGTATAGAAGAAAAGAACATGATCATTGATACTCTACAATTTCAAATTGATGAAAAGGAAAAACATCTTGAAAAATTAGAAGGTGAAATTGTTGGTCTTAGAAAAGAAATTGAGAAAACAAAAGCTATTAATCTCAAGTTTGTCAAAGGATCTGAAACTTTGGATGAGATTATCAATGTGCAGCGGTCTCCACTAAACAAGACAGGTCTAGGCTATAATGGAGAAACTTCTCAAGCATCCACCTCAAAAAGTTATCTTGATGCAGCAAGAAGAAATGAGCAAAAGCACAATGAAGATCATCAGGTAAAGCAGGGACAAATTACAAACAGAAACTATCAGGGGCAATCCATCTTAAGAGTGAAAAAAAGCTACAACTAGCCGCAAGTAAAATCTTCTCAATTTGGTTCAAGAATAGATGACAATAGAAATTACAATCAATTGGCTGGTAGATTCGATAACCGCAGAAGTTTCTTCAATGGACAATGCTTTTCTTGCCATAACTTTGGTCACAAAGCAGCTCAATGTGTTGCATATAAAACGATCATGACTAGGGAAGCTCAAAAACAAAGAAGTATGACCGGGATTACAAAAAGGACCTATAACAAGTTTTCGGTTCTTGAAAATGAAGTTGAATGTTCTATTTGCAATGACTTTGGTCATGAAGACTCTGAATGCAGGAGCAGGTTTCAGCAGAAAAAGGAACAAGCCTCAAGCACCAAAACATGGAGAATAAAGGAACCACAAATAGAAAGATGTGGGATAGCTTTTTATGCAGAGGGATAGGAAAATCTATGGTACATTGACAGTGGATGTTTGAAGCATATGACAGGTGATAAAGAAAAACTTGAGTCATATTCTGCTCTAGAAAAAGGAAAGAAAGTCTCTTTTGGAAATGATACTCCTGCAACTATAAAAGGAAAAGGCATTGCTCAGTTAAAAGAAAAGGTCAAGGCTGGAAATGTTTTGTATGTTGATGGATTGAAGCATAATCTTCTAAGTGTCAGCCAGATGTGTGATCAAAGAACCGAGGTTATATTCAGATCAAATGGATGTCTTGTTCGTGATCTTGATACAGGTAAAACAGTGATCAAAGGCAAAAGAACTCCAAATAATCTGTACATATTTGAAGAAGGACAACAACAATGCTATCTGAGTAAGGATGATGAGCACTGGTTATGGCATCGGAGGTTGGGACATCTAAGCTTTTCACAAATAAGGAAAGCATGCAAATATCAGGCAGTTCGCGACCTTCCAGATATCAAAATTCCTGACAACACCATATGCAAATCATGTCAGTTTGGAAAACAAACCAGAACTAACTTTCCAGAGAAAGAAGGATCAGCTAGCATGCCTCTTGAGCTAGTACATACAGATACATGCGGTCCTTTCAGGAAAAGAACACCTCGAGGAGAAGAATACTTGATATTATTCATTGACGATTTCTCCAGGTTTGTCTGGTTAGGACTTATGAAGCACAAAGATGAAGCATTCGAAAAATTCAAATCCTTCAAAGCCTTGGTTGAAAATGAATCAGGTCACAAAATTAAGTGCCTCAGATCCGACAGAGGTGGGGAATTTACTTCAAATGAATTTTTCGATTTCTGTGAAGAACATGGGATAAGAAGAGAATTCTCTACAGCAAGAACTCCTCAGCAAAATGGAGTTGTGGAAAGAATGAACAGAACAGTCCAACAAATGGCTCGTGCTATGCTTGATGAGTCAGGAACTCCCGCAACTTTCTGGGGTGAAGCTGCACATGCTGCAGTTGTTATTCTCAACAAAACAAATGTCCGGGTGAACAGCACTCAAACTCCTCATGAGCTCTGGAGTGGTAGGACTCCTTCGTTAAAGCACTTCAAAATCTTTGGGAGCAAATGCTATATCAAGAATACTGATGAGCAGCTTGGCAAACTTGAACCTAGAGCAGATGAAGGCATTCTTCTTGGTTACTCTCCACATAGCAAAGCATACAAATGCTACA
Source organism: Pinus tabuliformis (assembly GCA_031772625.1). Classification (NCBI taxonomy): domain Eukaryota; kingdom Viridiplantae; phylum Streptophyta; class Pinopsida; order Pinales; family Pinaceae; genus Pinus; species Pinus tabuliformis. The sequence goes on from CM062808.1 coordinate 159,778,084, forward strand.
ATAAAAGACTTGGCAGAATTGTTGACAGCATTGATGTAGTGGTTGATGAGAAGGGATACATTCCTAGGCAAGTACATCATGAAGACATCGAAGAAGATGAAGGCTACCCCCAACGACAGAATGATGAAGAAGAAGAACCAGAGGAGCAAACAAGAATAGAAGAAAAGACTCCATCCAGATATGTTCAGAAGAATCATCCAGAATCTCAGATTATGGGGCAGAAAGAAGCAGGTGTACAAACAAGAAGAACAGTTGCAGAAGCTTCAAGCTATTTGGCATTACTCTCCTCTACTGAACCACAAAATGTGAAAGAGGCATGCGAAGATGAATGTTGGGTGAAAGCAATGGATGAAGAACTTGAGCAGATCGAAAAGAACAACACTTGGGAGCTGGTTCCTAGACCAAAGGATAAGAATGTTATCGGAACAAAATGGGTCTTCAAAAATAAATTGAATGAAAATGGAGAAGTAATTAGAAACAAAGCCAGACTTGTTTGTAAAGGGTATGCACAGCAAGAAGGAATAGACTTTGAAGAAACCTTTGCTCCTGTTGCAAGACTTGAGGCCATCCGAATGTTCCTTGCTCTCTCAAGTTTTCAAAACTTCAAAGTATTTCAAATGGACGTGAAATCAGCCTTTCTAAATGGAGACTTGGAAGAAGAAGTATACATTGAACAGCCAGATGGGTTCATTCTTGGAAATGATCCAAATCTTGTATGCAGATTGAAAAAGGCTCTCTATGGTCTCAAACAAGCTCCAAGGGCTTGGTACTACCGTTTGGACAAATATCTTCATCAACAAGGTTTTTCAAAAGGATCAGCAGATAGCAATCTTTATATAAAAGTTGAAAATGACAAATTGCTAATACTTGTTGTGTATGTAGATGACATTATTTTTGGGAGCAATGAAGAAGCTATGAGTCAAAGTTTTGCCTTGGTCATGCAGAAAGAATTTGAAATGTCCTTGCTAGGAGAACTGACATATTTCCTTGGTTTGCAAATCCAACAAAAAGAAGGAGGAATCTTTTTATCTCAAACCAAGTATCTCAAACAGATTTTGAAGAAATATGGTATGGAAGATGCAAAACCAGTATGTACACCCATGGTCACAGGATGTAGCCTCAGTGCAAATGATGAATCTGCAGCAGTACATCAACCAACCTACAGATCTATGATTGGAAGTTTACTTTATTTGACAGGTACCCGACCGGACATCATGCATGCAGTTGGAATAGTTGGAAGATTTCAGGCAAATCCGAAGGAGACTCATCTTCAGGCAGTGAAGAGAATTTTCAAATATCTTCAAGGGACTCAAAATTATGGCTTATGGTATCCTAGAGATACAGATCTTACACTTCATGCTTATACAGATGCAGATTGGGCCGGAAGCGTGGATGACAGGAAAAGCACAAGTGGTGGTGCGTTCTTTATGGGTTCCAGACTGGTATCTTGGTTCAGCAAGAAACAGAGTTCGATTGCCTTGTCTACAGCTGAAGCGGAATATGTTGCTGCTGCATCTTGTTGCACCCAACTCCTTTGGATGATGCAGACTTTGCAGGATTTTCAAATCACTTGTACACCACCTATCCCCATCTTATGTGATAACACAAGTGCAATCAGCATCTCAAAGAATCCGGTTATGCATTCAAAAACCAAGCACATACCAATCAAGTATCATTTTCTCTGGGAACAAGTGCTTGAACAGAAGGTCAAGTTGGAGTATGTTCCTTCTAAGGAACAAGTTGCTGATATTCTCACCAAACCATTGCCCAGGGACACTTTTGAATACCTCAGGCAAAAGCTGGGGGTTGTTGATGCATCATCTTATTGCTGAACCTCTTCTCATTGATGGTACAGGTTCAGGGGGAGCATATAATGCATTGTTGGCATTATGGAGGATGTGCAGAAGGAGATCTTGGAAGTAGCTGCAATATGTCTCTATCTCTTTCATGGTGGATTATGGTTCTTCGTTGCAGATATGGTTCATATTCAGGGGGAGCATGTTCTTAGGGGGAGCATAACCCTTTGCCCTTGATGTCAAAGGGGGAGAATGAAGCTGAAGTTTTGAGGTTGCCATCAAGTCCAAAGGGGGAGATTGTTGGCATTATGGCTAAAGTGTTGTCCTTGATGGCAACCCATTCAGGTGATAGATCATAGTACTTCAAGTCAGCAGCAGAGATTGATGATCAGCTATCAAATATTGAAGAAAATAAGGGGTACGCAGGTACACCTTACATAAGGTGCATACACGCAGGTCAGTGTTACATAAAGTGCGTACATACCCGCAGTTATCCCGTTCAGGAGGTGCGTACCCCCAGTGCACACATTTCAAGGCAAAGAAATTCACATGTGGGGTTTTCTTATGTTTTACTCTTGGTATTTAGTCGACGGTATTGGGTTATTATGGTGTCGGCTCGTGGTATTGATCCATGTTTTAAGGAAGAGCTTTCCTATATAAAGCAAAGGAGATCATTTGGCTTGAGCATGTTTTTGGGTTGAATATCTTATGAGGGCTAGATCTGGTCTAGATCTAAATAAGGCGAATCTATTGATGGACTGAGATCTCTTCGGCGCATGTTCAGATCTGTAGATCTGACTGTCTGGGTTATTTCTGAATTCTTGAAATCATCTATGCCCGAAGGTACGCAGGTACAGTGAAAGAAAAGTGCGTGCATACGCAGGAACGAAGCGTTTCAGGTGCGCCGGTACGCAGGCACAAAAGGGTTTCAGGTGCGCCAGTACGCAGGCACAGAAGGGTTTCAGGTGCGCCGGTACGTAGGCACAGAAGGGTTTCAGGTGCGCCAGTACGTAGGCACAGAAGGGTTTCAGGTGCGCTGGTACGCAGGCACAGAAGGGTTTCAGGTGCGCCGATACGCAGGCACAGAAGGGTTTCAGGTGCGCCGGTACGCAGGCACAGAAGGGTTTCAGGTGCGCCGGTACGCAGGCACAGAAGCGTTGCAGGTGCGCCGGTACGCAGGCACAGAAGGGTTGTAGGTGCGGAGGTCCGCAGGCAGTTCAATGAACTCAGAGCGAGGTACGCAGGCGAACAGTTGAGCAGGGTGCGTACTGTAAGCAGGCAAGAAGTTGAGCAGGGTGCTTACTGTAAGCAGGCAAGCAGTTGAGCAGGGTGCTTACGTAAGCAGGCGAGCAGTTGAACAGAGTGCTTACTTCTCTTAAGATCTTTGTTTATCATTACTGTGTTCTGGGTTTGGTTCTATTATTGTTGATCTGGTTACTACAGTTGACTGGGTGATTTTCTTATACTTTATGATCATTTGATGCTTATGGATCCAGTTTGAAAATTTATGAAAAGTGGTCCTTGTAAGAAAAGAAGTAGGGGGTTGTAGCTCCCTTCCAGGAGAGACTGGAAAACGAGAGAGAGTTGTAGCTCTCTGCAGGTTGCAGCCTGTGTACTGGTAAAGGACTGCACCAGTACAAAACCATTGTAAAAGGAGTTTCTAATTTGAAAGAAGATAGAGACATATTGCAGCAGGTGGTTTTCACCCACATTGGGTTTCCACCTTACATCTTGTGTTCTTTGATGTGACTATCTGTTTTCTTTGTTCATGCTCATTATTTGATGGTACTGACATGCAAAAATAATTCAAAGAACAAATAAAGAAGATTTTTTAAAAGAATTAGATAATACTGATTCACCCCCCCTCTCAGTATTATTTCCAACAAGATAAAGAGAATTAAAAAATGTAAAGAGGGTATGCCCTAAAAGAAAAATCAAAGGGCAAGAAGAATGAATTGGTCAACAAAAGAAAAAGAAAATGAACCCCAAAGAAAGACCAGGAAAGTGGCCAGTCAAAATGCCACTACTATCTTATTTTGTGCAAAGCAAGTTCACAAAGTGCAAACACTGTTTCATCACACTTGATGGATGGCCCAACAGTTCAATCTGGGCCAACCCATATTTAAATTTCCTGTTGTAGAATAGAGAATGAAGGTCTGTCCAAACAGTTTAAGCTTGGCAAATCACTAGTTAAGTAGAGAAGAAAAGGGTCTCAACTGCTTAATCTGAGCCCTTGGAGGCAATAAGGGTAGACCTAGATAGGAGGGCAGTCAAAAGAAATGAGCTAAATCAGGGTTTGCAAGTTTAAGTGCACCCAATCAAAAGGAAGAAAAAATGGTAGGAATTGTAGGATGGGCAAGTAGATTGAAGTTGCAGAAACAAGTCTATCAGCAGTATCATCTCTTTCAATATGATCTACTTCATGGATATCTCTAATGCCATGGCAAAGGTGTGATGACAGATTGGATGTTGCATGTCTAACTTCCCCTCTCCTCCCTCACAACAAACACTCACTAACATCCCTTAAAGAGATTGGGATCTGCTCAAAAACTCTTAGCTTCATTCCATTTCCATCAAATCTTAAATGAAAACTGCAGGTTTGCTTGAGATCCAAAAGCCACATTACTTGTGTAAAAGTTTTGTTTCTCCTAACACCCTAAAGCCTAGGTGATTTAGTTTCATACACCTAGCGCTTCTCCTTCATATTCATATTAATATTCTAACTTTACTATATAAATCCCCTATATTTCCCCTCCCCTTATTATGTATAAAAATCCACAACAACCCAAAAATATTGTAAATACCCTGCCCCGACCTAATATGGCTATAAAGTTTCTTTCGGGAGTCATCGGTCCACCTGGGACCAATAACAACCTGCCATTTGTCACCCTTGGATTCGTTAACCTCCGGTTGAATGAATAACCACAGCTGTCGCACAAGAAACATTGGAATTTGATTAATATTTGATTAATCAAATAACCGCAGCTATTAAAAAGCTCTTAACCCAAAGTTAATAACCCCGCTAAACTCTATTAAGCATTAAAATAATGCGCGGGTCCCCCGGCGTAAAGCCCCACCACCTACCTCTCCCGTCAATCGTCCGATCCGGCGCTGTAGATCCAACGGCCCTCGTTGATATCGGAGCCGCCCCCGCACCCGCACGTTAGCTCCTGATGGAAAGTGGTTTTGTCGCCGTACGCGGGGACGCGTGTCCCATTCCTATTGCATCGGGCCCGCTCTGACAGAAACTGCCCCCGTACCAAAAGCGGTCCGATGGAAACCATTTACCGCCTGTTCTCCCCGCCGCGCACGTCATCCCCATGTCTGCGTCTGTGTCAGCACCCCCGCCACTATGTCCTCTGTCATGTACGCCCCGTCACCCATCCACATCAGCTGCCATGTCACCCTCTGTACCCGCTACGCGACAAAGCTATGTCATGATGATGTCATCCCAAAAAAAGTGCCAAAAAGGCCCAAATTTTGTCAAAAGTCGCAAAAGTCACAGTTTTTGTTTATTTTCTGTTTTATTGGTGGTGGAGACTGTGCATGCGAATTACGTTGAATCCGCCATCAACGTCCAAGTCCGCCACCCAGGCGTCTTCATGCTGCAAACCTGACCTCCTCAACTCCGTCTGCAACTACATTTCGCACTAAACTCTTCTAAAGAAGGTATTTACCCGTCAATCACTCATAAACCTTGTTTTTTACGTGATTTCTCTGTTAAGATCACCAAGAGAGCTGAATTCAACTAAAATACACTGTTGCATGCAAACCTCTGCACTCTAACTCGTTTTTTAACCGTGTTTTTGGGCAAAACCTGCCAATTTTGTGGCCCTCTGATAAATTGTCCATTGAACTTAAACTCGAGCTCGTGTTCGCCTGCAAAAGCCGCACTTTTTCCACAGTTTTTTAGCTTCCTCATTAAAAAAACCCTACAGACTCTCTCCTCCCTTAAATTTTTACTCAGTAAGACCATTTTCATATAAAACTCAGATTGCAGAATTCCTGTTAAAAAACCCACTGTCACTACTCTGTTTCCTGTTGAGACACAGACTCAAAATCCAAGTATAAGCACAGTGAATCATGGAGGCTCCAATGGCCCTAAACATTCCACCCTTGAATGCACCTCATAAACAATTGGAGTGGTTACCTTTTGCTGATAGGGATTTCCAGATGGATGACATGGAGGGTCAAAAGCCTCACCTACAAGCTTTTTGTGAAATAAGGAATAGTCATAAGAACAACACTGACATATTTAGAATCTGGGAGTCTAATATGCCTATATACTACCTGCCTTCAGTCAATGTCTTCCCTGACCTCATCCATCAATGTTGTGCTAATTATGAGCCTTCTCAAAGGGCAGTGATGGACCCTGCTGGAAATGTCCTCTTTTATATCACCCCTCAGTCTATAAATGAGATGCTGCACTTCGAGCCAGCTCAGCCTTTGGTCCCTCTCACCATGAAAAATTTGTTGGACCAAGCCTCCAAGTTGTCCTCTGCAGAAGTTGACCGAATTGCCAAGTTGTTTATGCCACCAGATTGCTACTCCAGATACAAAATCCCCTATCACCATGCCTGGTTTACTGAGGCTGGAAAATTGCTCATAGACATGATTTCCTACATCCTGGGATTCAGAACAAGTGAGATTGTGGATGAGACTGTCTTTGCTTTGATGTCCATGTTTGCTCGAAGACAGCCCCCTGCTGTCAAGTATGACTATGCCACCTTCATAGCTAACAAAATTCACGAGCAATTCATGAACTTAGAGAGGGAGAGAGTGTTCAAATACACTGCATATATATACCATTTGATGTTGTACTATCAACCTGATAGTTTCCCAGTTCCCCTCAAAAAATTGGATGCTAAGGGGGAGCGAAGGTCTGTAATATTTTGGTCCTCAGTATTCCATCATGTTGGTAGCTCCCCATACACATATTGTGAGTTTATTGACCTTTTCATATATCCAGCCACCTGCTTGTTGTCAATAACTCCTCCTGCCAGGCTCTCTGCTGAAATGCAGAAAATCTTACACCTCTCAAAGGAATACAACATTGGTGATTGGTATTTTTACCAAAACCATACAGTGATCAGGATCTATGGCTGTCAATTGGCTCCCTACAAACTGCAAAAATATGTCCCAATGAGACTCTTCGCCCTAGAATACTATCGGCAATTCAGTAGTTCAGACTTGACTCATTTCTATGGTGCTAGGAAAAAAGCACAGCTCAAGATAAGGCACTAATGGAATGAGGCTGATACTATTTTAAGAGACAAACTTACGCTGAAACAAAGTTTTCTTTGGTCACCATATGACCCTGAACATTTCATAAGCTTTAGGAGAGTCAAACACAAGCTTACAGGATATGTGCACTATAGTATCCCTCAAATTGAACAATATGCCAATCAACAAGATTGGATAGAAGGCACACTAGTTGAGGAACTTACTGAAGAAGAGAGATTAGAAAAAGAAATGAAAGAGTTTGAAAAGACACTTGACTTAGACTCTGTTGGACATGTGTTTTTCACATTTCCTCGACACCTTGGAGAAGGTACATCATCTGCCACAACTATCCAACAACCTGCCCAAGAAAGTGCTCCACCTGTAGGGACATCTAAAGGCAAGGAGGTGCAGCATTCAGAGCAGCAGGAGACAATGGCAGACCGACCAGATATAGCAAAAGAACAAGGTCAAGGGCAAGCCCCTTCAACACAAGCAAAAGCACCTGAAGTCCCTGTCTTACAAACTCCTCTCAATGAGGAAAGAGCCAAGAAAAGGGACAGGCAGGAAGAGACACCCACAGGGGCCTCCACAGAACAGCAAGGAGAGAAAAGGCAAAGGTTGAACCCCTACTCTGAGGAAGAATTTACAGAGGAGACAGCAGGAAATCAAAGAGGTGAGGAAACAACCGAACAGCGGATTCCTCCAAGCATGGAAACATCAGCTAGCTCCTTTCAGCAGGAGCAAGAGAGACAACAAAGTGTGGAGGTTACCTCCACCAAGCAGCAGAGCAAGCAAGGCTCTGACATAAAGAAGGCATTCACTGAAATCAAGGCCCGAAATGAGCCGGTAAGGTTCCAGCTCTATAACCAATTACTAAGAATGGCTCCCACCAATCAATAGAGGCTAATGGCAGCCTATGATATCCAAGAAGGGAAAATGACCCTCATTCATTTCAGGCCTACAGTACAGCAGCCCCAGTCAGCTGCTGATTATATCAGAACCAATCTGGAAGTCCTTGTTAAATACATCCACCCAATGGACCAGATTGAGTTACACAAACAAACTGGAGAAATGGTGTACTCCACCCTGGCAGATAAGGCAATATTGGCCCACAGATTACAAAATTCACTTCACAACACTTATGCCCAATTGGAATTAGAGAAAGCCTCATCACAAGCCAAGGACAATAGAATCAAATTGTTGGAGGAGATCATTATGGAGCTGGGACATGATCCCAACGATCCCAAGGGCGTACAGGCTTTTATTAAGAAGAAAGAAGAAGGCATAACATCCCTCAAAAAACAACTCAAGCTGCCAGCCACAATACATCCTCAAGCTACAGAGGTAGCACAATAGAAAGAAGAAGAGGATGTAGTAAGTTTGCTTATGAGGATGCATGAAAGACTGATAGAAACAGAGAAAGCCTTGGAGGCATCACTGCAAGGAAAACAGGGAGAGTTGGCCTCTCAGCCAGCTCAAACAGCTTTAACTCTAGGAACTGCTCCTTGTACAGTCACCACAGCAGTCCCTCCTACTGATCCAACATCAACGGCAGGTACCTCAGCTCCAGCCTCAACTTCAGCAACAGTTACAGCAACAACTACAGCAACAGCAGAACAAGAAGCCAGCCTGAGTATGGAGGAGATGATGAAAGAAATAAAGGCTCTGGAACTGCAAATGGCAGAATTAAAAGAGGCCAAAGAAAAGCTGGCCAAAATCGAGGTAAAATATGACAAATCAAAGATGGATGTAGCTGAGAAGACAAGGGAAATAAAGGCCTTGGACAATAAAATAAAGTCCTTAGAGAAAGAGCTTACTCTAGATAAAACTCTAGCTGAAATCAAGAAAATTTTGTGGGCCAAAATCAGCCAATCTATCACTGACCAATGGCAATCGATTCAGACTATACATGAGCAAATAGAATTGATAGGCTTAGCTCAATTTGAGGCTCAAAAGGCCGGAGAATCATTGGGAAATATGCCTGAGCAAGCCAATAGAATGATTCAATTTTTGAACACTCATACCAAAGAGCAGTTGGCAGCGCTAGATATCAGGAACAGGACAGACACCATTTTGATGGTGAAAAAGGTGTTGACCCTAAGGAATTTTGTACAGACTTTAGAAAGAAAGTGCCAAGAAATGCAGGCATAAATAAATGCCTTCAAACTAAAGTTTGCCACATTGCAGAGCAAAGGATTACCCATCTTGTTAACCAACACTGGAAGACTGCTAACACATGAACAATATGCCAACAAGGTAAATAAGTATGTCTCCAATCAAATTACAACATCCTCAAGCACCTCAGGAGAAACAGGGCCTCCCTCTGGACAAAGTCTTTATGACAAATTAGAAAATCTGTTCTACATTGAACATGAGATAAACCATCTTTTTGAAGTCCAGCCCAATTTTTATAGATACACTGAAGCTGATGAAACACTGATAAAGATACAAAGAAATTAGTTGCCTACAGAAGACTGGTGGCAAGGAATGTTGGAGGTTCTACCGAGGTAATTTTGTTTCTGTTTCCTTTTTTGGTCAGCTACAGGTCAGCAAACTCAAATGCACGGGCCACCTGTCAAAGGGTAAAAACAGCAAAAAGAAGAAGTCAAATTGTGACTGCAGCTCATTAATGAATAACCAAGCACTGATGACAAGGCCAACACAGCAACACAGCAAGACATCAAGGCAGCAAATGCAGGAAACGCAGAGTAAAGACACAACTACCAGCCGACTCACTTAGTCCAAAAGGTCAAAAATCTCTGACAAATTGGACAGCCAACACACCAACATTTACTACGCCAACACACCAACATTTACTACGGCATTTATTTCTCTCATCAACTTCTTCTGAAGAGTTGGTAAAGGAAGTTATGGCTTGAGAACTTATCTACACGATATTTTGTATCCCCTTTTTGTATAAATACCTCCCCATAATATGTATTTGAGGTTGGTGATTTTCTCTCTGGACTGCGCTATAATTTTGAGACTCTCTAATACAAAGGTTGTTGAAGTTCACTGTTGCTGCACCATCTGAATGTGGATTTGATGTTCTGGGAACTGCTACAGAATTCCTGTGTCTTTCTATGGATCAATAAGTTGCTCTAACCTGCGTTTATGTTTTCTGTGTTTGCAAATTTCATACATGTTTCATGATCTTAGTAACAGAGAAAAAGAATAGCCCAAAATTTGTTTAAATACACTCTGTGTTCAATCTCTGCTATTAATTATGTTTTCTTCAGAGTTAGTCATAAATAGGAATTCTTAGCTGCTCTTGTTTTCACTAATTCTTTCATTTTGAATACTATTTAGGAATTCTTAACTACTCCCTGATAATATTCAAGAACTTTCCCTCTGCCAGCATGATCAAGGATCCTTGACTGCCCTTCATCCACTGGCCTACATTCCATAAACTTCCATATCTAAAAATTGTTCCAAAACTGATTATCTTGCTCTGTAGCATTGCCCTTTACCAAAGAAACACCTTCAGCAGTACACCATCATTGACCCCATTGCCCAATGGTATAAACTATTTTGGACTTGCATCCCAGCTCTAATTTAGATCACCATCCAACAAACTAAAAGCCAAACTCTATGCATCATAACTAGCTTAAAATACTTCAAAACAAAGTTAAATTACAAAGAGAGAGCCCTCTCTGTTTGTAGATTGGCTAGAATCTGCAGCTAAAAGATTGGTTAGTGGTTACCCCGGCCGTATTCCCTTCTGGAGGTAGGGAACAACCTGAGTGATAACACAATGGAGCCATTTTCCATTTTTCCTGAGTCAATTAGATGCTTGAAAAGATGATACAAATATAGAATATTCAGGGCCTAATTTCGAGAGAATCAGAAGGATGAGTTGATCTTCCTCTTTCTTGACGCCACATGCATCAAGTTCAACGAGAAGGGATTTAAACTTGGTGAAATATTCTTGCAGGTTTATTAAATGATTTGGACTGATGGATATGAGTTCATTCTCCAGTTGATGCACTCTCATTTCATCCTGCTTGTCGAATAGTCCTTCCAATGTGGTCCAGACCGCATCGGGAGTAGTGGCTCCACTGACATGAAAGAGGAGTTCTCTAGAAATTGATAGGCATATCAGCCCAATTGATTCATCTAATTTATTGAAATACTTGATATTCTCTGCTGCAGAAGTCGGTTCAGTCTCCGTTCCCATTGTTACCCTGTAAAGCCCTTTGCTTCAGAGGAGCAAAGTGATCTCTGTCTTCCATTCGAAGTAATTGAAATGATTTAGAATGAGTTTTGTGGGCTGAGAGAGATGATCCATTGCTGCTTGTTGCACCTCCTGATGATCTATACCTGCAAATAAAACCGTGTACAATCCACTAGATTTGAACTAGCTCTGATACCATGTAGAATTCCTGCAGAAACTCCGATAGATCTAGAATTCTAGTTAAATTAAACACAAGTAATTTTCTGATATTCAAGAGAGGAGAGAAAGAATTTGCTCCATAAAATCAATGTATTAAATTAATGAACAATAGTAATACATGAGCAACCAAACCTCTAATCCCAAAGGGAGGTGGTTATATAGAAATTGTCGAATCTAGAAACTAGGAAAAAACTAGTAAAAAACTAGAAAAGGCTAAGAAAAGCTAAAGGGAAGCCTAAAATAGCAACAATAAATCAATATAACCTATGCCAACTATCAGCCATGAGGAAAGCATGAGGAGGGGCACATTTCACAAGGCAACTTTAAAACATGCTAAAATGGTATGGGGGACCAAATCCCTTGATTTAAGGGGGAATCTTCATCTGGGGCATCAATCCTCAAATAACTCAAGTGGATGAGGTGTGGTTAGGTGTGAACATGCACTTAGATGTTTAAATGGTTTAGGAAAGTGGTTGGACCAATATTTCCATAATATTAAGCCTTTAAAGGCAAAAAAATGGGAAAGTTGGTCCACCGAGCTAGTTTACCAAAAACCAAGTGTGAATATGATTCTTAGTGCATGTGGTTAAGTCAAGGATACTTAGGCTAAAAAATAAATGTAGATGTTAGGATTATATGCCAACAATATTTTTTAATAAATATTTTCGAAGATATAGAATTACTCTCATATTTATGTGATATTTTTGAATAAATATTTTCAAAGATATAGAATTATTTATTTATTAAAGATGTTTTTCCAATATAAATGAAATATCTCTTAGGAAGGCTTTTAAAGTGTATTTTTAAATAATTAAAGAGATTAAATATTTTTCCCATTTTATATTGAAATTTTAATAAATATTTGTAAAATATTATTTTATTTTATTTTAAATAAAATTAAAATATTTTTTATAAGTTTATAGGTTTTAGTGGACATTAATCATCATCATTTTTTTCAAAGGAAAAAGGCATAATTTTATTAATGAATAAAATTATATGTTGCATTTGCTAATTACCAAGCATCACCAAGCCATTGGCCAATGATAAGCATAAACAAACAAAGGAAAATGAACTAAAATACAATGGGTGAAAAACTAAGTTTTCCTCCCTTTTTTCTTCTCAACCTTGCGCCAACCCCCTTGAGATGGCGAAGTAGTGACAAGTGTGAGCTGAATATCATCAGGTCTAGTATTGTCTTTGTCTGAATCTGAATTGTCTGATGAATGTGTACGCTTGTACCCACTAGGTTCCATTGTTCCTGGAATGTCTGTTATTTGTACCTGCTTGATCTATGGTTCCATGGGTTCTTGTGTGTGTTCCCCCTGGGCTTTTGGTGCCTGTGTTGTCTGGGTGTTCCCAAAGACTATGGATTCCTCATCTGCCTCATCCTCCTACTTTGGTGGAGGGAAGTTCCATCCTTTAGGCTATTTACTGGTCTTCTTTATTCTACTGGAGTCCTTCTTAGCATCTGGACACATGTTCCTAAGGTGTCCTGTTTTCCTGCAAATTATACACCTAAAATTTGTGTTCTCATAGTCTAATATCTGAGTCCAGTTCCTCTGTTTATGGATCAGTTGGATATGATCCGGTAGTCCTTTGCTGAGATCTACTTCCACACATATCCATGCATATGTGTAGATCCTCTCCTCCAATCTTTGAGTATATGTCTTAATATATGACCCAATAATGTTCCCAATACCAGTAAGAACATGTTCATCCCAGAAATGAAGAGGAAGATTGTGCAGGCGGACCCATACAGGCATTCTGGAGACAATCATGGTGTTTGCATCAAATTCTGGGAACCAAGGAGTGATGAACAGGCCATCGATACCTAGAAACATGGACCATCCTGTAGTATGATGTCCCTGGCCTCTGAAGAAGGGAATTTTACTATGAAGAACCCTTTTGAGCATAGATGAATTTCACAATCCATAAACCAGTTGGTCAAGATCTAGTGAAAAAGCTCACTTGGTTTTGGCCAAAAAATAGTTGAAATGACAAATGATAGCTTCTGATTCAAACGAAAAACAATTTACATATGTTTGTGTTATCAATTTCAAGTTTAGGGATGGAATTTAACTGCTCCACTATGTATGGGTTGGGGGAAGAACTTCCTGATTTTGTTTTTTCCACTTCTTCTCTTTTCCCCTGTAGAATATTCTTGAAAGATTCTTTCCCCTGCTTTTGTTTCTGTTTGGCCTCTGTGTTTTTAAAATTACTGCTCTAATATCCTCCTCCATGGTTTTTTGATTTGTTGCCTGATGCAGCCCCACCACGAAGTCTCAGATTAAGAATAATGGTAGAAGCTGCAAAGATGTGGCACTCCTTTAAGGACATGTTGTCCTACAATGTGCTGCCCTCATATATCAAATATTGCATTTGGGTTGGGTACCCAAACAGTTCCATGATGTTTTTCTTCAGATGTTTAACTCAGTCTGTACTTTTTACTCGGATTATCACTGAGGACCCAGCAGGGGTTTTAAGAAATATTTGGAAGCACAATGGACATACCTTGTTCTAGGAGTTTAAGACCCTTTCATGTTCACTGGGCCACACCACTGAGGGGAGCCCGAAAGGCCCAGAGGGCAGCGTTGAGCACCGCATGACCAAGGAAGGAAACAGGGCCTCCGCATACAAGCCCCGACCCAGATCTCGAACCCACTGAGGCAATGGTGGGCCAAAGAGAAAGACACTTTAGAGGGGGGAAAGGCACAAGGGATAAAAGCCCTATAGCGAAGAGTTGTGTGTCGAGTTTAGATATATGCCCACCCCCCGATGCACCAAGGCACAGGGGATGGAGAGCCCTCGTTCCCGCCCCCTTCGCCGCGACAAGAGTACCATGAACCAATCGTCGTAAAGAGCACTATGTTTTTCCCTGCGCCATTGAGCGATTGTTGGGTCCCTATAATACTAGTGATTACCCCATTACTATTGTAGTTATACCCCTTATTTATATTTTTGTGCCCCTATTACCCCCATATTGTTAATTATGTGCCCCATAGAATCCCTCTATTTTTATTTTTGTGGCTTTATATTATTATTGTTAGGTCGGCTGGATTATATTGTGACTCCTTAGACTCCTATATATAGAAAGGAGGTTTTGTCATTTGTATCATCCAAGAATTGTTCATTTATGTAATGTAAAGGAGGTTGCCCCCTCGAAGAGGCTGAATTCTAAGGCGTGGATCTCTCTTTTCTATCTTTTTGTGAGCTGGTTTCATAACATTTGGTATCAGAGCTTTGGATTCTAGGGTTTCGCTGCTCCAAACAGGTCATCGTGGAATTTTCGCTATAACTTTTTTTCTGTGAAGTTTCAGAAGTCGCAAAAAAAACCCATTTGAGAAGCAATCGATCTGAACCTTGGGTCCGAATTTCAGAGCTTTTTGCGTGATATTTGCGGAGATATGATCTGAGGAAGTTGGTCTTTTTGCAGACTCCTGAATTACATTCAAAACAGGTGACCTGGGGAAAATCGTCATAACTTTCTCTCTGGGGATCGGATTGAAATTTCGTAAGAAGGTATAGAAAGAGGACGGACTGTAGTTTCTTGTGTGTGTGTTTCAGATTCAAAGGTTGAAACAGTGACTCGTGGCATGTCGTACAAGTTCGCTCTACTGAACCAGTCTAAAAGCAAGTCACTGTGGGAGATTTCACATAACTCTTCCTTGGAGAATCCAATTTGGCTCAGACTTGTGGCATTGGAAAGAGGACGTAGAAGGCTACTACAGGTAGCAATTTCAGAACTGGATGATCCGAAATTACAGAGATACATCAGATTCAATATCAGGCTTCTATAAAGTGAAAAAAGGTGTGTAGTTTTTTTTTTTTAATTTTTGTGTAAGCTTGGTTTAACGGAATTCAAAGGGCATAGTAAAGCATTATTATCGGTAACTGATGCCCCGAGGAAAGAAAATGCAAACACCTAGTAAGGAACCTGAAAGCTCTAGCATGACTCATGAAGAAGAGGAAGAAATGCTACATGATATATCAAAATTACAAGAACAAGTGCAACAAATGTCACACTCACAAAAGCTAACAGAAGCTAAGATAAGTGGCGTGGAATCTAAGATAAATGGCGTGGAATCTAAGATAAAGGGCATGGAAGCTAAGATGGAGGATTCGATGGCAGATTTGAAGACAGACATGGAAGAATTGAAGAAGTTGCTACAAGAAAGGGTCACTAATGGTGAAAAGGTAGTAAAGGAAACTCATGATGAGAACAAAAGAAATGTTAATCATGATTCCATAGATGCTAATGTTGGATCGAAGAATCACCATATTCCAAAAATCGATATGAGGAAGTTTGATGGCAAGGATCCCGCCACATGGATATTACAGATGGAGCAATTCTTCGATCTCAATAATGTGCAAAACGCACAAAAGGTACGTATGGCAACTGTATATTTGGAACCAAATCAGTTTGTATGGTATCAATGGCTTTGCTCTCGTAAACAATTTATCACTTGGGCAATTTTTACGGAAGAATTGATAGCACATTATGAAGATACAAAAAGCAACACTTTTTTTAGCCAATTGATAAGTCTCAAACAAAAGGGTTCAGTAATGGAGCACATTGAGGAGTTCCAAAAATTGAACATAAGGGTAAAAGATATTCCAGAGGAGCATAGGATTGATGTGTTCATAGGGTCTTTAAAGGATAATATCCAACATGATGTTCGCCTTTGGGAACCTGATTCATTAGAGAAGGCATTCAGGTTAGCAAGAAAAATGGAAAGCAAAATTATGGCAACCAGGAAGCATACCACTCACAACTATAAAGACGGAAGTGTTGTTGCCCCTAGTCTTCCACAACCTATAAGGTTGACACCACAACAATTGGAAGAAAAAAGAGCAAAAGGGCTTTGTTACAGTTGTGATAGCAAATACACTAAAGGTCATAAGTGTGCTGAGAAGAAATTATTCTACATAGATTGTGAAGAGGAAGAAGAAAAGGAGCAAGAAAGGTCAAAAGAAGAAGATATACTCCAGGAACAAAGCCTAGATGAAGAACAAATAAATCCGACCATATCTTGTAATGCATTGGTGGGAATTACCACTCCTCAAACCATCAAGATAGAAGGACAAATCAAGAAGAAAAAGGTAATAGTGTTGATTGATTCAGGAAGCACCCACAATTTTATTCATTGTAGGGTAGCAAAAGAATTGAATTGCTTCCTATATCCAGCACCAGAGTGTCAAGTGATGATTGCAAATGGAGGAACAATAAATTGCTCTGGAAAGTGCCATAATATCAAGCTATCCATGGGAGAATATGTATTGACTAGCCCAATGCTTTCCATTCCAATGGGAGGTGTTGATGTTGTACTAGGAGTCCAATGGCTACAATCCTTGGGTACAATAGCTTTTAATTTTCAAGAACTTTTCATCAAATTTTCTACGGAAGGAAAGGAAGTTGAATTAAGGGGTATTGCAGGGAAACCAGGAAAGATAATCAGCTCTAATGGCATGACAAAGCTTCTAAAAAAGGAGCAAAGAGGTGTAATTGCACAATTATGTTCGCTAGATGTTTCCACATTGGAATCATCTATTTCTCCAGATCTCCAAAAAGTCCTGGACAATCATTCCAAGGTATTTGAGACTCCCAAAGGTCTCCCACCTATGCGTGATCATGATCATGCTATTCATCTGATTCCAGGAAGTGTTCCTCCAAACATCAGGCCGTACAGATATCCCTATGTCCAAAAAAGTGAAATTGAACGTATGGTTGCAGAAATGCTAGAGGCTGGTATAATTCAACCAAGTCAAAGTTCTTTCTCAGCTCCAGTAGTATTGGTGCACAAGAAGGATGGATCATGGCGCATGTGTCCGGATTATAGGGAGCTCAACAAGCTCACTATTAAAGATAAGTTCCCCATTCCTGTTATTGATGAATTACTGGATGAATTGCATGGATCAATTTACTTCACCAAGTTGGATCTTCGTTCGGGATATCATCAAATCAGAATGAAGATTGAAGACATTCCGAAAACGGCATTTAGAACTCATGAGGGTCATTATGAATTTTTGGTCATGCCTTTTGGCCTTACCAATGCACCTTCAACATTTCAAGGTTTGATGAATTCAATTTTCAAACCATTCCTTAGAAAATTTGTGTTAGTATTTTTTGATGATATACTAATCTACAGCAAGTCTTGGAAGGATCATGTTGAACATGTTGACAGGGTGCTACAACTATTGGAGGAGAAACAATTATATGCAAAAAGATCCAAATGTTTCTTTGGAGTCCAGGAGGTGGAATATTTGGGTCATATTGTATCTCATGAAGGAGTTAAGGTAGACCCTAGCAAAATTAAAGCCATTAAGGAATGGAAAATCCCCACATCCATAAAGCATCTGCGAGGATTTCTTGGGTTGACAGGGTATTATCGCAAGTTTGTTAAGAATTATGGGAGAATAGCAGCACCTCTAACAACATTATTGAAGAAAGATTCATTTTCATGGACTCCGGAAGCAACAAAGGCCTTTGAACATCTTAAAGAGGCAATGTGCCAAGCACCGGTCTTAGCTACACCGGACTTCACAAAAACCTTTATTGTGGAATGTGATGCTTCAGGAAATGGAATTGGTGCTGTTCTAATGCAAGATGAAAGACCCATTGCTTTTGAAAGTCGTCCAATCAAGGGAAAGTTTTTAAGCAAAGCTATTTATGAGAAGGAAATGTTGGCAATACTCCATGCACTTAAGAAATGGCGACCCTACCTAATGGGAAGACACTTCAAGGTAAAAACGGATCATGATAGCCTTAAATACTTTTTAGAACAAAGATTATCCTCTGAAGAGCAACAAAAGTGGGTCACAAAGATGTTGGGTTATGACTTTGAAATCATCTACAAAAAAGGGAAGCAAAATGTGGTGGCAGATGCACTCTCAAGAAAGGATGAGGATGTGGAAGCATTGTTGTGTGCCATTTCTATTATCCAACCAGATTGGATAAACGAAGCAAGGGAGGAATGGAAGAATGACGAAGAAGTGTGGGCACTTATTCGAAAGCTACAACAAGATTCCAGTACTTCTGATACATTTAGCTGGCAAAATGATTCGTTATGGTACAAAGATCGCTTATACCTCTGTAAGAATTCCCAGCTAAAACAAAAGATTCTTATGGAATTGCACACTTCTCCCTTAGGAGGGCACTCAGGATTTTTAAAAACTTACCACAGGGTTAAGAAGGAATTTTTTTGGGATGGCCTTAAATCAGATATTCAAAAGTTTGTGGCGGAATGTTTGGTTTGCCAGCAAAATAAAGTTGAAACAATTAAGACACCGGGTCTATTACAACCTTTATCCATTCCAAGCCAACGTTGGGAGGAGGTTTCAATGGATTTTATCACAGGTTTACCCAAGTCTGAGGGAAAGAGTGTCATCATGGTGGTAGTTGACAGACTTACCAAGTATGCACACTTTTGTGCATTATCACATCCATTTAAAGCCAGTACAGTTTCTACTGCATTTATGGAAACAGTTCAAAAGCTACATGGAAACCCAAAGATTATTGTAAGTGACAGAGATCCCATTTTCACTGGAAATTTTTGGACAGAATTATTTTCTTGTCTTGGTACTCAGTTAGCTCATAGCTCATCTTATCATCCTCAATCTGATGGGCAAACTGAGATAGTAAACAAATGTTTGGAAGGATATCTTCGTTGCTTTGTATCTGATAAACAGACACAATGGGTCAAATGGTTGCCTCTGGCTGAATGGTGGTATAACACTTCCTTCCATACAACAACAAAAATGACCCCATTTATGGCACTTTATGGGTATCAACCACCATCCATCACATCATATTTAAGAGAAAATTCTAAGGTTCAGGCAGTGGAACATCACATCGAACATCAACAACAAGTCCTCCAACTCTTAAAGGATAACCTCGTGTTGGCACAAAATAGAATGAAACAACAGGCAGATCAACATCGCAGTGAAAGAAGTTTTGATGTAGGTGATTGGGTATTCCTACGGCTACAACCATATAAGCAAATGTCCCTAAAGCAAGCTAAGAAGGATAATAAATTATCACCAAAGTATTATGGTCCGTACAAGGTGTTGCAAAAGATTGGTACTATGGCATACAAATTGGAGCTTCCTGCAGCTTCTCGATTGCACCCAGTTTTCCATGTTTCATGTTTAAAGAAGGTTATAGGTGACAAGCTCCCAATTCAAACAATATTGCCAGAACTTGACGAGGAAGGAAAAATTATATTGGAACCGGAAGCAGTCACAAAAACAAGAACTCGACAGCTACGAAATCGATCAATTTCAGAGTATCTTATCAAGTGGAAGAACTTATCCACTGAAGATTCCACATGGGAGGATGAGAATTTTATGCAGAAGTATCCAGAACTACTCAAGCGTTGAGGACAACACTTTTTTGAAGGAGAGGGGCATGTTGGGTCCCTATAATACTAGTGATTACCCCATTACTATTGTAGTTATACCCCTTATTTATATTGTTGTGCCCCTATTACCCCCATATTGTTATTTCTGTGCCCCATAGAATCCCTCTATTGTTATTTTTGTGGCTTTATATTATTATTGTTAGGTCGGCTAGATTATATTGTGACTCCTTAGACTCCTATATATAGAAAGGAGGTTTTGTCATTTGTATCATCCAAGAATTGTTCATTTATGTAATGTAAAGGAGGTTGCCCCCTCGAAGAGGCTGAATTCTAAGGCGTGGATCTCTCTTTTCTATCTTTTTGTGAGCTGGTTTCATAAGAGCGACTAACTGCAGGATTCCGACCACTGCAAGAAAACCAGGCCCGAAACCTGCATAGGACAATAGCATAGCCCTCTGCACTATATCCCGACCACGTCCACTGTAGGTCCATCCTCATGCTCCATATCAGCCTCACCATCTGGTATGAGCAGACAACAGAGTGCCTAAGTCAATAAAAAACTCCAAGTTAGCCAAGTGATGATGGTCTTACTACCTGGGATGCAGAGACCTCCTTTAACCTTTTTTCTCCTATAGTCACAAACTCCAGGGAGCCTGCGACCTAGCAAACGATTTGATCCCGCATCAGATCGCCCAAAACTACAAATCAAGACCCTTCATCTACCCGGTGCTTCGACTTCCTTGATACACTGTGTGCAGGCAATGGCAGCCGCATCCAAACCCCAGTTCTCAGACCTAGATGACCTAACTTTGTTTTGCTCCATTTTCCTATCCATTAACCATCATCATTATATATATATATAATCTATATTATTTTAATTTTTTCTTATATTATATATTTTTATAAAATTTAAATACATATAAATTTAATTTAATTATTTTTTTAATAAAAACATAATATATATAATCACGATCATAATTATAATTAAAAAATGATTAATTAAAACTACGTAAAGATTTTATATTTTATTTTTATTTTTAAAAATTATTTATTAATTTTATTAATTTAATAAAAAAATAACAATATTTTATAAATTTTTGAATAATTTTTTTATACTAATTAAATTTAAATTTAAATTTCAAATTTCAAGGATTTTGTTAAAATGTGCATAGATACTCTTTCAATTAAAATATATAAAACTGACCATCTCCAAGTCTGGCTCAATAATAACTTTATTTGCTTTCTAGAAAGGAAATTCCATACCCCCACCTCTTAAGGGAAACGAACTTTACTTTTCGAATTGATTACTAGTTTCTCTCAACCAAAAAGCACACTTTAAACTTTACTATAAAAATATAATATAAGTATAAAATTACTTTATAACTTATTCTATTTAAAATATAAATAAAATATCATTTTTTTATAATAATAAGAAGTAATAATCTTAATGATTTATTTTTTATAATACTATTTTTTTTTTTAATTCGATATAATTATATAAATTAAATAACTAATAAATATAAATAAATATTATTATACATCATACATTATTAAAATTTTAAAAATCATTAAAATTATAATTATAATTATATATATATCTATATATATATATATATATACATACATACATGAATATGTTTTTTAAATTAAGGAGATTCAACTCCACTTTTTTATGAGATTCTTAACTTATAAATAAGATTTGTTACAATATCATGATTTATTAATACCTCATACCTAATAAATGTTAACTCATTTCATATGACAATTTTTTTTAATTAATCAATTTAATTAAAATAGAAAAAAATGTCTGACTACTTTCAAAATGAATCTTAACTTTTGATGTGTGATTGTTACTAATAATATTCTAAACCATTTTGTGGATTTTAAATATCTACCATCCATCTAATAATTATTGATAATTAAATAAAAAAATTAGAAGTTCTATTTCAAAATAGACACAGCTATCGACATAAAAAATAAAATTTTAGAAATCATACTCCAAAATAGACACACATACTAATATAATTATAAGAAATTTGCAAATTCACAAATATATTATTTAGATTAAATTTGTTTTTTTTAATCCAAAAATATTTTAAATATATAAAATAATATTAAAAGAGTTTATATATAAATGACTTTGAAAAATAATTTATATATAATATTAATTCTAAAAATATTCTAATTAGCAATAAACTTGATAATAAAGTGTTATAGATTTAGAGATTCCAAATTCAAATTTCTCTGATTTATTTGTTTCGCACATGTGTGCATGGTCCAGCGGCGGGGCGGCAGGCTTATACGCTCCCCGCCTGCGTTCGATCCACCATCTTGATGCTGCTCGGCAGTGCATTTGATATATGGAGATTGATGTTGATTGATATGACGGTTTATCTGCCTGTATTCATGTAAATATATTGTACATATAGCCTAATAAATGCTTCTTCAGGGGACTAGCCACCCCATTTAAAAAAAATATTTAATTATAAAAATGTGATATATAATATTCAATAAATTAATTATAAAAATATTATTAATTTAAAACTAAAGTTTTTTAAACTCGTCCATAATTTAAAATTTTATTTTATCTATTTTAAAACAAATTCGTGGAAAATCTAAAATGAAAACTTTGAAAGTTGTATGCAGTAGTATGATTAAATCTTTTGAAAACAATTTAGAATGGTTGAGTAATGTCAACCACTAGACACATGTATGGCTAATAGACAAATAATATTAAATAGGTTATGATGTCATCAACTTTATGATGACAAACATGTCTTTAACAAGCAAATGCATGCTTCAACTATATGATATTCAACTTTTGATGTTGGCAACCTTTTATGGTCGGTCAATGAGATGATTAGATTGGCATTGACAACGATGTAGGGCCACCAACAACCAATGTGATTAAGTTGGGAGTTTGATATTTTGCATTGATTGAATTCATTACACCATCAATGTCTTGATGATTGTCAAGAAACTTGGATAAAAGTAATCCACAAGCATATAACTAATTGCCTGGTTTGAAAGTCTCTTCTTAGTGAACACTTTATTGGAGTATGGTTCGTGGATAAATTCTCAGTAGACACCTTATTGAAGTATGGTGTGTGTATAAATTGTCATGTCAATGGATACCTTGTTGGTGGCCTCCTTATTGGTGACTGGGTGACTTTTCTAATAGTGACCAAAGTCACTCTCTGGTTAGTGATCTTCTTTATTAGTTCATTCTTTTGTCAGGTTGATTATCTTAGTCATTACTAATTTTGTCAATACCTGGTTGATTATCCTTTCATTAGTAATTACCATTACTATTTTTGTCCATACCTGGTTGATTATCCTTTCATTAGTAATTACCATTTTTGTCAACACCTTGTTGATCACCCCTTAAGGAATGTCTTACCATTCATCTCTTTACATGTGGCTTACTCATCACCACCCTTCCATCGCCAACTTCCTTAGTAGAACAACCTTCTATTAATAATGCTTTTCATAACTTCCTTTTCGGCCACTTTTTCATTCAAAAGTCTTTTATTAATGAATTATTTAATGTTGAAGTCCATTCTATCATCAAAAACTTAATATATTAAGCATGGTCTTACGAATCATCTCTTGTCATGTGGTACTAAGTGCTAGCACATGATGGTAGTACATTGCAATGATCTTTATCTTTCTACCTTCTTTATCCCTTATGCTTTTGTGAAATTCATCTTCAATTAAATGTAAATGTGAATAAATAGGGTTACCTGCCATATACTAGATAGATTAATCATATTGGGCTTTTTCAGAAGAACATATATTACATGCTTAGTTGATTTAGCTTGCTACCTTTACTATGGAAGGAAAGCATGGTTTTTTCAAAGATACCTTCTCCATATATTCATTAATTATGTTTTGTATAACAGCCATGTAGAGTATTTAATTATTCTTTAATATATTTAAGACGTTTCTTATGTTTTGTATAACAGCCATGTATAGTATTTAATTATATTTATGTATATTTAAAAAAAAAAAAATCTAGTTTAACATTATGTTCCTTGGTTTATATGTGTATTGTAAAATCATTTCTAATTTAGAAATGAGGTGATATTTTTGTTGCAACACTATAAAATTCGCAATTAGTATATATGTCTTTTATGACTTATAATTATTGGATATCTGCTATATTCCTTACATAATTAGCCTTGTGCACTATGAGCACAGGGGTCAATATCCCCCTGCCTCCCCTCACCTGTTACATTAGGACGGAATCCCTCAAAATGAAATTGGGTTCTTTTAGGCTTTTTTTTGGCTAATAATTTTTTGACTCGTGTAATATAATTTTTATTAATAAATCTAATATAGATTAATATATTAGGGTTTCGGGTATTGAAAAATCCTATATGTTGTCTTTTAATGGTGAAGTTAATATAATTAGAGTTATAGGTGTAGTTCCAATACTATTTTGTTGGTTTTCCCAATTAATGATTTTTAGGATAAATTACTGAGTACTGTGTGTGAATGTTATTGTTTAGTTTTCTATTTTAGTAAGAATTCATGCATGCATTGCTTAATATAAATGTTTACAACTTGCAATAATATATTCCTGTTATGACATATAAGCTATGAGAATATCATTTTAGGCATATTTAACAATTAATTATCCATGCTTGGGAAAACACACGTGCAAAAACATACGTGTGTGCAAATTTAGTATTCTCAAATTATTGACACATGTATATAGCAATATTCTCTTTTATTCTTCTACTTATAAATTTCACCATAACATATTGAATTTTCCACACAACCTTGTTATACCTACCCTTGGTCATGTACCTATTTAGTGTAACCTCATGAAGTTTTTTAAGAATGATTATATATCCTCACTGACACACTTACAAGCCAAAGCATAAATCTCAATGTAAAATTAAAAAGAAGTTAAGAACCTATCCTAAAAAATAATGGAAACTTCAACCACTGAATACCCATAACACTAAGAATGTCACATATTTGAAGTTTTTAAATTCTCTTTTCTCAAACTAAGATTCTAAGCATTCTTAAACTAAAATTACTTGTCTCACATTTCTAAAGTTGGCACTAGAGTAGGCACAAATTTTAGAGAAATGCACAAGAGAATGTATTGTGGGCCTAAGGGATGGTCCACACACACCATGTGTTGCACCATGCATTTAAGATTGTTCACCATGAGTTGTATTGTTATATATCTTGTCTATTTTGATATAGGAATATTTCAATTGTAATGAGCTAGGTAAGTCAGTTATGGGGTCATTATGATTATTAGGGTTTTGATTAAAACCCTATAAAAGGATGTATGAGGGAATATTTAGATAGTCTTTTGATAGGCGTATTGGGAATCTTATAGGCCCATTAATAACAACATGTTTTCCTAAACCGATACAATTTGACCTTGCTTGATGTGTATTTTGGTTGTTTTACATGTTTAATTATGATTTTGGTAAGCCGCCTGAATAGTATAACCATGCTCATGTTTTTTTTTGGGTACAAATAGTGCATTAAGTATGTTAGGATGTTATGTAAAGCCTTTTACCAACAACCATAAAATAAATCAAGGATATTTCTCTTGATATAATTAGCACTCAACTAAGACTTCCTGATTTCACTTAGGGACACCTCATCTAGCTAAAGATCAAATTTGGCCACTGCAGTTACTCTGAAAGACACGGTCCTCTAATATAGAAATTTTGGAGGGAATCAATCCATCTGTAAAGGGGGGAAATTCCCTATTATTTATGTATAAATATGGCATTTTAAACTTAGAAGAGTTAATTCTTTGTTATATTTTTTCTTTTAGTCTCAAGAAACTATTCACTACTTATACTCGTTAGATTACATATTATGTTTTATCATTTTAATTAAAAATTTCTTATCATTAGTTGTTTACTAGTGATTATTTTTAGTTTCTTTAAGTAACTTGGGGAGTGACCACCCAAAGGAATCTAAGAAAAAAAAATATTATGCTTCATTTCCGTTCATTCTTTACAATTTTGTTGTTTATTCATAATTTGTTGTTCTAGAAATTTCTAGAAATATAGTTATTTTCTTTCCTGTAGAGATTTATTTCATGACATACTCACTTTCCTTATTGTAGATTCGATATCCATGGTTTTTCTTAGGCCAACCGACTAGTGTGCATGAGTATAAATACATTTCATTTCCTTTCATGTCTTTCTTTAACCCTTTGTGTAGGTTTCTTGTAGCATCATTGGGTTTTATGTAGATAGTATAGAATTTTGTTTTTCAACATATTTCTCACCTAGTAATGCATATTATATCCATAACATAACTATTGTCACCAAGAAAAGATGTTCAACAAAGGGGAGTTAGGAGTTAGATAGACTTCCTTCAATCTTGTTAATGTTATGCTTGTTTCCTTTATGATTTGAATTCTAAATTTTGCAAATTGATTAGAGAGAAATATTTCCTTTTTTCTTTTTTTCATTTTTCTTTTTCTTTTTTTTTTGTGGGGTGGGTGGGGAGGGGTGTGGATCTCTTTCCTCAAGTTGACTAAATTTAAATTAATAGAATAGGGCTGATTTGAAGCACTAGTTTGATACTCTTGCTATTAACTAAATCTCCCATTCTTTGGTAGGTAGTAGCCATGAATTGTTAGTAAACTTTCCCTTTACCTAAATATACAGAGTGATACCTAGGGTGCCACTTGCCCTACACTTATTTAGAATATTCAACATATATAGCTACATAATAAGGAAATCAGTGTGAATTTTGTATGAACCTTGGGTTGATAATTAAAGTTGGAAGCTATAGGACAACAACATTCTTATTGCAATTCTTAATTCCATCACTTTTTGGTACCATAATTGAGGAGGTGATAAAAGACATCTATTTATTTACGTATCATGAAACCATCTTGTATTATCTCTTTCGTTAAAATAGAAATAAAAAACAACAAATTATTACATTTTTCGAAAACTTTCATTCCTCCACATAGGGATAGATCAAGAAATTTTTTACCAAAAATCTCCACCTTCAAACCTAGAAATGACAACGTCCATGGGGTTTTTGATAGACGGTGATCAGGTGCTCTATTAAGGCACTCCTTGATGTGAAGTCACCGGTTCAATTCCTCTCCTCGATCGGGGTGATATATTGGACATGATGAAGATGTAGTCCTCCCAAGCTTACAAAAAAAAAAACCCTAGAAATGATAACCAATAACAACAATTTGGTTGTAATCCTTCCTCTCCAAAATAAAAAAGAACCTTACAAATTTTTGGGAGAGGTGGGAAATAGATTTTGAGAATATCTCAGAAGAAGAAGTAGCTCCATCTCACTATACCATATTTGAATATGGAGAATAATAAATGTTTTTTTTGAATTTCCTATCAAGGAAGTTAATGGGGAGGCAAAGATGAAGAACATGGACCCTTCTATGCTCCATCACTTTTATTGATTACCCATTGAAAACATTGTTACCTTCTTACTTATGTTTTCTATTGTATGTGGACTTATGACTACATAATTTATCAACAAAAGCTTAAAATATGTCCATCCACATTGAAAAAATTATCTCTAACATTGTTCATGAGCTTGGGAGGTATATCATCTCTAGCTAAGATCAAATAATGCACGCCTTTAACAACAATTACATGGATTACTATAAATAAAGAGATAAAATGGATGAAATATTTTATATGACCCAAAGAGAAAATGAATCCCTATAAGAATATGAAAAATATCCCAACTCAGCTACAAAGAACACACAATTGCACTATATATGAGGAACCTTTAGAGCTTGTTTTCCTAAGAGGATTCAAGTAAAATATCATGTAAATACTAAATATCTTGTCAAATGGGACATCGACAAACTATACTATGGATACATCAAGAAAATATTCAAAAACCTCTCTAGTTCAAGTTAGAAAAATGACAATAATGGTTAGATTTTGGTAAATCCTTCTTTCACGTTTTCTACAATCACAAAAAATTAAATAAAAGTAATGCTAAAAGAGAGAAAATTAGAAATTTTATATTCATTAACCTTAGAAATGGATACCTTACAAGCCAAAACAAAGTGAGACAAAACATATATGACAATAGCCATATTTTTGTGCTAAATGAACAAATGGGAACTCTCACAGTGAATGCCACTCAATACTATAAAAATATATCCTCTTTTTTATTAATTTCATCCAACTAAAAAATGTTCTTAATTTCCATATTTAAATATTGTGTATCAAGGAACAGAAGGAACTATGGAGTCAGTGTGCTTCTTCAATCAAAAGAGACCAACATCATCAAGACCCTTCCAACAAGGTATGCGCTATAACCCTCCCTCATATTTTGGTGGATATAATGAACAATTAGACCCTAAAACTTGGTATCTACCTCATTAAACCCCATGGGCTACGCAAGCTCCATTGTCCTATACAAACCAACAAGATCTTCCTCCATATCCATATCAACCTTTCCAAAACTAAGGCTCCTAGTGGAAAATTCCTCTATAGGGATGGAGACCTTGACTCCCTTGAAAAGAAACCTTAATGCATCCACTTCCTCCTCAACCAAATAAGATTATTTAAAATACTACCCTCCAAAATAGCCTCAATTATTTTCTCAACCAACTCTAAGTCCTAACAATAAGAAATTCCAACCAATTTACAATAATGAGGTTTCCTACCAAACCTACCCATTACATGTCTAATAGATAAACTTATGATCAGGTGAGGTGCTACAAGATCATCCCATTCCTCCATAATATCCACCTTATCCTAATGTTAAACA
Organism: Pinus tabuliformis; assembly: GCA_031772625.1. NCBI lineage: Eukaryota > Viridiplantae > Streptophyta > Pinopsida > Pinales > Pinaceae > Pinus > Pinus tabuliformis. The sequence goes on from CM062808.1 coordinate 159,806,613, forward strand.
TCAAGAAAACATAAACATCTAAGGAAAATAAACTACTCTGGAACTCAAGAACTTGTGTGTAAAAATACCCTTTTTTGCATGTTATTAAGAATGTCCCCATATATAACAAGTATAGCAAGGAAGAATGCATCAAGAAGCTTGCGAGAAAGAGAAGGTATTCTCTCACTAGAAATTTCATGGGAAAATTAATAGGCCTCCTGCTTCGAAGAGCAATCATTCCTAAGTATTTGGAACTAGTAAATCCTATGGTAAATTTCTAAATCAACCAAATCCCAATCCAAAATTCCTTTTTTTATTTAGGTGTTGCAATCAAAAATATTATGACTAAGGGCACAATAGTGAAACTAAAACTTCAAGATTCACTAAGGGAACCCACTAGTGATGGATCAATAATGGAACGTGAAGGGATGTTAGAAAATGTCACCATCTCTATTGATTCCTAGAAATATCCCACTAACTTTCTAATACTCCAACCTAAGACCAAATTTAATGGATATCCACTCATTTTGGGAAGGCCTGGGTTGGAAACAATAGATGCTTATATCAAGTATAGAGTAGGAAACAAGACCATCACAGATGAAAAATCACAAAAACAACTTATACTTTACCCTCTTGCTTAGCCATTAATTTAAATATAATTCCCAACATGGGTAGAGGAAGAAGAAGAAGAAGACTACATCCATACTTCCACCTATCCTGTTATTTCCCTGGAGATAGTTCCTAAGTATAAAGAAACTAGTGCCCGAGACATCTCAAGATTGATAATTTTTTTTAGAAATTGTTAAAATTTGTCGCTTGAGGGACAGGCCATGAGGGCTTGCAATAAATCTTCTAATTCTGAAACCCTAGCCTCCAAAAAAGAATGGTCGAAAACTCTAGGGGTTGTAGGGTCTTGGATTGAAGGAGTGGTTTGAAGAGAAATAAAGGAGTACAAAGTTTAAATCAGGCACTTAAAAATCTAATCTAAACTTATATAGAAAGAACAATGGAAGACTGAGAAAATGTGGATGAATTTCCCAGATGTGGACCACTTCATTAAGGGTTTCAAGATTAACTAACAAGAGTACAATTAAGCGAGTTCATGAAAATTAACATGAAGAAACCAACGGCATCTTACACCGTCTAATAAAAGAAAACCATAAATGAAAATATGAACATAGAGAAAAACAATAATTGTAGTTAACCCCAAAGTTGAAATCAACCCACTATGTATTCTTTGATTTCAGAAAGACTTTCTAATTACAAGCCACTCATGAACACTGGACTCTGAACCCCTTCAATGTACTAATTTTGGACTTTTATTTCTGCCCCTAAACTCACTGAGTAATTGTCCCAGAATTGATTACCAAACTAATTCTTTAAAAATTATAAAATTATTTCTTTCTTTTTCCTTTTAAAAAAAATATATAATTTTTATAATTATAAGAAATTTGCAAATTCACAAATATATTATTTAGATTAAATTTGTTTTTTTTAATCCAAAAATATTTTAAATATATAAAATAATATTAAAAGAGTTTATATATATATATATGATTTTGAAAAATAATTTATATATAATATTAATTCTAAAAATATTCTAATTAGCAATAAACTTGATAATAATGTGTTATAGATTTAGAGATTCCAAATTCAAATTTCTCTGATTTATTTGTTTCTACAAAAATTAAAAATTAAAAAAATAAAAATGTTGATATACAATATTCAATAAATTAATTATAAAAATGTGATATATAATATTCAATAAATTATTCTATAAGTTCGGTACTCACACAGATCCAGAGTGATTATATTTTTCTTATTAATGTGCTATTCTACTTGAAGGAAGCGGTTATGATTCAGAACTATTCGACAGGGTCTTTAAGCAAACATTTAACCAACATAATCGATTCACGCACAGAATGAACCCAGATTCGCATACACTTATCACATTTGCATTAACCAAATATAGAAAGGTAAACCATAAAGACAGATAAGAGATAACACATAATTACAAAATCAAACTTATCTTTATTATTATTCTCCACCAATACATCCAGATCTACCCTGCGCACCCAGCTGCAAGGGTCCGAGCACATAGCTACAAACTTTCCAGGCCTTTGCGCACACAGCTGCAGAGCCTCTACTTACTACCCAACCCTCGACTCGGACTTATAGACGCTTTCAGACTCTCTTCTTCATGAACCCATTACATTTCATCACTCAAAAGAACTGCCTTTCCCTCATAGAGTCGTGCTCTATTTATACCCTCCCTTAGCCCGCAATCCCTGCACGGGCTGACTCTATTTACATTAATTTTTATTATTTTCGGATGGGCTACCCTTTGACTCGACCTATTATAATTCACGCTCCATGCTTTCAGCGGAGTCTTTTCCCTAACTTTACCCAAAATGTCCAGCTTCGCGCCCTCTAACCATTGCGTGGGGCTTTCGCTACCCAACAGTCCCCCAACACAATCATCGTGACTCGTCCCAAGTCACTCGTCGGCATGGCTAGACGCTCTGCCTTGGCTTCGTGGTTTGCCTCCCTCTGAGTGGTGCTCATCATCCTGCTGCTCCTTCCTTGTCTCCTGCAACGCTTCAGCCATCTCCTGCTTCAGTGTTTTTACCACATCCCGCAACTGATGATGCTCATTCTGCTCTGCTCGGTTAACACAGAACACCTCCTCCGAGGATTCTAGCGCGAGCAGGGGAGTCACCTACGAGATGTCCTGGTACCACCATAGCTACTTCCAACCTTCGTATCTGCCCTTCACACTGTCCATTGCAGCTTGTGTTGCAATTTTGCAAGACCCTGGTTGTTGTCCACAAGATCCCAATCTTCGAGGGACATCAAAGACGACTTATTAACTACATATCTACCCGTGGTCACCATCTGTTCATCCTTTTGTTGTTCTGTTGTAGTGCGCTGACCTACCCCTAAGTGAGGCGATGACCTTCGGACCAATTCTGCTTCGTGTTCCCTCTTTTCCGGTACATCTCCTACTGGTGATGCTGCAGCCTGCGGGATGCCCGCAGCTGTCACCCGCATACTCCTTAGAGAGTCCTGCCTCTCCATCGACCAGATTACTACCTTCAGGTGCATACCTTGTGCATAGATAATGAATAGCTCCATCTGTATTTCTGAAACATAGGCCACCTAGTGGACTCCCCTCGATAATTTATAAGTCATGGGAAATTCAAATGCAGTGATTGTTGCTCGTTTCCATTCATGTAACATTCTCGTGTGGAATCTATGGCCATTCGTTCCAAAGCTTACTCGTACTGTTTCTCTTAATTTCCCGTCGTCTGCTCCCTTTTCTCGTGATGCAGCCATCTTGTCATACCTAGTGATATCAATGGTCGTCATTCCTTTTATCAGCACGTCCGTGTAAGCCTTCTCGTGCGACCGCAACCCTTGCGTGTGGTCAAATGTACATGTACTATAGTACTCGCGCATCCATCCCCCAGACTTCTTTATCGTCCCCCGCTCTCTTGCAACTGGGTGGAATGGTGAGACTATCCTCGAAATGGCTAGTAAGGCGGTCGGCCCGTCCGTGTAGAGCTTTAGGCGACTGCCATTCACTCTTCCTGGAAAGGGGTCTCCATTGAGTTTAGCTAGCTGAACCGTGCCTCCATCAGTAACTTCTTTAATGACATAGGGTCCCAACCAGTGCATGTGGAGTTTTCCTAGGAATTTTTCAAACTAACTGTCATACAATAAGACTAGATCATTCTCCTTGAAGGTGCGCACCTTGATATTGCGAGCATGCCACGCTTTCTCGCATTGTTTCTGTACCTGCTGATGGAATCCAGCTAGAAACCGTTCCTCCCCTAATTCTTCTAGCTATGCGAGCCTTTCTTCCAATGCCCGGCGGTCTACCATACCGATGATTGCCACAATCCACAGACTAGGCACAATATATTCCATAGGCATAACGGCCTCCTGGCCATAAACTAACCGAAACGGTGTCTGGCCTGTCAGCTTCTTGCATGTAGTTCTGTATGCCCATAGCACAGCAGGAATGCACAAATCCCAGTCATTTCGTCACGCATTGCAGACCTTCGTCAGCACAGTCTCTAGAATTTTGTTGAATGCCTCAATGGTCCCATTCGCTTGCGGATGGTAGGGCGTGCTCTATTGGTGATAGATCTAGAATTCCTCAGTGAGTGCGCTGATCGTTTCATTCAAAAAATGTGTTCCCCTATCACTCATGAGAATTTTGGGGCAGCCAAACCTGGTCAGTACGTTCTCGAACAAGAATTTTTCTGCTGTCACAGCCGTGCAATCTTTAACCAGCTGTGCCTCGGCCCATCGGGTCAAATATTCAGTCACAGTGATGATATAGCACGCACTCGTCTTTCCTCGCAGTTCAATAGGCCCGACAAAGTCAATTGCCCATTTCTCAAATGGTTGTAGCGTCATCTATGGTTGAAGTGGCATTTCGTCCCTCTGTGATGGTTTGCCCATCCATTAACATACATTGCAGGCCCAACAGTATGCCTTTGAATCTTGATGTAGAGTGGGCCACCATAACCCGACGCGAAGAATCTTCTGGGTTGTGGCACGGCCTTGATAATGTCTGCCAGCAACTCCTCCATGTGCTTCGGCCAAGATTTGTTCGCGCTCGAATTCGGGTACATATCTGTGCAATATTTCATCATTGCCCATTTTGTAGATGTGGCCTGCAATTACAGTAAAATTTGTTGCGCGTATCACTAATTTCTTCCTTCGCTGGAAAGAATACCCTGTGGCGTAGTGCCCGTAGTTAAAAAGTGGATTATATCTTCAAAGTGGCCATCTGCAATACACACGGCATATAATTGAGTGTCTAGGAGTCCCTCCTCTAGATTTGTTGGTTCTTCGCCAGTCTCAATTCGAGACAGATGATCCGGTCCTGCTCCCTTAAATACTGGTAACTGAATTGTGTTTGCCATCGTTACCCTTGATCTATTACCATCCCTGATCCTCTTGAATCTTCAACACTCTCTCTCTAGAGGGTCCCCACATCCCACACCTAAACACCCCTTAGGCAGATCCCGGTCCCAGCAACAGAACCATTTGTTGGCTTATATGGGCCTGACCCAGGTTTGGAAGAGTTATTTAGACAAACAAATCCCACAACTACCAACCCTTTCGGCAACAGCCCGCGGAGCGCAGACTAAGGTCTCACCCGAGGTAGCAGGGGAGGGTGCTGGAACTAGGTTTCCGCACCCTAGGGATGTCTTAGTGTGGTCTAGAAGTTTCACACACTGATTTACAACTCTGCATTGTTCGGTACTCGCACAGATCTAGAGTGATAGAATTTTTCTTATTAATGCACTATTCTAATTGAAGGAAACGGTTATGATTCAGAACTATTCGATAGGGTATTTAAGCAAACATTTAACCAACATAATCGATTCACGCACAGAATGAACCCAAATTCGCATACACTTACACATTTACATTAACCAAATATAGAAAGGTAAACCATAAAGATAGATGAGCGATAACACAAAATTATAGAAGAAAACTTATCTTTATTATTATTCTCCACCAATACATCCAGATCCACCCTGCGCACTTAGCTGCAGGGGTCCGCGCACACTGCTGCGAACTTTCCAAGCCTTTGCGCACACAGCTGCAAAGCCTCTACCTACTACCCAACCCTCGACTCGGACTTACAGACGCTTTTAGACTCTCTTCTTCAAGAACCCATTATATTTCATCACTCAAAATAACTACCTTTCCCTCATAGAGCCGCACTCTATTTATACCCTTCCCTGGCTCGTGATCCCTGCGCAGGCCAACTCTATTTACATTACTTTTTAGTATTTTCGGGCAAACTACCCTTTGACTCGACCTATTATAATTTTCACTTCGTGCTTTCAGCAGAGTCTTTTCCCTAACTTTACCCAAAATGTCCAGCTTCGCGCCTTCTAACCATTGCGCAGGGCTTTCGCTACCCAACAGTGCTATTTTTAGCAATTCTATTTTTAGCATTTATTGTTGTTATTTTCAACACGGAAGTTTGGTGTCTGAAGTGTAAGGGCCAGGGGCACAATAAAAAAAACTATCCTGTATTCATGAACTATATCATAGGAGGGGGACCAATTCCCTTGAGGCCAGAAGCTCTAGAAGGACTGAACATAGGGGTTGTGCTATGGTGTGTTATTTTTCAGGTTTCTGGTCAACATGCAACAAATAATTTCCATTTTCTTCAAAATTTCATCCAGACACCACTGTAGTTTTCCTGTAACTTCTGCAAATCAGTGAGCCACGATGAATTCCACTATCACAGTTATGAGTTGATGATGGAAAGAATGCCTACCTACTGGATGCAAGCAAAAACTTAGCCTCCAGAGTAGGGTGTCAGAGGAGCACGCGAAGGATATCAGGGATGAAGATGAGGCCAAGGAGGAGGACCTAGTAGAGGCTGAGGGTAGGTTATCTGTTACAGCTGCGGAACATTATGGCACTATAAGCGGGAGTGTCAGAATCAGACACGCCCGTCATTTCAATACTGTAGCCAGGTTGACCACACTATAGAAGAATGCCTGGTGTTGATAGCCAAGATTCGGGAGAAGAAGGCACAGCCTTAGAAACCTACGCAGAACTTATAGATGATGAGAGATGATCCCCGCGAGGAGGATTAGAGCATGAACATAGTGTTGAGAAGTGGAATAACAACTGGTGATGATAAAGGAAAACAGCCTAAAGAGGATGGATGGGTCTGCAAGGCCCCAGAAAAGGAAGTTGGTTTTTATTTGGCGTGCTCGAAGGAAACTTTTCTGAAAGCCAAGCAGAGCTTCGTTAAGGTCTCTACCTCAGGAAGCCAGAACAAAGTGCAGGAAACCAGCACGCCTACAGAGGTTGATCCCTCTATTCTTACCAGGTTCTTGGAGACCTGCATGAAACTATTGCATGATAGAAAAGCTATGAAATTCCTGCAGGAGTTAATAAAAAAATGTGGCGTCAAAGAGAACACCCTTGATGGACACCTCGTAGTAATAAAAATTGGCAAGCATAAGGCTAGAACAAGGCATGAGATGAGGCTCATCGTGCAGATAGGATATTATGAGATGGACCAGGTCATCTTGGATCTGGGGTCCAATGTGAACGTTTTGCAAACAAAAAACATGGGAAAGAATGGGGAGACCTGCGTTGCAGAGGTCTTCAATCCAGCTCAGAATGGAAAACCAATAGAATATCATCCCTATGGGACGACTATATGGAGTAATTGTTGATATCGAAGGTGCGAGTGTGATGGCTGACTTTGAGGTGATAGATATCATTGACAATAGTAATCCATACCCCACGCTCCTGGGAATTGACTGGGTCATTAACATGAATACGGTCATCAACTTGAAAAATAGGACAATTTCGTTTGAAAGGAAATCGCTTTGAGTTGTAGTATTGTTGGACCCTGCAGAAGGGGCGGGTTACACTAAACCAGTCCACAACTATGAAGAAAATGAAGATGAACTAGATCAGATCTACAAAATAACAGCGCGTGACTAAGACTGGATCCATCCGACGGCAGATGGGAGGATCGTATGGGATCAGCAAATTTCCTACATCTCTAATTTAGATGAATAATTTTAACACTAGAAGAATCGGTTGCACGAAGTATCCATGCTGCGATGAATATGATGACAAAATCGTTGTGTTATGTTTCTTCGGAAGTAAGGAACTTGCCTTATTGTGATGGTTTAATTGACGTGGATAAGTTTTTGGATGTGTTTGAGCGTGAAGTCCCTGAGCATCACTACTTCCAAGCATTAGATTTGGCACTGCGCGCTACACCCGCACAATGGTGGGGTACGCACAAGGATATCTTTGATGGATGGTGGGATTACAAAAGGATGATGAGGTTATGGTTTGGACGTCCTAGCACTTGATTGATTGAGAAATATGATGGGAGAGATGATTTGTGCAATCACCTAGCGGAATGGACTAAAGCTTATGGAACAGAGCCGCAGCCGAAGTGGGTACACTTATTTTGCCATACTTTGGATACAATTCCCATGAACTGGTATCTGGGAACAGAGCTCCACCATGGCACTGCGGAGTGGGATATGTTGAGGGAAGGATTTTTATTTTATTTTTGTTTGTGGAAAAACCTGTGAACAGTTATTGAGCCAACATTTTGGACTAGCTTAGTGAGTCCATCATCAGGGCAATGAGATTTGTATTTTGAGAAGAGAGAGCGTGAAATTATGGAACTATTAATAGTTGATTGAGAAAATATTCAATGTTTTTTTTTTGTCGGATATATTGAGGGAAGGATTTTTATTATCCTTCAGTTTTGAAGATGGTTTCGAGAGCATTGATGAAGCTCTGCAGGAGATTAAGGTAGTTATCTTCAGAACACTACAAGAACCTCTCAAATAGGTCCAGCCAAATTGGAGCACCCAATTGTTCCATGCACTAGAATGTTATAATGTGACGCTGAGGAGGAGGATGAACATCCAATAAATATTAATATTCCAGAGGCTGAAGGACATCGCGAATGAGAGGGCCCACAAATAGAAAACTCAGACATCACCGCGTTGTTGAAAACAAGGCCAGTAAACATTGGGATTGAAGCAGAAGCAAAGATTGCAAAGGTTGGTGATTATTGGGATGATGCTACTATGGATAAAGTTGTTGAGTTACACCGTGAATATCAAGATCTTTTCCCTACAAAATTTTCGGATTTAAGAGGCATAGTTGGTGATTTGGGCGTTATGATAATCACTCTAAAGCCAGACGTGAAGCCTGTTAAACAGAGGCTGTATCACCTTAATCCTAAATATAAGGAAAAGGTTCGCTTAGAGTTGGATAAGATGCTGGAAGCAGACATCATAGAACCGATGGAAGAATCTGATTGGGTGAGCACAATGGTGGTTTAGGAGAAGAAGCAAAAGTGCGAGATAAAGATTTCCATAGACCTGAGGAAGCTTAATGATGTTTGTGTCCATGATCCATTCCTAATGCCATTCATTGATGAAGTATTAGACAATGTTGGAGGGAAAATGGCCTACTCGTTCACTGATGGTTCTATGGGTATCATCAGATTAAGATCGCGCTAGAGGATAGGAGCAAAACAACCTTCACAATGGAATGGGGATGTTTTGAATACACTGTGATGTTTTTCGGACTCAATAATGTGCCTGCGATATTTTCTCGTGTAGTCATTACAACATTTAAGGAGCTCATTCATAAGTTCTTGGAAGTATACTTTAATGACTGGAAAATGTTTGGATTAGTAAAGCGCCATGTAGCAAGTCTGCGCTCGATGTTGGATGTGTGTCGCAGATATCAAATCGCACTAAATTTGAAGAAATGCATCTTATGTGTTCCCTTTGGAATATTGCTAGGTCATGTGGTCTGCATGCAGGGGCTGATGGTGGACCCTGCTAAGATTGCGGTGATAGTGAAATTGGAGGCCCCAAGAAACGTTAAGAAGGCTACGCAAAACTTGGTTGTGTAGAAAAAGAAGGACGCTGTAAAAAAGGCTCGGGTTGAGAAGGAATACGTTGCCAAGGAAAAGGTAGAGTAGGAGCAGCACGAGACCCAAAAAGGTGACAAGTCACCTTCGCCAGAAACAGAAACAAAAGAGCTTACAGAACAAGGTGGCAAAGGTGAGGAAGGGAAGTGCACACCCTTCATTCTGAAAAGACGGGCGCTGCAGCAGCAAGTGGGATTGCGGAAAAAGCAAAAGGCCCAGAAAACATAAGTTGATCCCATGGTGCTCACAGAAAGTGATCTTGATGAGATCGGTGATAAAGTCAGGGATGCCACAAAATAATTACTGCAGCAGTGGGAACAACACTACCTACAAACATTGGGAGTAGTTGAGAAGGATCTCCGAGAGTTGCAACTCCAAGCAACCAAGATCTGAGCAGATGTTGAGAAAGTGAGCGGCACAGCAGGTAGTTTGGTGCGAGGTCAAAGTACAGGCGTAGAGATAATTTTGTGGCCGCAGGTTGTGCGAGTCTTCCCCTTGCCTACAAGTTCAGTCCGCGTTGACATCGAGAAACAACACGCCCTCCTTTAAAAATTCCCAAATATGGGCTTGAACCTTGTATGATGCAACTAGAGTCATTGCATGCATTATTACAAGGAGTCATGGAAGAGCTTTGCATCAGGGAATAGCGAGCTCTCAGTGTTTTCAGCGAGATCAAAGTTAATAATCAATAGTTATTCGCTGAAAAGACACAAGTTTTGCAAGAGAAGGAAATGCTCCAGGCGCACAGTTCACGACTGGAGTCAGCAGTCGTAGAGGCATACAGAATAGTGCCTGAGCTTCATATTCCCAAGGATGCATAACCAGAAGTGAAGATTAGAAAATTAGCTACTGGTGTGTGCGAAGCTAAAGTTGAGGTTAATCGAGTTCAATTTGAACTCAACATGAATATCATTGAGCTACAATTGAAGTTGTAGCCTACGACTCTGCCAGACATCTGGGAGCAATGTGGAGCCGCAATCAAGGAAGGACTGGCCACTCTAGATGCCATAGTTGCAGACTCCACAACATTATTAGAGCATGCCATGGAGTTGGTAACAAATTTGTAAGAGGATCCGAACCTGCGAACACTGAATACAGAGATGAGGGAGTTGTTGTGGCGGTATGACGAAGTAAGGGCAACGGTGTCTTGCAAAATTACAGGAGAGGAAGCAGCTCCTAGTGAAGGTCGAGGCAACATAGAAGAAGGAGGCCTTGCTTAAGTCTAGGCTTGAACCTTCGTTAGAGGAGGATTATCAGGTCACAACTGCTATTCAGGACAAGCTTAAAGGCTTGTAGCAGACATAGCAGACTATGAGGCTAGTCGCAGAAGAAATAGCTACGTAGAATTTAGTCGAGGAGGTCAAGCAAGAAGCCACTCAGAGCGCTACCGAGGTTGCCATGATCCACGTCAAGATGTGGGATATTTGCAGCAAGATCGTCACGCCAGCCGAGTGACTCAAGGGCAAGTCATTATCTTTGTGTTGGGGGCTTGTTGGGATGGGGTCCCCTGGATCAGTTTTGGGGTTAAAATAACCCAAGTTTTGATGTATATTTTGTAACTAATGTAAAGTCTCCGTGATTTGTGGATTTGAAGTGCGTAGATGGCTAGGAGTCAAAGGGATTTTAGCCCCTTGTTTATGTAAAAGTTGAGTAGGTTTTGAGATCCACCCATGGTTCGCGGACCATGGGATTGTATGTAAAAGGCTATAAATAGGTGTGTCTTAGAGAGTAAAAGGCATGTTTATGAATGTAATGGGTCAGTAAGAGAAAATCGATAGCGTGGAGAGTGGATCAGATAGGAGAGAAAGGCTTTGCAACTGAGTGCACAGAGACCTAGATAGAGTCTGTGGCTGAGTTATCGGACCCCTACAGCTGAGTGTGCAGGGTAGTTTTGAGTTTGTAAAGTTGAACTGAAGATCAATAAAGAATATTACCAAAGAAGTATTGTGTCTATCTTTTCATTTCTGTTTACTTTTGTTTGCGATATACGTTGTGGAAGAATAAGATGTTTATGAAATATTGATCTAATTGTGCACGATTATATTGGATAAATGTTAGATAATGTACGCAAGCATGTTTATGTATTTTCCCGAAGACTATGTGGAATTATCTAATGTTTATTAATAACACAAGGTTATCTACGCAAGCCCTAATCTAGAATTGTTCTTTGATGCGCGTAAGTGGGTAAATCAACTGATAAGGGTCTGCAAAAGCCAATTGTAGACCTTTGCGAAGGTCTTGAGATTGTTTGAATAGAGTTGCAGTACCAGGCCATAAGGGCTTATCAATCTACGTGAAGGTAGATCTAAGGTGCTAAGACATCACACTCATCTCTAAATGCAGAAACTTGGTTCTTGCATCCCCCCATACTGCTTCAAGTGAGACTGCAGGCTGCGTTATGCGGGTTGTTTCCAAAAGGGCCAGTAGTGTAGGGATTTTTTGGTTGGTGCAACTAACTCTAAACTTGGGTCACTACCCCCTAAGCCAACAGAGAGAAAAAGGGGTGTGTAAATTTGATGTTGAACATGCAAGGAATTATTCTCATTTCCCTCGTACAAGTTATAGAAATGTGCCTCCATCACAATAAGCATTTCTTATTTTAATTCCTATTTGCAACTCCATTTTATAGACTTTGGAGATCAAATGTTTTAATGTAATAGTGTGCAGAATATTGTGAAATCTCATATTTATGTGATAATTGTAGAATTCCTGTAGAAACTCCGATAGATCTAGAATTCTAGTTAAATTAAACACAAGTAATTTGTTGATATTCAAGAGAGGAGAGAAAGAATTTGCTCCATAAAATCAATGTATTAAATTAATGAAAAATATTAATACATGAGCAACCAAACCTCTAATCCCAAAGGGAGGTGGTTATATAGAAATTGTCGAATCTAGAAAACTAGGAAAAAACTAGTAAAAAACTAGAAAAGGCTAAGAAAAGCTAAAGGGAGGCCTAAAATAGCAACAATGACTCAAGACAACCTATGCCAACTATCAACCATGAGGAAAGCATGAGGAGGGGCACATTTCCCAAGGAAGGCAACTTTAAAACATGCTAAAATGGTCCGGGGGACCAAATCCCTTGATTTAAGGGGGAATCTTCATGTGGGGCGCCAATCCTCAAATAACTCAAGTGGATGAGGTGTGGTTAGGTGTGAACATGCACTTAGATGTCTAAATGGTTTAGGAAAGTGGTTGGACCAATATTTCCATAATATTACGCCTTTAAAGGCAAAAAACAAGGGAAAGTTGGTGCACCAAGCTAGTTTACCAAATACCAAGCGTGAACATGATTTTTAGTGCATGTGGCTAAGTCAAGGATACTTAGGCTAAAAAAAAATGTAGATGTTAGGATTATATTCCAACAACCCCTCTTCATCCTAACTCACTTATCTAAACTGAGTCCCGGCCAAGATGCCATGTTAGGTACTGAGGTATAAGAAATAAAAGATCCTCATAAAATGAATAAAGAGGGAAAAGCTCGTGGGAAACCCCCCTGCCCCCCAAAAGAGGAAAAAAGGGCTAATTGGCCAAGAGGGCCTACTCAGTTAGTCTCCACCACTCCAAGCATAGCTCTCAATTCTGAAAATTTCTTTTCAGTGAAAGACTTGGTGAAGATGTCTGCAACCTGGTACTCAATGGGGTAGTACTGTAGTGATATGACTCGGTCACGGATCAGCTGGTGGATGTAATGCACGTGAATCTCGATGTGCTTGGTCCTCTGCCTCTGAACTATATCAATCAATATCTGAATGGACCCCTAATTGTCACAAAATATGACAGTGGGAAGTGGATACTGAATACCAAACTCGGAGAGAAGCCCCTGCAACCAAACAACCTATGTCATTGCATTCATTGCACCTCTATACTCTGCCTCGGCTGTAGATAAAGCAATCATGGATTGATTCTTAATAGACCAGAAAAAAGGCCCTGAACTAAAGCTAAAAACATAACCAGAGGTGGACTTGCGGTCTGTACCATCGCCAGCCCAATCAAAATCTTTGTACCCAATCAGTGAAAGTGGGCAATCTGCAGCATAAAAGATACCAAAATTGGAAGTACCTTTTACATATCTAAGGATTCTCTTTGCAGCTTTCCAGTGAAGCTCATGGGGCTCCTGCATATATCTAGAACAAAATCCTACTGCAAAATATATATCAAGTCGGGTGTGAGTAAGATACAACAAACTCCCAACCAACTGTCGATACAGTGTACTGTCCACCAAAGGTGTAGTACCCACATCCTCAAATCTGATCCCCGAAAGAAAGGGAGATGATGTTGGCTTGCATTCTGTCATCTGAAAGTGGACAAGTAGATCTGATGCATACTTAGATTGTGCCATCTTGATCCCTGAAGTAGACTAAGAAACTTCAAGACCAAGAAAGTAGTGCAACAGTCCCAAATTTGTCATGGAAAATCGATCGTGCAATGTTGATTTTTCCGAATCAATAGCTGAGGTAAGGTTCCCTATCATTAGTAAATCATCTACATAAAGTACTATCAATAAAAGAGAATCATCATGTTGCAGCAAATAAACATTCGGATCATATTTGCATGGAATGAATCCAATGGAAAGCAGGAAAGAATCCATCTTTTCATACCAGGCTCTGGGAGCCTATTTTAGGCCATACAAATATTTCTTTAATCTGCAAACAAGGGAAGAGTTATGAATTTATCCCTATGGATGCTCCATATATATCTCCTCCTTGATATCTCCATGAAGAAATGCACTCTTCACATCCATGTGATGAACTTCCCATTTGCGAGAAGCAACAATGGCTAAAACTAGTCGAATGGAGTCCATTTTTGCAACTGGTGCAAATGTCTCTGTGTAGTCTATGCCATGTACTTGTGAGTATCCTTTTGCAACAAGTTGAGCTTTGTACTTGCTGTTCTCACTATCTGTAGCAATCTTTTTTCGATAGATCCATCAGCATCGAATAAGCTTTCTTCCTTTCGGAAGTGGAACCAAGTCCCATGTGTTGTTTTCCATGAGAGCAGAGTACTCTTCATCCATGGCAACCTCCCAAAGAAAGTTTCCAGTAGCCTCAGAGTGTGAATGTGGATCTGAACCAAGTTTCATATAACAATTTATGGGAATCAATGGTTCAGTGGTAGCCAGGGCTTGAGGAGCCCCAAAAAACTATGATCTAGTCCTTCTTACATCTGCAGGATCACCGACTAGTTCACCTGCATCTTGCAGGGTTTTCTCTGCCCAAGTTGGAAGCTGAGTTGGAGCAGCCATGACCTAATCCTCATCCTCTAAATCAGAACCAAGAGGCTTCTCTGATGGCTACTTTGAAGTGATCAAAGAAGTTTCAGACTCCTCCTCATCAGTGGCAACAAGCGATTCCTCAATAGGGTCTACTGAAAAATCATGCAGTGATTCTTCTTCAAACTTCATACTTCTAGCTACAAGGAACTTTTCAGTGTGAGAGTCCAACAATATATATCCTTTGACAGTGTTAGGATAACCAACAAATATACATTCAACACTTTGAGGCTCCAAAGCCTTCCTCTTATCTGTCGGAATGTGAGCCCATGCTCGTGAACCAAAAATGCGAAAGTGCGACATTTTCGGTTTCTTACTGGTCCAACATTCAAATGGAGTGGTGCCTTTGAGTGCTTTGTGACGAATGCGGTTCTGAATGTATGTTTCAGAATTAATAGCTTCAACCCATAGCTTAGGAGCTAATGGTTTGGACTGTAGCATACAATTGGCCATTTATTTTAACGACCATTCTTTCCTCTCGCGACACCATTATGCTGTGGTGTATATGGCATTATGTTGTAGCTATATACTTGCATCAATACAAAGTTGCTGCACAACTTTGTTGACATACTCCCCCCCATTATCAGTATGAAGTATCTTAATCTTACACCCAGACTCATTCTCAGCAAATGCTTTAAATTCTACAAGGCATTCAAATACTTCCGATTTTAATTTCAGAAAAAAAACCCAAGTAAAGCAAGATAAATCATCTATGAAGGTGAGTACATATCGAGCCTTACTAATTGAAGGCTGTGGGAATGGGCCTGTGATGTCACTGTGAATCAGCCCAGGAGGTGAATAATCTCTCTGTGCTTTCCCTTTGTCAAACTTTTGCTTCAGATTCTTGCCAAGAATGCATCCTTGACATACACCGCTTGTGAATTTAATAGCAGGCAATCCTTCTACCATGTTTTCCTTGCTGAGTTGATGCAAGTACTTGTAGTTTAGATGGCCAAATATTTCATGCCATAACTTACTGATATCATTATATTGGGACAGAAATATAGTTCTAATAGATTTAGGAACAAAGTGGGAGAATAAATACAAACAAGAACCGTGATCTACAATTCCATGTGCAAGTTGTGAGCCCATGGAAATGTCAGTAATCACTCGAAGTCTGGAGTGAACTCCACCTTCCTTCTAGATCCGGAATGAGTGATCTGATATATCGAGAGAAGGTTTGTGAACATCAAGGGAACATGAAGCACATTTGTGAAGCATCCCCCTTCAAGGTCTACAATTCCTTCTCCACACACCTTTATGGGTGTGGCATCTCCCAAGTAAAGTGGGGATTTGGTGCTTTCTTCGATGGAGGAAAATTCATCTTTTGAAGTAGCCATATGATTCGATGCACCTGAATCAAGGATCCAATTTGATGGAGTGGATGTGATAGCCATTAAAGCATGACCATATCATTCTCTCCCTCTCCCATCTCCCGTTCTGTTATCATCCTTTTTCTTTGCATTCTCGAGCACAGTGAGATTGTGCTGCTGCAATTGCTTAGCCATCTCATCCATTGTTTTCCTCATGCAATTTTCTTCAGGATGAAAACCTTTGGAACAGTAGCTGCAAAGTGTTCTTTCCTTCTTCTTCTTCTTACCCTTAGGCAAAGAAGAGCTCTCTGAAGATTGTATGGGTCTCTCCTTCTTATATTCATTAAATTTACCCTTCCCTTTTTTCTTGTCTCTTCCACTGCTCTTTGGAGCATTAGTAGCAGTAAGTGCTTGGTTCTTTGAACGCTTGATGGCACCCCATTGGATTAACTTAGCTTACTCTTGAGTCAATGTTGTAATGAAGTCATTCAATGGAGCCATTTTCCATTTTTCCTAAGTCAATTTAGATGCTTGAAAAGACGATACAAATATAGAATATTCAGGGCCTAATTTTGAGAGAATCGGAAGGATGAGTTGATCTTCCTCTTTCTTGACTCCACATGCATCAAGTTCAACGAGAAGGGATTTAAACTTGGTGAAGTATTCTTGCAGGTTGCTTAAATGAGTTGGACTGATGGATATGAGTTCATTCTCGAGTTGATGCACTCTCATTCATCCTGCTTGTCGAATAGTCCTTCCAATGTGGTCCAGACCGCATCGGGAGTAGTGGCTCCGCCGACATGAAAGAGGAGTTCTCTGGAAATTGATAGGCATATCAGCCCAATTGATTCATCTAATTTGTTGAAATACTTGATATTCTCCACTGCAGAAGTTGGTTCAGTCTCTGTTCCCATTGTTACCCTGTAAAGCCCTTTGCTTTGGAGGAGCAGAGTGATCTCTGTCTTCCATTCAAAGTAATTGAAAGGATTTAGAACAAGTTTTGTAAGCTGAGAGAGATGATCCATTGCTGCTTGTTGCACCTCCTGATGATCTATACCTACAAATAAAACCGTGTGCAATCCACTAGATTCGAACTAGCTCTGATACCATGTAGAATTCCTGCAAAAACTCTGATAGATCTAGAATTCTAGTTAAATTAAACATAAGTAATTTGCTAATATTCAAGAGAGGAGAGAAAGAATTTTCTCCATAAAATCAATGTATTAAATTACTGAACAATAGTAATACATGAGCAACCAAACCTCTAATCCCAAAGGGAGGTGGTTATATAGAAATTGTTGAATCTAGAAAACTAGGAAAAAACTAGTAAAAAACTAGAAAAGGCTAAGAAAAACTAAAGGGAGGCCTAAAATAGCAACAATAAATCAACTATCAGCCAACTATCAGCCATGAGGAAAGCATGAGGAGGGGCACATTTCACAAGGCAACTTTAAAACATGCTAAAATGGTTTGGGGGACCAAATCCCTTGATTTAAGGGGGAATCTTCATGTGGGGCATCAATCCTCAAATAACTCAAGTGGATGAGGTGTGGTTAGGTGTGAACATGCACTTAGATGTTTAAATGGTTTAGGAAAGTGGTTGGACCAATATTTCCATAATATTAAGCCTTTAAAGGCAAAAAAATGGGAAAGTTGGTCCACCGAGCTAGTTTACCAAAAACCAAGTGTGAACATGATTCTTAGTGCATGTGGCTAAGTCAAGGATACTTAGGCTAAAAAATAAATGTAGATGTTAGGATTATATTCCAACAATATTTTTTAATAAATATTTTCAAAGATATATAATTACTCTCATATTTATGTGATATTTTTGAATAAATATTTTCAAACATATAGAATTACTTATTTATTAAAGATGTTTTTCCAATATAAATGAAATATCTCTTAGGAAGGATTTTAAAGTGTTTTTTTAAATAATTAAAGAGATTAAATATTTTTCCCATTTTATATTGAAATTTCAATAAATATTTGTAAAATATTATTTTATTTTATTTTATGTTATGTTAAATAAAATTAAAATATTTTTTATAAGTTTATAGGTTTTAGTGGACATTAATCATCATCATTTTTTTGCAAGGAAAAAGGCATAATTTTATTAATGAAAATAAAATTATATGTTGCATTTGCTAATTACCAAGCATCACCAAGCCATTGGCCGATGATAAGCATAAACAAACAAAGGAAAATGAACTAAAATACAATGGGCAAAAAACTAAGCTTTCCTCCCTTTTTTCTTCTCAACCTTGCACCAACCCCCTTGAGATGGCGAAGTAGTGACAAGTGCGAGTTGAATATCATCAGGTCTAGTATTGTCTTTGTCTGAATCTGAATTGTCTGATGAATGTGTACGCTTGTACCCACTCGGTTCCATTGTTTCTAGAATGTCTGTTATTTGTACCTAGTTGATCTATGGTTCCATGGGTTCTTGTGTGTGTTCCCCCTAGGTTTTTGGTGCCTATGTTGTCTGGGTGTTCCCAAAAACTATGGATTCCTCATCTGCCTCATCTTCCTCCTCTTCCTGCTTTGGTGGAGGGAAATTCCAGCCTTTAGGCTATTTACTAGTCTTCTTTATTCTAATGGAGTCCTTCTTAGCATCTGGACACATGTTCCTAAGGTGTCATGTTTTCCTGCAAATGATACACCTAAAATTTTTGTTCTCATAGTCTAATATCTGAGTCCAGTTCCTTTGTTTATGGATCAGTTGGATATGATCTGGTAGTCCTTTGCTTAGATCTACTTCCACACATATCCGTGCATATGTGTAGATCCTCTCCTTCAATCTTTGAGTATATGTCTTAATATATGACCCAATAATGTTCCCAATACTAGTAAGAACACATCCATCCTAGAAATGAAGAGGAAGATTGTGTAGGCGGACCCATACAGGCATTCTGGAGACAATCATGGTGTTTGCATCAAATTCTGGGAACCAAGGAGTGATGAACAGGCCCATCGATACCCATAAACATGGATCATCCTATAGTATGATGTCCCTGGCCTCTGAAGAAGGGAATTTTACTATGAAGAACCCTTTTGAGAATAGATGAATTTCACAATCCATAGACCAGTTGGTCAAGATCTAGTGAAAAAGCTCACTTGGTTTTGGCCAAAAATAGTTGAAATGACAAACGATAGCTTCTGATTCAAATGAAAAACAATTTACATATGTTTATGTGTTATCAATTTCAAGTTTAGGGATGGAATTTAACTCCTCCACTATGTATGGGTTGGGGGAAGAACTTCCCAATTTTGTTTGTTCCATTTCTACTCTTTTCCCCTGTAGAATATTCTTGAAAGATTCTACCCCCTGCTTTTGTTTCTGTTTGGCCTCTGTGTTTTTAAAATTACTACTCTAATATCCTCCTCCATGGATTTTTGATTTGCTGGCTTATGCAGCCCCACCACGAAGTCTCAAATTGAGAATAATGGTAGAAGATGTAAAGATGTGGCACTCCTTTAAGGACATGTTGTCTTGCAATTCGCTGCCCTCATATATCAAATATTGCATTTGGGTTGGGTACCCAAATAGTTCCGTGATGTTTTTCTTTAGATGTTTAACTCGGGCTGTGTTTTTTACCTGGATTATCACTAAGGACCCAGCAGGGGTTTTAAGAAATATTTGGAAGCACAGTGGACATACCTTGTTCTAGGAGTTTAAGACCCTTTCATGTTCACTGGGCCACACCACTGAGGGGAGCCCGAAAGGCCCGGAGGGTAGCATTAAGCAACGCATGACCAAGGAAGGAAATAGGGCCTCCGCATACAACCCCCGGCCCAGATCTCGAACCCACTGAGGTAATGGTGGGCCAAAGATAAAGACACTTTAGAGGGGGGAAAGGCACAAGGGATAAAAGCCCTATAGCAAAGAGTTGTGTGTCGAGTTTAGATATATTCCCACCCCCCGATGCACCAAGGCACAGGGGATGGAGAGCCCTCGTTCCCGCCCCCTTCGCCGCGATGAGAGTACCATGACCTAGTCGTCGTAAAGAGCACTATGTTTTTCCCTGCGCCATTAAGCGACTAACTACAGGATTTCGACCACTGCAAGAAAACCAGGCCTGAAACCTGCATACGACAATAGCACAGCCCTCTGCGCTATATCCCGACCACGTCCACCGTAGGTCCATTCTCATGCTCCATATCAGCCTCACCATCTGGTATGAGCAGACAACGGAGTGCCTAAGTTGATAAAAAACTCCAAGTCAGCCAGGCGATGATGGTCTTACTACCTGGGATGCAGAGACCTCCTTTAACCATTTTTCTCCTATAGTCTCAAACTCCAGGGAGCCTGCGACCTAGCAAACGATTCGGCTTCCTTGATACACTGTGTACAGGCAATGGCAGCTGCATCCAAACCCCAGTTCTAGGGCCTAGATGACCTAACTTTGTTTTGCTCCATTTTCCTATCCATTAACCATCATCATTATATATATAATCTATATTATTTTAATTTTTTCTTATATTATATATTTTTATAAAATTTAAATACATATAAATTTAATTTAATTCTTTTTTTAATAAAAACATAACAATTATATATATATATAAAAGCAGGATCATTTTTATAATTTAAAAAAAAAATGTTTAATTAAAACTACGTAAAGATTTCATATTTTACTTTTATTTTTAAAAATTATTTATTTAATTTTATTAATTTAATAAAAAAATAATAAAATTTTATAAAATTTTGAATAATTTTGCATACTAATTAAATATAAATATAAATTTCAAGCATTCTGTTAAAATGGAAGTGCATAGATAATCTTTCAATTAAAATATATAAAACTGACCAAGTCTGGCTCAAGAATAGCTTTATTTGCTTTCTAGAAAAGAAATTCCATACCCCCACCTCTTAAGGGTATCCTTCCCCTTTAAACGAACTTTTCTTCTCGAACTGATTACTAGTTTCTCTCAACCAAAAAGCACACTTTAAACTTTACTATAAAAATATCAAAATATAATATAATTATAAAATTATTTTATTACTTAAAAAAAATTTGTAGTATAAAATAAAAATTCTATTTAAAATATAAATAAAATATATTTTTTTTTATAATAATAATAAGTAATCATTTTAATGATTTATTTTTTATAATACTATTTTTTTTAAAATTTAGTATAATTATATAAATTAAATAATTAATAAATATTATTATACATCATACATTATTAAAATTTTAAAAATCATTCAAATTATATATATATGAACATGTTTTTTAAATTAAGGAGATTCAAGTCCACTCTTTTATGAGATTCTTAACTTATAAATAAGATTTGTTACAATATCATGATTTATTAATACCTCACACCTAATAAATGTTAACTCATTTCATATGACAATTTTTTTTAATTAATCAATTTAATTAAAATAGAAAAAAATGTCTAACTACCTTTAAAATGAATTTTAACTTTTGATATGTGATTATTACTAATAATATTCTAAACTATTTTGTGGATTTTAAATATATGTCATCCATCTAATAATTATTGATAATTAAATAAAAAATTTAGAAGTTCTATTTCAAAAGAAACACAACTATCGACGTAAAAAATAAAATTTTAGAAGTCATACTCCAAAATAGACACACATACTAATATAATTATAAGAAATTTGCAAATTCACAAAGATATTATTTAGATTAAATTTGTTTTTTTTAATCCAAAAATATTTTAAATATATAAAAGAATATTAAAAGAATTTATATAAAAATGATTTTGAAAAATAATTTATATATAATATTAATTCTAAAAATATTCTAATGAGCAATAAACTTGATAATAAAGTGTTATAGATTTAGAGATTCCAAATTCAAATTTCTCTGATTTATTTGTTTGTACAAACATTAAAAATTAAAAAATTAAAAATGTTGATATACAATATTCAATAAATTAATTATAAAAATGTGATATATAATATTCAATAAATTAATTATAAAAATTATAAAAATATTATTAATTTAAAAACAAAGTTTTTTAAACTCGTCCATAATTTAAAATTTTATTTTATCTATTTTAAAACAAATTCATGGAAAATCTAAAATGAAAACTTGAAAGTTGTATGCAATAGTATGATTAAATCTTTTGAAAACAATTTAGAATAGTATGATTAAATCTTTTGAAAACAATTTAGAATGGTTGAGTAATGTCAACCACTAGACACATGTATGGCTAATATACAAATAATATTAAATAGGTTATGATGTCATCAACTTTATGATGACAAACATGTCTTTAACAAGCAAATGCATGCTTCAACTATATGATATTCAACTTTTGATGTAGGAAACCTTTTATGGTCGGTCAATGAGATGATTAGATTGGCATTGACAACGATGTAGGGCCACCAACAACCAATGTGATTAAGTTGGGAGTTTGATATTTCGCATTGATTGAATTCATTACACCATCAATGTCTTGATGATTGTCAAGAAACTTGGATAAAAGTAATCCACAAGCATACAACTAATTTCCTGGTTTAAAGGTCTCTTCTCAGTGAACACTTTATTGGAGTATGGTTCGTGGATAAATTCTCAGTAGACACCTTATTGAAGTATGGTTTGTGTATAAATTGTCATGTCAATGGATACCTTGTTGGTGGCCTCCTTATTGGTGACTTGGTGACTTTTCTAATAGTGACCAAAGTCACTCTCTGGTTAGTGATCTTCTTTATTAGTTCATTCTTTTGTCATTGACCTTCTTGGTTGATTATCTTAGTCATTACTATTTTTGTCGATCACTGGTTGATTATCCTTTCATTAGTAATTACCATTACTATTTTTGTCAATACCTGGTTGATTATCCTTTCATTAGTAATTACCGTTTTTGTCAACACCTTGTTGATCACCCCTTAAGGAATGTCTTACCATTCATCTCTTTACATGTGGCTTACACATCACCACCCTTCCATCGCCAACTTCCTTAGTAGAACAACCTTCTATTAATAATGCTTTTCATAACTTCCTTTTCGGCCACTTTTTCATTCAAAAGTCTTTTATTAATGAATTATTTAATGTTGACGTCCATTCTATCATCAAAAACTTAATATATTAAGCATGGTCTTACGAATCATCTCTTGTCATGTGGTACTAAGTGCTACCACATGATGGTAGTACATTGCAATGATCTTTATCTTTCTACCTTCTTTATCCCTTATGCTTTTGGGAAATTCATCTTCAATTAAATGTAAATGTGAATAAATAGGGTTACCTGCCATATACTAGATAGATTAATCATATTGGGTTTTTTCACAAGAACATATATTATATGCTTAGTTAATTTAGCTTGCTACCTTTACTAGGGAAGGAAAGCATGGTTTTTTCAAAGATACCTTCCCCATATATTCATTAATTATGTTTTGTATAACAGCCATGTATAGTATTTAATTATTCTTTAATATATTTAAGACCTTTTTTATCTTTTATATAACAGCCATGTATAATATTTAATTATTCTTTAATATATTTAAGACCTTTCTTATGTATATTTAAAAAAAAAAAAAAAAAGAGTAGCTTAACATTATGTTCCTTGGTTTATATGTGTATTGTAAATTCATTTCTAATTTAGAAATGAGGTGATCTTTTTGTTGCAACACTATAAAATTCACAATTAGTATATATGTCTTTTATGATTTATAATTATTGGATATCTGCTATATTGTTTACATAATTAGCCTTGTGCACTATGAGCACAAGGGGTCAATATTCCCCTGCCTCCCCTCACCCGTGACAATAGGACGAAATCCCTCAAAATGAAATTGGGTTATTTTAGGCTTTCTTTTGGCCAATAATTTTTTGACCCGTGTAATCTAATTTTTATTAATAAATCTAATATAGATTAATATATTAGGGTTTCGGGTATTGAAAAGTCCTATATGTTGTCTTTTAATGGTGAAGTTAATATAATTAGAGTTATAGGTGTAGTTCCAATACTATTTTGTTGGTTTTCCCAATTAATGATTTTTAGGATAAATTACCGAGTACTGTGTGTGAATGTTATTGTTCAGTTTTCTATTTTAATAAGAATTCATGCATGCATTGCTTAATATAAATGTTTACAACTTGCAATAATATATTCCTATTATGAGATATAAGCTATGAGAATATCATTTTAGGCATATTTAACAGTTAATTATCCATGCTTGGGAAAACACACGTGCAAAAACATACATGTGTGCAAATTTAGTATTCTCAAATTATTGGCACATGTATATAGCAATATTCTCTTTTATTCTTCTACTTATAAATTTCACCATAACATATTGAATTTTCCACACAACCTTGTTATACCTACCCTTGGTCATGTACCTATTTAGTGTAACCTCATGAAGTTTTTTAAGAATGATTATATATCCTAACTGACACACTTCTAAGCCAACACATAAATCTCAGTGTAAAATTAAAAAGAAGTTAAGAACCTATCCTAAAAAATAATGGAAACTTCAACCACTGAATACCCATAACACTAAGAATGTCACATATTTGAAGTTTTTAAATTATCTTTTCTCAAACTAAGATTCTAAGCATTCTTAAACTAAAATTCCTTGTCTCACATTTCTAAAGTTGGCACTAGAGTAGGCACAAATTTTAGAGAAATGCACAAGAGAATGTATTGTGGGCTGAGGGATGGTCCACACACACCATGTGTTGCACCATGCATTTAAGATTATTCACCATGAGTTGTATTTTTATATATCTTGTCTATTTTGATATAGGAATATTTCAATTGTAATGAGTTAGGTAAGTCAGTTATGGGGTCATTATGATTATTAGGGTTTTGATTAAAACCCTATAAAAGGATGTATGAGGGAATATTTAGATAGTCTTTTGATAGGTGTATTGGGAATCTTATATGCCCATTAATAACAACATGTTTTCCTAAACCGAGACAATTTGACCTTGCTTGATGTGTATTTTGGTTGTTTTACATGTTTAAGTATGATTTTAGTAAGCCGCCTGAATAGTATAACCATGCTCATGTTTTTTTTGGGTACAAATAGTGCATTAAATATGTTAGGATGTCATGTAAAGCCTTTTACCAACAACCATAAAATAAATCAAGGATATTTCTCTTGATATAATTAGCACTCAACTAAGACTTCCTGATTTCACTTAGGGACACCTCATCTAGCTAAAGATCAAATTTGTCCACTGCAGTTACTCTGAAAGACACGGTCCTCTAATTTAGAAATTTTGGAGGGAATCAATCCATCTGTAAAGGGGGGAAATTTCCTATTATTTATGTATAAATATGGCATTTTAAACTTAGAAGAGTTAATTCTTTGTTATATTTTTTCTTTTAGTCTCAAGAAACTATTCACTAGTTATACTCGTTAGATTACATATTATGTTTTATCATTTTAATTAAAAAGTTCTTATCATTAGTTGTTTACTAGTGATTATTTTTAGTTTCTTTAAGTACCATGGGGAGTGACCACCCAAAGGAATCTAAGAAAAAAAAATATTATGCTTCATTTCCGTTCATTCTTTACAATTTTGTTGTTTATTCATAATTTGTTGTTATAGAAATTTCTAGAAATATAGTTATTTTCTTTCCTGTAGAGATTTATTTCATGACATACTCACTTTCCTTAGTGTAGATTCGATTTCCATGGTTTTTCTTAGGCCAACTGACTAGTGTGCATGAGTATAAATACTTTTCATTTCCTTTCATGTGTTTCTTTAACCCTTTGTGTAGGTTTCTTGTAGCTTCATTGGGTTTTATGTAGATAGTATAGAATTTTGTTTTTCAACATATTTCTCACCTAGTAATGCATATTATATCCATAACATAACTACTGTCACCAAGAAAAGATGTTCAACAAAGGGGAGTTAGGAGTTAGATAGACTTCCTTCAATCTTGTTAATGTTATGCTTGTTTCCTTTATGATTTGAATTCTGAATTTTGCAAATTGATTAGAGAGAACTATTTCCTTTTTTCTTTTTTTCATTTTTCTTTTTTCTTTTTTTTCTTTTTCTTTTTTTTGGGGGGGCAGGGGGGGGTGTGTGGATCTCTTTTCTCAAGTTGATTAAACTTAAATTAATAGAATAGGGCTGATTTGAAGCACTAGTTTGATACTCTTGCTATTAACTAAATCTCCCATTCTTTGGTAGGTAGTAGCCATGAATTGTTAGTAAACTTTCCCTTTACCTTAATATACAGAGTGATACCTAGGCTGCCACTTGCCCTACACTTATTTAGAATATTCAACATATATAGCTACATAATAAGGAAATCAGTGTGAATTTTGTATGAACCTTGGGTTGATAATTAAAGTTGGAAGCTATAGGACAACAACATTCTTATTGCAATTCTTAATTCCATCACTTTTTGGTACCATAACTGAGGAGGTGATAAAAGACATCAATTTATTTACGTATCATGAAACCATCTTGTATTATCTCTTTCGTTAAAATAGAAATAAAAAACAACAAATTATTACATTTTTAGAGAACTTTCATTCCTCCACATAGGGATAGATCAAGAAATGTTTTACCAAAAATCTCCACCTTCAAACCTAGAAATGACAACGTCCACAGGGTCTTTGATAGACGGTGATCAGGTGCTCTATTAGGGCACTCCTTGATGTGAAGTCACCGGTTCAATTCCTCTCCCCGATCGGGGTGATATATTGGACATGATGAAGATGTAGTCCTCCCAAGCTTACAAAAAAAAAAAACCCTAGAAATGATAACCAATAACAACAATTTGGTTGTAATCCTTCCTCTCCAAAATAAAAAAGAACCTTACAAATTTTTGGGAGAGGTAGGAAATAGATTTTGAGAATATCTCAGAAGAAGAAGAAGCTCCATCTCACTATAACATAGTTGAATATGGAGAATAATAAATGTTTTTTTGAATTTCCTATCAAGGAAGTTAATGGGGAGGCAAAGATGAAGAACTTGGACCCTTCTATGCTCCATCACTTTTATTGATTACCCATGGAAAACATTGTTACCTTCTTACTTATGTTTTCTATTGTATGTGGACTTATGACTACATAATTTATTAACAAAAGCTTAAAATATGTCCATCCACATTGAAAAAATTATCTCTAACATTGTTCATGAGCTTGGGAGGTATATCATCTCTAGCTAAGATCAAATAATGCACGCCTTTAACAACAAATGCATGGATTGCTATAAATAAAGAGATAAAATGGATGAAATATTTTATATGACCCAAAGAGAAAATGAATCCCTATAAGAATATGAAAAATATCCCAACTCAGCTACAAAGAGCACACAATTGCACTATATATGAGGACCCTTTAGAGCTTGTTTTCCTAAGAGGATTCAAGTAAAATATCATGTAAATACTAACTATCTTGTCAAATGGGACATCGACAAACTATACTATGGATACATCAAGAAAATATTCAAAAACATCTCCAGTTCAAGTTAGAAAAATGACAATAATGGTTAGAGTTTGGTAAATCCTTCTTTCACATTTTCTACAATCACAAAAAATTAAATAAAAGTAATGCTAAAAGAGAGAAAAATAGAAATTTTATATTCATTAGCCTTAGAAATGGATACCTTACAAGCCAAAACAAAGTGAGACAAAACATATATGACAATAGCCATATTTTGTGCTAACTGAACAAATGGGAACTGTCACAGTGAATGCCACTCAATACTATAGAAATATATCCTCTTTTTTATTAATTTCATCCAACTAAAAAATGTACTTAATTTCCATATTTAAATATTGTGTATCAAGGAACATAAGGAACTATGGATTCAATGTGCTTCTTCAATCAAAAGAGACCAACATCATGAAGACCCTTCCAACAAGGTATGTGCTATAACCCTCCCTCATATTTTAGTGGATATAATGAACACTTAGACCCTAAAACTTGGTATCTACCTCATTAAACCCCATGGGCTACGCAAGCTCCATTGTCTTATCCAAACCAACAAGATCTTCCTCCATATCCATATCAACCTTTCCAAAACTAAGGCTCCTAGTGGAAAATTCCTCAATAGGGATGGAGACCTTGACTCCCTCAAAAAGAAACATTAATGCATCTACTTCCTCCTCAACCAAATAAGATTATTTAAAATACTACCCTCAAAAATAGCCTCAATTATTTTCTCAACCAACTCCAAATCCTAACAATAAGAAATTCCAACCAATTTACAATAATGAGGTTTCCTATCAAACCTACCCATTAGATGTCTAATAGATAAACTTATGATCAGGTGAGGTGCTACAAGATCATCCCATTCCTCCATAATATCCACCTTATCCTATTGTTAAACATCAAGAAAACATAAACATCTAAGGAAAATGAACTACTTGGGAACTCAAGAACTTGTGTGTAAAAATACCCTTTTTTGCATGTTATTAAGAATGTCCCCATATATAACAAGTATAGCAAGGAAGAATGCATCAAGAAGCTTGGGAGAAAGAGAAGGGATTCTCTCACTAGAAATTTCATGGGAAAATTAATAGGCCTCCTGCTTCGAATAGCAATCACTCCTAAGTATTTGGAACTAGTAAATCCTAAGGTAAATTTCTAAATCAGCCAAATCCCAATCCAAAATTCCTTTTTTTATTTAGGTGTTGCAATTAAATGTTATGACTAAGGGCACAATAGTGAAACTAAAAATTCAAGGTTCACTAAGGGAAACCACTAGTGATGGATCAATAATGGAACTTGAAGGGATGTTAGAAAATGTCACCATCTCTATTGATTCCTAGAAATATCCCACTAACTTTCTAATACTCCAACCTAAGACCAAATTTAATGGATATCCACTCATTTTGGGAAGGCCTGGGTTGGAAACAATAGATGCTTATATCAACTATAGAGTAGGAAACAAAACCATCATAGATGAAAAATCACAAAAACAACTTATACTTTACCCTCTTGCTTAGCCATTAATTTAAATATAATTCCCAACATGGGTAGAGGAAGAAGAAGAAGAAGACTACATCCATACGTCCACCCATCCTGTTATTTCCCTGGAGATAATTCCTACGTATAAAGAAACTAGTGTCCGAGACATCTCAAGATTGATAATTTTTTTTATAAATTGTTAAAATTTGTGGCTGGAGGGACAGGCCATGAGGGCTTGCAATAAATCTTCTAATTCTGAAACCCTAGCCTCCAAAAAAGAATGGCCAAAAACTCTAGGGGTTGTAGGGTCTTGGATTGAAGGAGTGGTTTGAAGAGAAATAAAAGAGTACAAAGTTTAAATCAAGCACTTAAAAATCTAATCTAAACTTATATAGAAATAACAATGGAAGACTGAGAAAATGTGGATGAATTTCCCGGATGTGGACCACTTCATTAAGGGTTTCAAGATTAACTAACAAGAGTACAATTAAGCGAGTTCATGAAAAATGAACATGAAGAAACCAACTGCATCTTACACCATCCAATAGAAGAAAACCATAAATGAAAATATGAACATAGAGAAAAACAATGATTGTAGTTAACCCCAAAGTTGAAATCAACCCGCTAAGTATTCTTTGATTTCAGAAGGACTTTCTAATTACAAGCCAGTCGTGAATACTGGACTCTGAACCCCTTCAATGTACTAATTTTGGACTTTTATTTCTGCCCCTAGACTCACTGACTCACTGTCCCAAAATTGATTACCAAACTAATTCTTTAACAATTATAAATTATTTTTTTCTTTTTCTTTTTTTTTAAATTACAAATAACTTTAAAATATTATATATATAATATATAATATTTAATTTTCTTTTCATAAATCAAAACCCCGATTATTTTCAGACCTTCTAAACTCCCATGTCGCATATATAAACATATAAAAATGAATTATAAACATAGACCAGCGCTATGTGGGTCCCTTTTGTCGTGCATGGGTAGTTTTGAAGATCTTCCAGTGGGTTGTGGTACGAAGAGTAGGTTTGAGAAAAATCTAAGTCGTAGATCACTTGGATGATGGTTTTGAAAAACCGCTTTCGACATTACAGAAGTCGTTAAACTTCGTTGATCTATGTGCCATTGGATACCGTTGGATATGGATGTGCGTGCTGTGGACACTCGATGGCGTTAGCACTTGAATGTTACCCATTCATTTTCATGTGCATGCACAACAACTTTGATGATTTCACTACTTCCTTTGACGTAAGCTCATGCTAGCTTGTCGATGTGTTCTTTGATACATTGGCTTTGGTGGGATTCTGCCTTGGTGCCTTGTGAGTGCGCTGGCATATATAGAATAAGGCTGTTGTCAAGTAGTGGAATTTGATTGTCCATTGATAAAACATGATACTTGGCTTGTGGCTTGTAGATGGAATTCAAACCCAATTTTATTTTTTAAAAGAAAGAAAGCCCAACAAACTTTTGGCAAAAGACTCAGTGTGGAATGCTCATGAAAATATAATTTCTCCAAGATAATTTTAAAAAGAAAGAAAGAATATTACAATCTTTAATAAAATATTATCTTTATTTGCAAGGCAGTGAAGCATTTAAAGACTCGGTGTTATAATTTCATGAATTTTATTGGCAGAACTATTATTACTTTAACTTGAAAAAGTGTGCTACAATATATTGGCTTGAAGGACAATGCTTTGCGTGCAAAGCGCTGATAGCTGCAGAACAATGGCCTTTGTTGGGCATGGAGTCAAAAATCAAGTTTGAAATCTGAAATCTCTCAAAGTTGTTTGCAACTAAGACTACTCCTCTTTTTCACCAACTAAAAATTGAACAAAAGAATTGCAGCTAAAAAAATAAATACTCAACACCTGAGCTTATTTATGTACATGTCTTGTCTATAAAAAGGATAGACTTCACTCAAGTGAAATCCACCTTCTAGTGGTACCAAGCCAACATTTGAGTATTGAACCTAATGCCTCTATGCTTTTGACTGAAGATAAAAACAAACATGCACCAAGTGAATTTCTCAGGCAAAAGATTTAACAGATACCCCATAATTGATACCTTTTGCTAACCAAAGAAATATGTCATATAGTCAGCTACTAGATCATAATCTTGATGGAAGAGAAAATTTGCAGTTGCCTCCCTTTCTTGAACAATTTGTTGACATGTATCTTCTTGAATAGGGAAACCACTTTTACTGCTTGACTCTTCAACTTTGGGTTGTATAACAACCCGTTTCTTTGCACAATCAGAGAAAAGGGCTTTTGCTTCATACATATGTTTGCATAATTCCTTGTTCAATTCTTCACACACCTCTCCTAAAGCCAAATTAATCTTATATGAAAATTTTGGAGAATCTGGCATGTACTCTTCATTGACAAGTTGATATGAAAGAAAATCCATAAATTTCACCATTGTCAACAAAATGCTCTGTACCATTATTTTTTATAATGGAATCTTCAAGAAATCCCATATCAAAAACATTCATGTATTCAAGAGTAGAAAAATCATCTACTGTATATGTGAAAATATTTTGCTGGCAAAATTTATTTGACACCTTTGAAAAATCTGATTTGCAAGCTATGAGATCAGAAGAAGTGGAAACATTTGAAGATGATGTATCTTCATTTTTCAACATGTATAGACTTAAACCTGGTGGTTTTTGTTTAGATCCCTTCTCTTGTTGATTTATTTCCAGATTTTCTTGCAAATTTTGATATGGAAGCTTCCCACAAGCCCAAAGGTTATCCTCAATTTCTTGAGCATCAATGAACATTTTCTCCAGAGTTTCGGATTCCCTCTCCCTAAGATAAAATGTTACATTAGGATGAAGGCATGCTAAATAATATACTATAGCAGCAGCCTCATCAGGGAGAATTTCTTTAGGTATGCTGAAGTAAAATCTTTGAAATCTCATGTTGAATTCACTCACCATTTCAATTCTTCTCCTATGGATTGCATACAATTCGAAAAGATATTGCTCATGAGATTTGTGTTCACCCAGTACCTTAGGAAAATATGTTGAAATTCTTGCCATGAACTAATTGTATCTCTCCTTAAACATTGAAACCACTGTTGAGAATCTCCCTTTAATGAATGATAAAACAACCTCAAAGCCACATCTTCATGAATAATTTCCAACCTATCCAGAAAGCATTCAAATTCCAACACATGTTTCTTTTCTATAATACAACCTTGTCCACTGAAATGAGGCATATATTTAAAACATCTCGGAGGGTAATCATGAAGAATAGGTGGCAGCCTCAGGGGCTTAAAAATTTCTCAGATTTTGGATTGAATATTAGTTGGTTGATTAGAAGGCACGTCAATCACTGTCAAAGAAGATGATGAACCAAAATTTTTATGTTGAAGTTGGCAAGATTGGCTATTCTCATGAGGGATCATAATGCAAATGGGATTTTAGTCTTTGGACTTTGAGGAAAGAAAAGAATCAAGATTTACAATACAGAAATAAGATGAATTCTCTTTCTCTAAGGAAAAATGCACAATTGAGGTTTTAAATTGTTCAGAATATACAAGACATGAAATGATCCTCTTGACATGTACGGGAAATAGATAATTGAGGTGATAACAAAGAATAAAAATTCCAACATCTGGTACATGGTCTTTCTTAGTTGTCTCTTCATTTTTTGTCATAATTTTTTTTCTCTTCATTCAAATATTTTTCATTAGAGTCGCTAGATGAATGACTAACAACCAATCTTCAATATCTAAATCTTGTTCTCCATCAAGAGATATATCTCATTACCGAGGGAAAAATACGTTCATTTCTATGTTCCCCGACAACAATGCCAATTTGATATTGTTTCCCCGGAACTACTGCCTGGGACATCTCAAGATTGATAAAACTTTTTAGAAATTGTTAAAATATGTGGCCAGAGGGACATGCCACGAGGGCTTGCAACAAAGCTTGTAATTCTGAAACCTTAGCCTCCAAAATAGAATGGTAAAAAAAATCTAAGGGTTGTAGGGTCTCAGATTGAAGGAGTGGGTTGAAGAGAAATAAATGAGGACAAAGTTTAAATTAGGCGATTAAGAATCTAAATCTAAACTTTTGTAGAAAAAATAATGGAAGACAGAGAAAATGTGGATGAATTTCCGTGATGTGGAGCGCTTCATTAAGGGTTTCAAGATTAACTAACATGAGTACAATTAAGTGAATTCATGAAAAATTAACATGAAGCAACAAACTGCATATTACACCGTCCAAGAGAGGAAAAACATAA
The DNA here is from genome assembly GCA_031772625.1 of Pinus tabuliformis. Taxonomy (NCBI): domain Eukaryota; kingdom Viridiplantae; phylum Streptophyta; class Pinopsida; order Pinales; family Pinaceae; genus Pinus; species Pinus tabuliformis. Next base: position 159,839,779 of record CM062808.1, read on the forward strand.
ATGAAACCCCAAAGCTAGAATCAAATTGTTATGTATTCTTTGATTTCAGAAAAGAAATACTCGTCTTCCAACCCCTTCAATGTATTCATTTTGGACTTCCATTTCTACCAAGTCCAACCCCTTCAATGTATTCATTTTGGACTTACATTTCTAGCCCTTAGACTCACCTGTCCAAGAATTATAATTTTACAAAATAAAATTAAATTAAAATATTATATATATATATATTATTTATTTTTCCTTTTCATTATTCAAAACCCCAATTATTTTTGGACTCTCTAAACTCCCATGTCGCATATGTAAGCATATAAAAATGAATTATAAACATAGACCAACGCTATGTGGGTCCCTTTTGTCGTACATGGGTGGTTTTGAAGAAACCATTTCCCACCCTCGGGATCACTTCTAGAGGGTTCTGGTACAAAGAGGAGGTTTCGTTGGGGGTAAATCTAAGTCGTAAATCACTCGGATGATGGTTTTGAAAAACTGCTTTGGATATCACATAAATCGTTAAACTTCGTTGATCTATGTGCCATCGGATACCGTTGGATCGGGATGTGCATGCTATGGACCGTCGATGGCGTTAGCACTTGAATTATACCCATTCTTTTTCATGTGCACGCATAACAACTTTAAGGATTTCATGACTTCCTTCAACGTAAACTCGTGCTAGCTTTTCGATGTGTTATGTGATACGTTGGCCTTAAGAAATAAGCAAGTTGAAGAAGACACTTTTATTTCCAATTTCCTGCAAAATTAGCATCTCGTTCTTATACAAATTAATGACTTAAATTATTGAAAGAAACATAATTTTTTTTTTATTCTAAAATTCTACAAATTAGTACAAGTTTTTTTTGGTTGATCAAGAGCAAAGATCAATATTGGCTATTTAAAAAAACATGTATTTTTTTTGTAGAGGACAATAAGGAAATGAATGAAAGTCATTATTCTATATTTTCTCACCACATATACATCAAAAAGGATTGTAAACATGTCAACATGTTAGGCAACCTAAAAGGATTGTAAACATGTCAACATGTTAGGCAACCTGAAAGGAGGATGAACTTTGTGATAAAAGATATTGTTAAGGAAGAACTATAGAAAATTTTAGATGTTGGATTCATATATCCAATGTGTGATAGTGAGTGGATCTCACACTTAGTCAATGTCCCCATGAAGAATGGTAAATGAAGGATATGTGTGGATTATTGGGAAATTAATAAGGTAATCATAAAACACCATTTTCCTTTACCATTCATTAATCAAGTCACAAAAGTCTTAGTAGGTAATCTATATTTGTCATTCATAGATGGATATGGGGTATAATTAAATACAAATCAACCTTTAAGACCAAGATAAAATCCCAAGTTGATAATTAAATTTGGAAACTACAGGAGGGAAATATTTTTGTTGCAATTTTGAAGCCCACCAAGTGTCATTTTGTAAGAGGTTTTGGTGGGCCCTTTTGCATTTGTAGAATTAAAACAAACAATTCTCTATAAGAAAAACCTCATGGTTGAATGCATGTGATATAAGGATCTTGTTTCTTGAATGAATGTAATGAGATATTGGTCTATTATTTCTTATTTAGTATTATGAGGTGCAATGAATGCTTTCTATGAATTTCTAATGAGTGCTTTTATGTGAAAGTTGATGTACATGAGTAGGTTCTAGAATATTGTCGTGAGTTCATGAAGTTCCTATTTTTTTTTCTTTTTTTCTTTTCATGTGTCTCAAGTGATAGCTTATTCATTTACTAAATATTTAATATGATGATTATTTTGAAATATTTTTTGGTTGCCTTTCAAACCTTGAGTCTAAAATTCTTTGCCAATAATTGGTTCCATTGTTAGGACCAAACAATTAGGTTCTTCTTGAAATAATGAGGAAATGATATGGAAACATTCAAGAAAAGAGATGTAGGGTTGGATCTCAGAGAAAGAAAAAGGGTTTGTAACTTTTAACCTTGTACAATTAATTGTTGCAAACATATTCTTAATAAAATAGAAATTATACAACAACAAACACACATTTACACAAAGGTTTTATCTTGGAATCCCAAACCTAGGAAAACCAACAAGCTTTCTTTCATTATATTTTATGTACAATAATATAATACAATATATATATTGTGGCATATGAACCACCAATTGAATCGTAGTTCCATAGTTGAAACTACAAACCATGGGAAAAACCACCATGCACCACAAAACCACTTTTATCAAGACTGTGGGGTAAAAAATGCCAAACAATATTTCTTGGGGAGCTTCCCAAAACCACATTTAGGAGGGTTCCCACCCCCACGCTATGAGGGGTTGAAAAATCCCCGTAAAACCCCCCTTTGTTCATGGTTCATATAAGTGTTATAGATCAAATTGTCACCCCCTTAGGTTCATTAGAGAAGAACAACATCTTTCAAGTTAATATGTGAAAATGGTTTATGGAAGCTTAAAAAAAGCCATGATTTGTTCATTTAACACTCCCTCAACACTAGTAGACAAAACTACTAGGCTCAACAATTCTCCAAATGACTTGGTGGGGTGAAATAAAAGGCTAGCAATGCACCAGTTGCACTGTAAAAGGCAAATGAAGTGACAGTTTGAAAGGATAAGCATAAACATGGTCAAATTTGACCACTTTATATGGATAAGGATGAAAGGACTAGACATATAAACAAGTTGTCTAGGTCTAATGTGATCACTCCTCAAAGATAACTATAATAGCATTATCATTCATAGAGCAAAAGATGAAAGTTTTGCGTAATGGAGTGTTGTTGAAACTTAGACTTGAATGCATCCTTGCGATAAGCCACTAACATTGTTCATCTCAATAATGAGTTGTGATGAGAGGGATACTAGGGATATGGACTGTGGAGGAGCAAAGATGTACATCTTAACTATGGTATAATATAAGAAATTGATTCTTTCCCCCATTAAATTGAATTATTTTTGTTGGATAAATGCTAATATATTTGATTTCATTTATGTACTATTGCTAATGGGTATTACATGGATTTGGATCTGGTATATTGTTGATTGTGTGCAGGTATTTAATGTAGGTTGACTAGGAGAAAATATCTCTAAAGGTATTTCAAGTTGGCTACTACAAAAATCTCCTTCTCTCGATAGAAGGTGCATCATGTTCCTTCCCCTTACTATTTCCTTATGTGCATATGCATGTGTGTGGTATGGATTAATTATAAACCCTACTGTATGGACAAGCCCTATGTAGGATTATTGGTATAAAGTAACTTACTCTTGGAGGAAAAAACTCCATAAACAGAGTTGGTGAATACATTGCAGATGTCCCAATGAGTCTTTTTTAGCCTTCTGTGTCTTAGTGTTCAACAAAATTTCTTTACTTTTCTCACTCTTCTATAATGTTTAAGAGTCATAGAACAACTTGTATCTAAAGCTCATGTGCCTAAACACTCCATATTTGGGCTTAAACCTATAAACTCTCCTCTGTAGTACTAACCAGAGTGTTGTTCACCCTAACAAATAACTAGTTTGTTCTAAGATAGAGTATTATTGCCCTTTTAGTGCTTAGTTTCTTCTGTGATAGAGCATTGAAGCCTCCAACTAATGGTTTTAACACTGTTTCTCCTGCAATTTATCCAATTTTTCTGCATGTATTTTTGCCTAGTTATGATTTATCTTCAAATCAGTATTATTGTGTCTTCTTTTCTATTTAAAACTCTTATATCTACCTCAAATGGGTGGATTTTTCTTCCTTGTTATTGTTGGGAAAAATAATGAGAGGGTGGGGGGGTGAATCCGTATTTTAAAACTCACTTAAACATTTCAATTTCTTATTCAGATTTCTATACGCTATTCTCATTAATTAAACCAATGTATGTACGTGACTATGATGAAGACAAATAACATATATCCAATTAACTAACTTTTCATTTATTTCATCATTTGTTTTACTTGAACTAGTGCATCATTACTTCATTAAAAATTAATTAAATAGTAACCATGGGCACTAATAAAAGAATAAACCATCACACATGAGGACACCAAGATTTTTTAGGTGGAAACCCATTGTGGGAGAAAAACCCCGCTATCTTCATCTTTGTATTCTTATTTTATTACAAATAAAAATGTCTTACAACCCTGTATTGGCGTAGACTCATACCAGTACAAAGGTATTGTTATCGACGTATTTGGGCACTGCAACCCCAATCATATATGTCCATAAACCAAGGGCTTCTAAGCCCCTAAAAATGTTGTTTCAAGCCCTAAAGGAGCAAGGTCAGTTGATTACATCATCTCCCAGAAGTTCTCCATGAAAAATTACTCAGAACTGGTCAAAGCAGGACCATACAGACTGCCCAGTGCTAAGGGTGCGATGCATCTCACCTACCACATGCAAGAAGTGTGATGCATACTGGAAAGCCCTTTGTAGGGTGCGATGAGTGAGAGCATACAAATGGCATAAGCAGTTTACTAGGTGGAGACCCTGAAAATCTTCTAGAAGCAGCTTATTTGACACTTGCCTCTTTGAATTCGCCCAAGGATGAGTAAGAGATCATGAAATCTCCAAGTGGAACCAAGAACTATCAGAGAGATTACACTAATCAAAATCCTAGAAGCTGACTCACCCCCTTGCAAACATCTATACATGGATCCCTCATCCCAGAGATCCAGAGGCTGGAATTTTGTAATTTGCAAGGAAGTGTTGTTGGTTTCTCTTTAAAGACATTGTTGGGTGATCTTGCTTTGTATGAGGTGAAGAGGGCTTTCATGCTGAGAGGATGGCGCTGGGTCAGACCAAGTGGTTGTAATTCTCTCTTCTACTACTTCTATCAATAAAGATATTTGAGTTTTCCTCCATATTCTTGTGTATCTCTGAATATTGTGTTGATATATGCATTTGTATGGTCAATATATATCTGATCCTATATTGTTTACAGTGATAGATCTCTATGCTTTGATGGTATTATGTTGCTTTGACTCTACAGGTGCTCTTTGAAGCGGGACAAGTAAGGAAGGAGTGGCGAGATTCTGTCAAAGGGGAAAGGAAACAAGCAAGGAGCCAAGCGAAAGACTGAGGTTGGTACTCTCTGCTTCTTTCTCATCTATCTCTCGTAAAGGAAAACACAAGTGACTTTAGTTTGTTTGTTTCTAAGATAGCTACCCGTCTTAGTGGGACTAGCAGCTCTGAATAGACACTAGTTTTCCCGATAACAAAATGGCGACTCCGCTGGGGAACGAATAGTTTGATTGCTTGTCTCTATTTGTTTGCTTCATAAACTACAGACGGAGCCTGAAGTTAAGCCAGCTAGCCTTCGAACTGCATTTGCTATGCAAGTGCAAAGTAGATCAACGCTGCTTCAATCAATCTTCGAGTTTGTTTATGAACTGAACAACTGACTTGAAAACATCATAAGTGCCCTAGAGGTAGCTCAAGTAACCTCATTATATCAGCCCCTATACTTTGTATTTACTGACTATCATTAGCTCGGCCTAAATCCCTGAACTAAGCTGCAAACTGTGACCAAAAACCAAGTTAAAGTCTCGTTCCTGGACCATCGCACTGTCTCCTTTTGGCAGACTGGATGCATCGCACCTCCCGTGTGCAGTAGGTGGGATGCATCCATGTTTCCCTGTGTTACAGGTGCGATGATCAGGTAAGATTGTTTTTGCCTCCAGATTCTGGTTTTTTCTTCACTGTCTTCAGCTTTATTCAGGAGTTTTACTGTCTGTGATCAGTGGACCACTATGGAAACCCCCTTCCTTTGCATTATTCAGCCTCCATTGTACAAAGAATTGTTATTTTTTTAATGTATTTTTCGCCATTTACATTTCTCCTTTACAAAATAGTAACTTAATCAAACTGTCGTCTTTTGATTTGAAAGTGTTGCAAGTGTCGTTTTCAGTCAAAGAAAAGAATCTTCCTCTTTTTGATAGTCTATTACACTATTACTCTTGTATTTGATCTGAATTTGTAGTATTTCAAGTGATGAAAGCAGTTTTCAATTCAAAATCGCAAAGTGTCATCTTGTCTCCCTTTCGTTTTTTTGAAAAGAAAATTGTTAGTATTGTCGCTTTGAAAGAAGAAATAATTCAGATTTGTATTGAGCATTCTTTTTGTCATTCACACATGAAGGAAACGGAAAACAAATACATGCATGTGCATTTGCATTTAGACTGCTTGTTGATTTTGATTTGGGACAGTGCATCTAGTGTGTGCTATCTGCTCTATGTTGAAAGGATTTCGCTTCTCTTTCTTTAGGAGCTAGGATTTTCATTGCAAAAAGAAGAGTAAACGACTGTTTATCATCTTAGATTGCATATTTAGGAGTTGTATATCTACATCACGCGGTGAAACTTAAAGGCAAACTTCTTAAGAAAGATCAACTGTAAAATAAATTCAATGAACACAAAAACGCTTTGAAACCTAACGCACAACATCTAGAAGTCTAGGCTAGAGACGTATTACGGCGTCGTAAAGCCTGGTAACTGTCGCTTTCATCATAGGTTGGGTGATTCCTCCTCTTTGAGACGACAAGTGCCAGTACGGACTTGTGCTCCCACGTACCGTCAAGTATATATTGGGAGACCACAATAGGCTATATCCTTTATCCTTAGGAAGTTGTGTCTGCCTCCCTATCGATCACAATGCACTGAACACAGCATTCGGGAAGATTGACTACCGTATCGTAAAAAATATTCTGCAGTTCTGCGATTGGTTTGGTAATCCCTCTATCTAGATTTCCAGAGTAGTCTCTTTCGTTCCTTTTCAGACTCCTTAAAGGAAAAGGTCTATCTGAGCACTTGTCACTTTAGGCTCATTAAAAATCGAAGGCGACTAGAGTCATCTTTAGCTTTTTCTCGACTCTTAAAAATTGTAAAAGCAGGTTGTGTCAAAGCATCTAAAATTCATTTAATTCAGAATAACATTTTCCCCTCCTATTTTGAGTTGATCAAATAATCTGCAATCGTGGAAGAAATTCAATCAAAACCCCATCGTTCGCGAAGACTGACGAGTCAACCATCTTTGACTCTGGAAACGAAACCATTCCGGGACAAGCAAACTCGTTTAACTGGGTCAAAGTCTCCTAGTTTGTTTGAAACTTGTGTTTCAACATCCTCTGAGACTCCAGTTACTCCAACCATTTTTGGTATCCCTGCCTCTATAGAATAAGTTCCGCAGTTACAAGAGGACATTAGAACTGATCCTAGTGTAACAATAAACACCTCTATTCCTAAACCAGCTCCATCTAGAGTCGATTCGGAAGGTGTTACCCCTCTAGCATCTGTCACTGCAGAATCTATACCTTCTTCAGCACCAGAAATATTTTACGGACCTGATGGTCTACCTCTTCCACCTGGATTGATTGCTATAGAAGAGATTACGGAGGATCTTCCATCCAGTACTCCATCACATTTTGGAACTGGGATCCACCTATATCCTTCTGCTTCAGAAGTTAATACCCCTTCATCGCAAGTTCCTGTAGAATCGCTAGGAAGTCTTTTGGATAGACTCGATATGTCTAGAAAACCATCGACATCTAGGACTGTGTCATCTGATACAGCGGTAGCAAAACCTCCTGCCACCACTCCGACGATGTTCGTTGGCATACCATCTGTCCCAACTAGCTCTCAACCACTAGAGGGAGTCCACCCAGGGACTGTTTCGATAGTATGGTCTATTCCCATTTGTTCGTCTAGAATGATATTTGGAATTTCTTATATTGAGTCTCAGCAAATTGATCCTTCACAACAGTATCAATTTGGGTAGTGCGGTCTCCAAAGGCCAATCTTTCCTGTCAGTACTGGATTGCCACCGCATGGGGGGCAGTATGCCCTTTCGTTGTTCCCTCCGGGAGAACAACCATATCAGAGTTCTCAACCGAATTAGGGTCAAAATGGAATCACATCCAGTGGTTGGGTGCCAATACTGCCTTAACAACCAAGAGTTTTATACTCAATGCAACCGAGTCTACCTGTGTTGAATATCCCCACTACACCAGCTATTGTGACAGTGTCGCAAGTACAAGCGTTGACTGTTGTATTCCAACCTCAAGTTTCTCAGGTCGTAATACAACAACCTCTTGTCTCCACGACGCAACCACAAATGTCGGTTAGTGGCTCCTTAACTGGAGCGACTCAAGCTCAAACGGGTACTATTACCCCTCATCTTGGTCAAACATCCAGTATTGTGCAACAGCAAACAGTTTCACAACCATGGCTGGTGCAACATCAACAACCGCAATTCCAGCAAGTGTACCAAGAACCTGAGCAATCGTATATTCAAAACGGTTATCATCAATCATCCCAAATTGGTTATGCCTAGCAACCCTATCAAAGTTATCAGCATCAAATGCATTATGCTGGTATGCAAAGACCCACTGCTCAGGCAATCCCATCTTATCCTGGGTATGCTTCGCCGAACCTGAATCAATAGTTGCCCTTTGTGGTGACTTTAGAGTTACCAGATCTAAATCGGCTAACAAACGATCCAATTGCTTATGCCCCTTTGTGGCCAGCGATTCCTCATAAACTTCCATTATATATTCCTAAATTTAATGGAAATCCGGGTGAAGATCCATCGAATCATGTGATGACCTTTCATCTATGGTGTTCCTCCAACACTCTAAATGATGATTCGATTAGGCTTCGCCTTTTTTAGCGAACGTTAACTAGTCTGGCAACAAAATGGTACATCGAATTTCCTAGAGCTTCGTTTGATAACTTCGGCACCCTTGCCACCACCTTTTTAACCCATTTTCAGTTACTAATAAGGTACGAAACAGGAACAAAGCTTCTTACCAATTTCAAGCAGACAACGGCCACTCACATATCTGATCATATTCATGAGTGGCAACATCGTCGTAGAATGGTAAAAAGCTGAATGGTTTATTAAGTCATTGTTACCTTCTATTACAAAAGATGTGGCAAAAGGAGGAGTCGTTACCGAAGAGAAAGTCATTGCTCATGCTCAATATCTAGACTTGATCTATACTCAGTCTGGCATGCTCTATGACAAAGTCCCTAATGCTCCAAGACCAGAATTTTCCGTTCCTACTCCTCCTAAATCAAACAAGGACTCTCATGCCGACGATGGTGTGATAGGTACGACAAGCACGAAATCGACAAAGGCTACATCTAAGAAAGCCCATAAGGTTTCTGGTCAAAATGCAAATGAAGAACTTCTAGCCTTGGAGGTTAATGCCGTGTTGATCGACAAAGGCAAAGAACCGAAGCAACCAGGGGGCAAGAAGAAAGGGAAGAGAAAAAAGAAGAAACAGGATGATTCGTCTCCTGAAAAATCTTCTGCAAACCCTTCTGGGCAAAAGAAACCTAGTCAGCCATGCCTCATATGCGATGAGGATCATTAGACGAGAGATTGTCCATACAAAGCTGAAGTTAAGAAAATCTTTAAGAATTCAAGAACTTCAGCAGTATTGACTGACCCATTTCCGAACCCAAGAACCAATCTGGTTGCTAGCGACAATGCTTCCCCATCCCAAGTGCTTATGTTGTCCATTTCAAAACAGAAAAATGATGCTTTGATATCAACAAGGAATAAAGATTACGGGAATCCACAGTTGTCGAACAACAAGGCTACTGATCAACCTAGTAGTTCGACAACAACCTCGACCGAAGTTGTGCAACCCATCATTCCTAAGCTAACGATAAAGCCACCAAAGGGAGTAGTACACAAATCGACATTTAACCCTCATGCCAGAGCAGCACAGAATTATAATATAGTATAGGACCTGGCTCAATCGTCGTCTGCTATGTCGACACTTGAAGTACTGCAAAATTGCCCCTCCCAAAATCAGGCTCTATTATCAGCAATAGGTGGGATTGACCCAGCGGATTCCAATCTTGTGGCCTTTAATCATAAAGGATATGAACCTCAGTTACCAGCTCAACTTGCTTTCCTCATTCAAGTGAAAGCCCTCAACAAAACTGTTCATCGAACAATTATTGATGAGGGGGCATCTACATGTATTATGTCAATGAGTTGCTGGAAAACTTTAGGATCACCACCCTTGTCGCGATCGTCAACAATGTTAAAAGCATTCAATGGACGAACATACACTCCATATGGGATTTTGAGTAACTTACAAGTTGAACTGGGGGGCAAAACAGTAGAAATTGATGTTGAGGTTATTGATGGAAATCTCGATTATAACATCCTACTGGAAAGGCCTTGGATTTATGCTATGGTCGTTGTTGTGTCCACATACTTTAGAAAGATTGCATTTCCTTTTCAAGGAGGAATTACAATCATTGACCAGCAAATTTTTCTCCCTAACAGTTCACAAGTTACGGGAAGCATCCCAATGATCCACGGAAGCTCTCAGTTGCTTCAAAATATCGGAGTAGGCCTGCTAAAAGACCCTACATTGATGGGTACTTTTGCCCTACCACCTCCAAACAACCTGGCGGAAGTGGCCACGGTAGGAACCTGCAATATGGTATCTTCCATTTAGAAGATGTCCAAACACAATGTTAGCATGGATCATCACCAGGTATTGCCTCCAAGCCCAATAGAAATATTGTAGCAATCAATGTTCTCAGCATGGGAGGCAAACCCAAATCAACGCTCATCAAGCGTTTGGGTAGATAGGTCAAAAGAGTATGGTACCTCTTCGGATCCTTGGTCGCATGTACATCCTACAGACGAAGGAATTGTTCAGTCAATGATCATAGAGGGGGCACCATGGGAAGATTACCACCATCGTTCCCATCTTCCGAATTACAACGAAGATTACTCTAGCGACCTTAATCATCCATCAGTTTTTGATTTTCTATCAAATACTGTAAATACGGTGGATTCCAAGCGAAATTTGTCCAATATTGAAGAAACTATCGCCATAAATATCTCGACCAAACCAGATGTTGTAGAGAATATTCATGTCGGCAAATCTTGTTCTTCTTCAGAACTAGAAGTATATTACGCTCTCTTTCGCAAGTTCAGAGATGTCTTTGCATGGTCATATGAAGAAATGCCAGGCATTGACTCGAGCATAGTTGAACATGAAATTAAGATGTATCCAGATGTCAAACCAGTAAGACAATGGCTTCGGCAGGTGCACCCAAAGAAAGCCATTGCCATCAAGGCAGAAGTTGAAAAACTTCTCCATGCTGGTTTCATTTACCCGGTTCCTCTAACTTATTGGGTATCAAACATTGTTCCTGTGATGAAAAAGCAGGGAACGATTAGAGTGTGTGTTGATTACAAGGATGTAAATCAAGCTTGTCCAAAAGACAACTACCCTACACCCTTCATCGACCAGATAATTGATCAATGCGCCGGATGTGAAATATTTTCGTTTATGGATGGCTTTTCCAGGTATAATCAAATAAATATCCGCCCACAGGACCAGTCAAAGACTGCATTTATTTGTCCGTGGGGCACATTTGCATACCGTAAGCTACCTTTTTGTTTAAAGAATGTAGGGGCAACTTTTCAGAGGGCAATGAATTATGCCTTCCACGACATCAAGAACATCGTTCGACCATACCTCGACGATCTTCTGGCTCATTCGCGAAAGCGGATCGATCATCTGCAGCATTTGAGAGCAATATTTCTACATTGCCGACACTACAAAATAAGACTCAATCCGCACAAGTGTGTGTTTTGTGTCGGTTCTGGTCGATTACTTGGCTTTGTAGTTTCAAAGGACGGAATTTGTCTCGACCCATGCAAGGTTCAGGCAATCATCGATTTGCCTCCACCTTCAAATTTGCTTCAGATTCAGAAACTCCAAGGGAAAGCAAACTTTTTAAGGAGGTTCATTCCAAATTACGCCGAACTTGCTAAAGGTTATACGCGTCTGTTGAAAAAAGAAGTACCCTTCAACTGGGATCAGGTTGCGCAAGCTTCCTTTGATGCTCTAAAGGAATCCCTAATAAAAGCATCATTAATGTACGCTCCTGATTATCAAAAAGACTTTAACCTGTATCTGGCTACAGCAGATACAACCATCGCAATGGTTTTAGTTCAAGAAGACAATGGAATCGAACATCCTATTTATTATTTAAGTCAAAACTTAAATGATACAGAAAGCAAGTACTCCTATGTTGAAAAGCTGGCTCTTGCAGTTGTTCAAGCAATACAGAGATTTCGACACTATGTTCTCTTTCGAAAAACTACCATTTTGTCAGAGTGAAACCCCATGACTTACATCTTGTCACGACAATTGCTTGGGGGCAACTATTCAAAGTGGATAGCAATTTTGCAAGAGTTTGATCTGGAATTCATAAAATCCAAATCAAAGAAAGCTCTAGTTTTCGCAGAGTTACTATGTGATTTCCCATCATCATCCAACGATTCAACATCCAAAGCAACAATCGTGGATGAATATTTGTTTCTGATATCTTCAAGCGATCCGTGGTATGGAGATATAATCATTTATCTCCAAACCCAAACGTATAGGTCTAACACCACTCGCTCAGAACAACGACGTACTTGATACCAAACAAAAGACTACATGATCATCTGTCGTGGTGTCGATACAGTTCTACGAAGGTGCCTCACCCATGAGGAGGCCGAAAAAGTCCTGAATGATTGTCATTCAGGCGCATGTAATGGGCATCAATCCGGTTATGCTACGACACAAAAGATTTTACGAGCGGGATACTTCTGGCCAACAATGTTCAAAGATTGCATAACCGTAGTTAGAAGTTTCCATGCTTGTCAAATCTTCGACCGCAAAACCAGAATACCACCCGCACCTCTGCAGCCAATAGTTGTTGTTGGGCCATTTGCCAAATGGGGCATAGATTTCATGCAATGTAACCCCACCTTGGCCAAGGGGCATGGGTATATCATAGTCGTAGTTGACTATTTTACAAAATGGGCCGAGGCGATGCCTACATTAAACAACAGTGGCGAAACGGCTGCTCTTTTATTTTTCAATCATGTAGTCTCCAGGTTCGGCGTTCCACAAGCTATAGTCACAGATCATGGATCACATTTTCGCAATCACATGATGGTTGAATTGGCTGCCAAATTAGGATTGTCCCACGACAGCTCTACTCCGTATTATCCGCAAGCTAACAGGCAAGTTGAGGCGATCAACAAAGTCCTGAAACGCATGCTGCAAAGGATGATTGGAGTCCATAAATGGAGTTGGCACCTAATCCTGTACTCAGCCTTGTGGGCATACCGGACATCGGTAAGAAATGCGACCGGGTTTATTACCTTTCAACTGGTGTATGGCCTGGAAGCGGTCTTACCAATTCAGTGAAAAATTTCGTCTCTCAAGCTCATAATTGACCTCCTCCCTGGAACTTCAGAGGAAGAGGCTCGTTTCTTAGAGTTAATCCGACTGGATGAAACCCGTCGTGACGCCACCTTGGCTAACGAAGCACATAAGAAGCGAGTCAAAGCACAATTTGACAAGAATGTCAAACCCCGCGTTTTCTCAGAAGGTGACCTGGTCTTGCTTTACGATCAAGAATTCGATAAATTGGGAGTAGGTAAGTTCTAGTCTTTGTGGATGGGTCCCTATATTTTTAAGCGTGTATTAGCAAAATGAGCCTACGAGCTAGTGGATTATGACAGGATTCCACTGTCGCAACCCCGAAACGGGTTGTACCTTAAGCGTTACTATGTTTGACTCAGCATGGTAACCTCTTCGTATGCTTTTGTTACATTTTTGTTTTCGTTAAGAGTGATTGTTTTGGTTAGGTGATCCACTTTTACGTTTTGTTGCAGATGCCGACCCTATTGGAATCATTTTTTGGATATGTCGACGGGGCAAGTCGTAGTACACGGAACCTATCTTCTATAGCTTGGGCCATCTTTGATCCAAGCAATGAGTTAATGAGTTTCAGAGGGTTGTGTATTGGTCGATCAACAAACAAAATCGCTGAATATAACGCGTTGATAGAAATCCTCTCTGATGCCATCGCGCATGGCATACGCCGACTTGTCGTCAGACTAGACTCACAACTCATCATTCTACATCTTATCGGCATCTATTCTGTTCGGAATCCAGCTATTTATCGTATGTTCCTAAGGGTCAATATTTTGGAAAGGCAGTTTGATTCTATTCAATATCAACATAGTTCCATAAACTTAAACACATTAACTGATTCATTAGCAAATTATGTGTTAGATAGACATTTGCAACATTTCTAAAAGAAAAGAATTTCATCAATATCTGCATCAGGATCATATAACTTAACCAAAATAATGCTCCGAAAATCAAAAATATATATAATTGTTTATAGTTTGTACATAATGTTCTGTGTCCAGGACAAAATCGGTCATATGACCCAGAAACTCAAAATGCAAGGGGGCACCCTAATCTAATGGTGCTGGTGATAACTGGTCACCGCCTGTGCAATCATGCGCAAGAGCCTAGTCCATCAGCTCAGCACGCCAGTGGTATGGCGTTGTAATCTCAGAGGAAGCTCATCGGTCCTCACATCCGGAATACCGAGGGTGAGACCCTCGATCTGATCCTACAACATTGCAAGGGTCTCGGATACATCCAGATTGCGAAGGATGGCCCTCCCTACAACCTCTCCTGCTGGAACAGCAGCTGCTGCTCTCGGGCACACTGCTGGTCGCACTGGCTCGATATTTGCATGAGCACATGAGTTTTGATTAGTCTTGATAAACATTTGAAAAGCACAAGAACATTATAAAAGCAATAAACAGAGATATGGTCAGAGATTTTTACCTATGACACCCCACTGCTCGCTGGCTGGCAGCACCAAATCTGGGTCACCCCGGAAATCCATCCCAGCATATGGATACTCAGCAAAGACCATCTCCTGACGGTCGAACCACTCAAAGAAGGCATCAAAGAATGAAATCTATGACTGACTAGCATGTCTGGCCATAAGATCGACCCATCTCTGCATCTGTGGTTCCGTTGGTATTGATGGTCCGAGTGAAATGTACTGTGGCTGCATCAGTGGGATCTTCTCCAAGGCGAAAGCGGTCAAAATAGAACCATAGCCAAAGTTCTTGGATCTTCCGTTTTTCACCTTGGTAAGTTGTTCTTTTATCACTGGAAGTACTGCATCACACCAGTTGAATACCTTGGGTTCGAGGCATTCCAAGGCATACTGCATATAGGACCTGTTGGCCAAGTGAAGGGCCACGCTACCAGCCAATATAGAAAAGGTAAATAAAATAGTCCTCAAGGATCGATCTGTGACATCTCAGATATTGATCTTGCCATCCCTGCTCGGCTGAGATCCTTCTCTACAGTATCGGCGAATATAATCCCTCACAGATTCACCCCCATGGGCAGAACCTGATAATGAGAGAGGGGCACCACGCCTCGATAAACCGGTCAAAAAGTAGATGTCCTCAATAGTCATGGGGATGGATTTGCCTCTTATCTGGAACACTTGGTTGGTAGGATCCCATGCATCGAGGAAATATTGCAACAAGTTGATTTGTTGCCTCATGCTAGATATGCGGAAGAACTTAAGCAAGCCACAATTCCACAATGCAGTTACTGCACCTGGGTCATGTAGGGAAACCATGTCCTCTTCTTCATGCTCACGTTCACGCCATGTAACAACCATTTTTTCTCTAATGAATCTCTGAAAAACAAACAAGAGAAGAATTAGGATCCTGATTTGGCAAAAAACAGGCAAAATTTCCATGAAAAAATCAGTGCAAAAGTTTTCCTCCTTGCGCCCATCGCACCCTAGCTGTGTACTAGGTGAGATGCATATTGACTGGCCAATGGCTAGCCTAGGATGCATCGCACCTTTCGATGTATACTAGGTGCGATGGGGGCAGAACGAAATGTTCAAACCCCAGGGGCCCAGAAAAGTAGGAAAACATGCTCAGAATTCAAAAAGGAAAGAATGCAATTGAAGAGCTTAGGTTTAGCTCCTACCTAGTCCAGACAGCGCCAAAAATCATCCACAGAATCTCCCAGAATCAGCTGATGAAAATCAAGGGGGAAAACACCTCCAGAGCTCCAACAATCACAACTCCAAATGAAATGGTAAAATGAGGGGTAAAAAACTATTTTTAAGTTACTTTTCACGTAATTTAAGTAGGGTATTAGTTTTTTAACTCATTTTTCAAGCATATGTCCTCATTTCTAATCAGTTTGATGGAGCAATTGAACAGGTAGTACGACCGTCAAAAGAACATAGTGTTAACGGTGAATCGAATATCAATGACCATTATCACGATCAGTTTTACGCGAAGTTGAAGCTTGTTAAAAAATAAACCTAGCAATGAGCATATGTTCCACCAGAGTTTAAGCTCGTAAAAAAATGAACCCACCTTCGGTAAATAACCAGTGTGATCACGTTATTATCAGCTTTTGAGCCTTGGTCGTGTTCTTAACATCACCTCCACTCTTTTTTTTTAGCCGATCATACGCCTCCGTTTGATTGTTTACCCCTTTTGAGGAACAGCTGCGATAAGTGATCCTATTAGCCACCTTCTTTACACTGCCGAGATTGAAAAGTTCCAAACATTACCTGGAACCAGTTGCTATCCAAGAAAATCACTCGTTCCTCAAAAAACGAGTCTCCTTTAAGCTCTTTTCATCTGACTCGTAAAATATGAAAAGATTGCCGAGCAATTGGCCTCTCTAGCTCGTTAAAGTGATTGGAAGTGCCATCCCTCCTCTAGATTTTAATCTTTTTGGACCTGAGGGATTATTACACAAAAATATCGAGCGTTTGTCTTGTTCGGCTCATTAAAACTATCGAAAAGTCATCCCTTTCGCATTGTTTTATACTTTTTCGGACTTAAGGGATTATATTACGAAAAAGTAATATTGGAGTTTCCTTTCTGTCTCTTTTCAGACTCTCTAAAATTGAAAAGAACCGAGTTATCCTTGTCGTTAAAATCGTTAAAACAATAGCGACAAACTTGTCCATTCAAACAAGAGCGAGTCTCACTATCGCTAGGCTCGTTAAAACATAGTGACGGCTTTGCCTGAATGGAAAACCATAGAACAAGCATATGTTATCATCCTCAAGCTTGACAAAAATAAAGAGGTATTGGTCAGAAATGACTGGGGAAAATTGGGAAGAAAACTTGAAGAAACTTTATTGGTAGCAGGTCACTCTTGAACATGACACTTTCGCTCCATCACCATGATTGAGTCGGGTTGGGTTATTCTGTTCACCGGTCATATCACCATTGGTCCACCGTACCATCCACTTTTGGGGTTAATGCTACCAATCCATTTCAGTGTCGCCGATATGTTCAAGAGAAGTCGCTCAGAGAATTCACCTACCCAACTTGTGTCTCATCCGCTGCAATACCTTTACGCTTCATTCTTTCATGACCACCACCCTGAACCTTGTATCATCATATTGATTTCACCTCCACAAAATCATTTGCTCCGTTTCGTGTCGTAGATGTGGGATTCATTAAGGCCCTCCTACGACGGGTCACTTCTTGTCGACATCAACACATTATCCAAGAAGTCAACCTAGGAACAACCATTTCAGTACTTTGAAGCTTGCATGCCTCAATGGCAAGTTTCTCACTTCCGGTGACAGGTTTACATTAATGGCCTTCAACTAAAAGATTTTGCGTGGTTTTCGACATCGACTCATGTATTCGCACCATGCGAATTGTACTGCAGTACCTTGAGGGTCATCATCATCATCGATGATTCCTCTCGCACTTGTTAACAGCTTAATCATTAGCTGGTAATCAGGCTATGTCTTTCCATGTTCGACATCAAAACATCTTTTCACATGGACCGACTTGTACTTTCGGGCGAAGATTGAACAAGTTTTGAAGACCCCGGATCTAGTTTCATCCATCTGAGATGCGATATATTCAGGAAAATAAATACATCAAATGTACATCATTGCTGCATAGATAATCATCCAAACCAAAGGATGATGACTCTACCAGATTCATCAGTCTGCTACACAGACGATTGTCTGTCCTATGTACATGAAAATGAATTTATAAAGCTGAGCATGGGAATGCCCTCCTCAGCTAGATCATGAAAATATTATGAAGATAATGTATTGTATTGTATCTTATTACAGGTCACCTTCCAGTTCGAAAAACCTCGGATCCTCATTATAAATCATTTCACCCGACATCAAAAGACTTCCGACCTCATGCTTTAGGGGGCAACTATTATCGACATATTTGGGCACTGCAACCCCAATCATATATGTCCATAAACCAAGGGCTTCTAAGCCCCTAAAAGTGTTGTTTCATGCCCTAAAGGAGAAAGGTCAGCTGATTACATCATCTCCCAGAGGTTCTCCATGAAAAATTACTCAGAACTGGTCAAAGCAGGACCATACAGACTGCCCAGTGCTAAGGTTGCGATGCATCTCACCTGCCACATGCAAAAAGTGTGATGCATACTGGAAATCCCTTCGGTAGGGTGCGATGAGTGAGAGCAGACAAATGGCACAAGTAGTTTACTAGGTGGAGATCCTGAGAATATTCTAGAAGCTGCTCATTTGACACTTGCCTCTCTGAATTCACCCAAGGATGAGTAAGAGATCATAAATCTCCAAGTGGAACCAAGAACTATCAGAGAGATGACACTAATCAAAATCCTAGAAGCTGACTCACCCCCTTGCAAACATCTATATATGGATCCCTCATCCCAGAGATCTAGAGGCTAGAATTTTGTAATTTGCAAGGAAGTGTTGTTGGTTTCTCTTTGAAGACATTGTTGGGTGATCTTTCTTTGTATGAGGTAAAGAGGGATTTCATGCCAGGAGGATGGCGCTGGGTCAAACCAAGTGGTTGTAATTCTCTCTTCTAATACTTCTATCAATAGAGCTATTTGAGTTTTCCTCCATATTCTTGTGTATCTCTGAATATTGTGTTGATATATGCATTTGTATGGTCAATATATATCTGGTCCTATATTGTTTACAGTGATAGATCTCTATGTGTTGATGTTATTATGTTGCTTTGACTCTACAGGTGCTCTTTGAAGCGAGACAAGTAAGGAAGGAGTGGCGAGATTCTGTCAAAGGGGAAAGGAAACAAGCAAGGAGCCAAGCGAAAGACTGAGGTTAGTACTCTCTGCTTCTTTCTCATCTATCTCTCGTAAAGGAAAACACAAGTGACTTTAGTTTGTTTGTTTCTAAGACAGCTACCCGTCTTAGTGGGACTAGCAGCTCTGAATAGACACTAGTTTTCCCGATAACAGGTACCCACCTGCAGAAGGCTACAGCCTTCTCTCGTTCTCCATCACCAACTTGAAGGTAGCTCTACTCCCTGATCTCATTTACCAACACCCACTAAAAGGGAGCTCCAATCCCTTGATTAGATTTACCAACTACCATTGGAAGGAAGATTCGACTCCCTCACTGAAGGCTCCAACCCTTAGCACCTATGTGAACCACGTTTCATAATATTTCATACTGGATCCATGTGACTCACAACATCAAACCTGTAGGCCACCTTTCATCATATTTTCAAAATGGATCCACTTACATCATTTAAGACCAATATCAAGTAACAATTCTAAAGCCAATCACTATATCAAATCACTGAACCAACTGAATCCTCAAAACAATCACTGGATATTAATCAACTAATGCAACTAGATCAAACCAATTCATAAAAAATCATATCATCTCACATCCATTCACAATTATACCAAACCATACTATGTTCATCACAAAAATTAGATCATGTCATTGCAAAGCTTGATCAATCGTATCTCAGAAGGTATATGCTACTGTTCTTAATCATACCTGCATATGTACGCACTTCTCCTTAAGAGGACCTGCGTATAGATATTAAAATACTAAACAACCGAGTCTAAATCATTGTCACACTGAATCACATACTAAAACCCTCACATTTTACTAAACCAAATACAGATCACCACACAGTAGTATCATCACTAGACAACATTCCATACCATAATTAGTTCAACCCAAATAATATTGTCAAACACAGATCATCATAAGAGAGACTTCATCGACAAACAACATAAAACATAATAGAACAAATCAACCATCATCATTAGCTTGTATTACAAACCCTAGCATGTATACGTGACTATTTCAAAGAACATCTACATATGCATGCACTTCTTAAACTTGACACTTGCGTATAGATTTGAATTTTCATAGAATGTATACGTGACTACTTAGAGTAGATCCATGTATGTACACGACTTCTCAGAGACAAACCCGTGTATAGATCTGTAATCACTGAATTATTCAATCGCTACAACCATAACACCCACTCTGAAAACCTCAGTGTCACACATTCATGTCAAAGTATCATTACCACCACAAATACATCATTGTTAGTCATGACCATAAAATATCAAGCATACATATTCATTAGTCTCTACTATACTTTCAAATTTATCATATCTGAACCTCCTCCATGCTCCTTGATGCACACCTATTTTAGATCAAATCATTCATCAATAACCCATCACTTTCACACCGTAACACTTTGATCTCCATCTCATTATATAGCTTAGGCCTTAGCCAATACCTTAGGCCAATCCCTTAGTAATGTCGATGGTATTCTTTGATGAGATCAAATATTCAGTATCACGCTTAATACTATGGACCAATACCATGGTAAATACCCCTAGTATTCCAATTACCATGGTGTGGAATATGTACACGACTTTAATTCACCATACTTGTGTATGTACGCGGTCTTTATTCACAGGATTCACATATACTTTCTCACATTTTATCTTTACCATTCCATTGTATCTAAACTGATATTATTTTGTTCATATTACCTGTGGAATCTGCATAACCATGATTTTGAAATCTCTATCAAGTAGGTTTCCATCAAGGAAAACACTTTAGTCATAATGTCAACAATCTCCCCCTTTGGACTTGATGGCAACCACTTTGGTGTTTGGTCACCATCACTTGTAAATACCTGCAAATACATTTGTAAGCACACCAAACTTCACTCCAAGCATTTTGCTCCAAACACCAAGCTACTCTCCCCCTTTGACATCAAGGGAAAAGGGTGTACCAATGTTGAATGAATACTTCTCTCTCCCTTTGTAGAGATGAGCATTGTAGATCTGATCTGCTGAATATGAACATTGTATACTGACCATGCTCCCCTTGAGCATATGTTGAATCTTCTAGAAGATATAGAAAGAAGTACATGACTCTATGATTCAACCAAATATGGATTTTCCTATCACCAAGGACTCATTCTTACATCAATCACCCAACACAGTGGGGTTTTGACTCAATATTACATCAAATGCCAAAAATAATGGGATTACATACGTAATTGACTTGACCCCAATAGTCCAAACATGACTGAATATTACAATTATTACATCATGGATCATTAAATGACCTTTACATGAAGATATATATATATATATATATATATATATATATATATATATATATATATATATATATATATGATATTTACAACCAAAACCAAACACCTCAATAGTGAGGTAGCAAGACCATGATAATCATCAACAATCATTGTATAACATTTCAATGCTCTGTCCTCCTCTGCATCCCTGGTCCTTTCCACAGGTAGCTCCAAGTTGTAAGAAGCCTTGATTCCAGTTCAGATATCCTTCTCATCCTGCATTAGAGGTAGTGTATGCAATGTATGAAATTGACAATGAGAAAAGTAAGCTGGGTCCATTCATTCACCCTAAGGGCAAAAGGAGGGACAGGCGAGAGTGTTCTCCTTCTCTGTCTGCACTTCACTGACAATGGGCCTTTCTGTGCTTTGATAATGATGGAATAAGGTCCTGGGCATTGATCCCTTTGCCGACGCTTACAGCCAAGGATAAGCAACCCAAGAAGCTCCTTCGGATTGGATTTGCTGAGAAGGTTTTCATACAAGCGACGAAGCAAATGAATGATCTTCCTCCAAGTGCGCTTGCTGTGGTGGATTCCGATGACATAAGGAAGAAGTCCAGTAAGATATCTCCGCCCTCAAAAACTACGGCTCTGTGCTCGTAAGAGGCTCAATTCACCTGTTTACCCTCCAAGAATCTGAGGAACCTGCTCGAGTTCCATTGCATGCTGGTACAGGTAAGGTCTAAAGAAATCAGCTGACAGCAATCGATTTAGCGGTCTCAGCAGGGCGACTCTTTCATTCAAGCGGTGCTTCTATAATCTACTCAACCATTGCTTCTGTTCTGATCCGCCGCGATGCAAATCATTGTTCTGGGTGTGAGCTTGACAGAACAGAGAGGAACCCTATCCTTCAGAAATGAACAATAATATGAAGCTATGAATCCCATCTGAAATGTAATTGCCAGCGGTAGGCTGTTTGCCGCCTTAATTCAAAACCATAACCGTTAATGTCAAAAAAAAAACATATAGGATCTTGCAACATGAGCATCATCATCATGAAGTAAGATAGGATAATATAGCATAAATCTTTATCAACATCAATGTCTTCAAGAATCACCAAGCACTATAGTATAAGTGAAATAAAGTTATGTCAATAACTCATCCCCTTGACCTCATATCATCAAGGTCAACATGCTCTTTCCATTTGTAGAAAGAACCACAATCCATGTACATCAAAGACATATAGATATTTTGCAACAACATATCTTTTCATGCATCAACAACATATCAAATGCAACATCATCATAAAAAAATTTCACATGAAGCTCAAACAACATATAGGCATCATTCATAATGTGTCTTCAGCATCATCACTAATGATATATACTATTCATGCACACCATCATGCGACAGGGAATGCTCAAGAAATCATAATGCCAACAATGAATTATTAGAAGCATGGTAAATGCTCCCCTTGAACCTATGCCAACTATTCATTGTTAGGCCTGATCACATCCAACTTCATTAATCAATAAATCCATCAAAAGAACCAAAAAAACAATGTCATATTGCAACAACTCATAAATTGTTGGCTTGAGGGGTCTTGACCCAGTTTCAAAGTTAGTTGCACCAACCAACAAAAGCCTAAATGTTGGCCCTTTCGGAAAAAACCATCGTAGCGCAGGTTGCAGTCTCACCCAAAGCAGTGTTGGGGTATGATAGAACCAGGTTTTTGCATCTAGAGGTCAATGTGATGAGTTCCTGTGGATTCTAGGGCTTCTTTTAGTCTTCGAGAACCCTAACCCTTAAAACATAAACGATTGCAGTAACTCACTGAAACAAAATCTTAACCTTCATGAAATGCCTTAATTATTCATAATAATAAGTAAAAACGTAGATCTTCTACTTTCACGCATTAATTAAACATTACTTCATATCAATTCATAATATCCAAGTGAATACACAAAAATTACATAAGTAAGGGTAGATGCATAGATACACAAGTAGAGCTTCAAAATATTATTTTATTGATATAATTGTTTTTCACACTCTTCTTCCATGAGCACTCAATTGCAGGGGCGGGCATACACACTCACCCTGCAGACTTACCAAGGTCTCTGCGCACTCAGCTGCAGGAGCCTTCCCCTTCGCCTAAGTACAATAAATAGACTTTCCTGCCTCAACTTACTTGCTTGTACACTGATCTTTTATATCTCTTTACTTCCTAGACTCGCTATGACTCTTCTATATATAGCCTTTTATTTTACAATACCATGGTTCACGAACCATGGGCAGGTCACAAAACTCCCTATCTTCTAGCACATTAAGTTCTTGAAGCCCATTTTGAATCCTATGACCTTTGCGCTCCTCTCCCTCAAAACGCGAAGAATTTACAAGTATACCAAGATTTATTACAAAACTTTACCCTAGGGGACCCTATCCCAATAGGCCCCCAACACAATTTTGTGATTCATCCTCGAGTTACTCTGCTCTTGGCCTATAGTTTGTAGAATTCCAACTTCAAAACCTACAGGTCGGCGGTTCCTTGTGTAACAACCTGTTGCACTTCTTCGGCCAACTTTTCAGTAGTTGGGCCTTCAACTGCAAGGCCCATGGTCCTCTGAGTCTAATGCATCCCCTTGAGCTTCTTCTGTCCATGGTTGCATCTGTGCATAAAGAATTGCTTCCTTGCGGTGCAACTCTTCAATTTCTTTTTGGATCATCTTCCCTTCAACCATGCGAATTGTTGTACTAGTTCCAGTGTTTGTGTAGTCGATTGGATTTCATCGAACTGTTGCTGCTTCTATATGATATCTACTCCAATATTTTGCAGAGTGGGATCCTCCTGTAATGAGGTCCACATTTCCATGGCTTTGTCAAGGAGCTCCATGTAGCCCTTTACTGCGTCTTCTATCATTGCCATGCCTTCTTTGATAACAACTCCATGCTTCTCTCTAACTTCTGGAGGAGTCGTGGGCTGCGACTTCAATTATAGCTCTAATATTTGCAACTGCAGCTCGAACCAAACTTGGCTGATTTTATCTTTATACTCCTTCACTATAGTGGCCAGCTTTTGGATCTTCTCCGCATAGGCTGCGTAGGCTGGAATATTAAGGTCTGGCAGGTCCCTACAATATTTGAAATGGTTGCTTCCAGTTGTTGGCTCTGCGATGTAATTTCCTCTTTCTCCTTAAACGCCTGTGCCTTCTCCTTAAAGAACTGCTGGTTGTTTGTCTTAACTTCACTGATTACCAAAAAAGCACGTTGCTCCCTAATCCACAATTCACCAGACACCCCTTGGTGTAGCTCATGCAAGGTCTAGATAGGGAGTGCCACAATTTTTAAGCCTGGGTTCTTTATCTACATTAGTTGGACCCTTTATTCTTCTATTTTGGTGCGCGGGGATCCTTTTGGCAACTAAATGACGCGGAGATCCAAAGACTAGTCTGTATCCATAATTGACCCGCTCGCTTGATGCAGACCTTCTTGTTGCTTGCTTGCCTAGCCCTAGCTCACCTATAACCTGCCTGTTTGGATCTGCAATTCACACAGATCTTGCTAAACCTTTCCCAACACCTCTTGGTACTATTCTTCGAAGTGGCCCCAAATATCAGTCATTGTGTCACATACCATGTTGCCTATCTTATTTAAATCCCCTTCAGTAAGGACTAAAGGGTTCACACCTTTTGATCGGTTGGATTTTTGTTTCTTGCGCGACCTAGTGTAGGTTTTCCTCTTCCTTTTCTAGACTACGAAGGGGGAGTCAAACTTTGCACCCCCTTCATCACATTCCTCTGTTTCTTCTTTAGGCATTTTGAATATCGTATCTTTGATCATTTGCAGTTCTTCATCTATACATTCAAACCCATCTTCAAAGCTAAAAGTTAACAACAAAATTTCTTTCAAAATGTCCCATTTTGTGGTCCCATGCCACAGCTCCATTTCCAAATACCATTTCATTGGTGTTGCATCCAACGTGTCACAAAAGATATGAACCCATTCTGGTTGTGTTTTTTCTCCCCATGGTTTCGTCCATCCCACCAAATGCTCATGCGGATCGTCCTTCTTAGTGTATTTCTCCACCAAGCGAGTATTGGCGAACCCAAATCTCAACTTCATCATTCTTCGGTACTCCTTCCAATCAACAAATTTGTCTTTATGTGTACCCCACCAACGGGAAGGCATAGCTCGCAGAGCAATGTCTAGAGCTTCGAACTGTTGTTCCTCTGGTACATCCCTTTCAAACTTATCCAAAAATAAATTAACCTATTCTAAAACATCATAATAAGGAAAATTTTGTACGTCAACGGATATGAATCGAAGTGATTTTGTCAGCATGTTACAGTGTGTTGGCTTAGTGGGGCCTGACCTAGGTTCGGAAGTGATTTAGCCAAGAAAATCTCGGTACTACTGGCCCTTTCAACAATAGTCCACGAAGCGTAGACTGAGGTCTCACCCGAAGTAGTATGGGAGGGTGCTAGAGCCAAGTTTTCACACCCTGGGGATGTCTGATATGTGGTGATTGGTATGCGGTCCAACCTTCGCACTTACTGAGCTATGCGCACTTGCGGGCACCCTGTGCCCTGTGATATTGTCTTCGCGCAGTTCTAGTCACAGCACGACTCGTGTTATTTACCCAAGTCTTCCTTAATTAGTCTCCGTTAGCTGATTACTTAGATTAAATTTACATACAAGCATTCATACGAGTATTCATCTAGTGCGCGCAGTAAATAAATAGAGTAACAACAATGTATAACATCAAAATAAGGATTCAAGAATAGATGCACAGAATAGTCTTCTTTATTAACTTTCAGTTCCAAATACAGACCCGACTCCGCCCTGCACACTCAGTTGTAGGGGTCTGCGCACTCAGTTGCAGACTCTACTAGGCCTCTGCGCACTCAGCTGCAGAGCCTCTTCCTACAACTACGACCCAATACACTTCAAATTTTCCCCTATGCTCTAACCATGCCTTCGCATATATCTATTACTTGCTTTCCAAAAAACTCTCTTTACACTTAGAGCCTCGCTCTATTTATACAATCCCATGGTCCGCGGACCATGGGTAGGCCGACCTAACTTTACATTATTTTACCATTCTTAGGGCGGAGATCCCTATGACTCATCCTAGACTTTCGTGCTCGGCGGCCACATTTCGCGGAGTATTACAATACAATTAACCAAAAATCAGGCTTTAAGCCCCAAAACTTGTTGTGGGGGATCCCATGCCCAACACAGTGCATCAACGATACTTCATGTAATTGGTTCTACCAATGCTTAAGCTCCTCGTCAAAATCTGAAATGCAGGAAATGTCCTTATCCCACATGATTCGTCCATTCATAGTACGGTTGATCCAATCCTCATCACGCACAGTGATATTATAGATCTGATCCAGGTCGTCTTCTTCACCATAATCTTGGTCTGGTTTAGTATATCATTCACCCTCAATCGGATCTAGTGGAACAATAACCCTAATCTCCTTCCTTTTGAATGTCATTCTGTGCTTTTTGAGATTTATGACGCATCCATATCAAAGGCCCAATCAATTCCAAGTAGCGTAGGGTACGGGTTATTATCATCAACTATCTCAATTACTTCAAAATCATCTACGGGACTTGACCCTTCAATATCTACCATTACCCCATATCGATACCCCATAAGAAGGATTCTTTTCTAATTTTCCATTCATAGTTGGATGGATGACCACTGCAGCACAGGTCTCCCCATTCTCTGCCAAGTTTTCTTTCAAAAAATGTTCGCATCATATCCTAGATCAAAAATTACTTGATCCATTTCGTACTCTCCAATTTGCGCAGTCAGCCTGATCTCGTGACCGGTTCGCTTCTTGTTTTTCCTACTTTTTGTACTATACACTATTCTAGAAGAGGTTTATTTTTACCCATACAATTATATATTAATTCATGTAGCCCTTCCACTTCCTTTCTATCCCTTAGAAGCTTCATACAAGTCTTCAAAAATGTTGCTAACAACAAAGGGTCTACGTCCTGCCCGTTGTAGTTTCCTCCAGTTTTTCCCTGACTTCCAGATGCAGAGGCTTCCATGAAGCTCTTCTTAGCCTCCATAAAGGTTTCCTTTGCTTTGATTAGATTGAACCCCACTTCCTTTTCAGCAGCCTTGCGTACCCATCCATCAAATTCTGGCTGCTTACCCTTATCTTCTCTTGTGTCGATACCACTTCATATAACAATATTAATACTAGGCTCCTCTTTGCGAGGCTCTGACATCATCATTTGGATGTTTTGCGTAGGTTGTTGGGTCCAAGTCTTCTTCTCTTGCATCTATACGATAAGTATCGGTAAATCTTCAATGACATGGTCAAACTGCCTGCAATACTAACAGGAAGGGTGTGTCAGATACCTTGTTGGTGGTCTCCTTATTGGTGACTTGGTGATTGTTAGGGTCCAACCCTAAACCCCTTATTTATGTAATAGGGTCGAGTCATAGTTATAGTTAGTTAAAGATTCAATAAATCCCATATTAATAATTGTAAGTGGTTGACCCGCATTTAAAGAAGGGACCACAGTTAGTTGCAAATGGGACATGGTATTAGATAGATGGTATTAATAAGAACCATGGTACTAACCCATGGTATTGCATGTATGAATCCTATATAAAGCATAGAGGCTCCCCATTGAGGAGCATCGTGTCTTATTTCGTAATCAAGCCCTGCTCTATTGGAGGTTTCCCCCTCGAAGAGGTAAGTGAACATTGCTTTCCTTTCTGAATAATAAAATACATGGTATTATTTCTCATTGTTCTATGTTCTGGGTTATATTTCTTTGCATATTTGGTATTCTAGTATCTTCTCGTAGGTCAAGAGCATAACAAGTGGTATCAGAGCACTTTCCAAGGCCGGTGGGATCTCCATTTTTAGCAGAATATTTTTTGGCTAGAGACATGTTCCGGCGTCTTTAAACCACGGGATCTATCGTTGAGCACATGAACATGCGGATTTGGGGAGGCATGCACATAGGAAATACAAGAGGTGGTCATGCTTGTTAGACTCCCTTGTAACCCTTGTGGGTAACCCTTCGAGTAGTAGCACATTAGACAGAACCGCGCACTAACTGTCTTCCACGTACCCTCTGGGTATATCGGAAGCCCCCTAGGCTCACCTGAAACCTCGCCATAGATAAACCGTCAGCCATCTTGTTGCTACAGTACACCGAGAATAGCACTCAAGGAGATTACTCGCACGTACGATAGGGTAGTTGGGTAGCACGGCTAAGGGTATGGTTGATCCTCCTTAGTTAGTGCCCTGAAAGATTGGGTCGAGTACTACTATTGGACCCTTATGTATATTGCAATATGTAGCAGTTGACACTCCTTGAGACC
The DNA here is from genome assembly GCA_031772625.1 of Pinus tabuliformis. Lineage (NCBI taxonomy): Eukaryota > Viridiplantae > Streptophyta > Pinopsida > Pinales > Pinaceae > Pinus > Pinus tabuliformis. Next base: position 159,868,366 of record CM062808.1, read on the forward strand.
ATAGTTCCCTTGTCTCTCTACAGATCTACCATCATCCTCTTTTCTAGATCAGATCTAGCAGTTTGGGTTTTGTTGCAGCAACAACAATCAGATCTGCCATTCAGATCTAGCAGTGGGGGTTCGGTCACTGCCACATTCCTACTCACACTCAGCAGTTGAGGGTTTCGCAGACAGATCTGACTATTTGTGCAGGGAGGCTTGTGGCTCCTATACGTTGGGGTGATTCTCGTAGGACATTGGTCAGGATTAACTTTTCTGAGAATTGGCTACTGCAGTATTCCTAAGCGAGGAGTAAAACTCCGTTCAGAGTAAAAAAAAATTGCAGTATTCCTAAGCGAGGAGTAAAACTCTATTCGGAGTAAAAATAAAAAATAAAAAATCTGAGGCCCTCCCATGACGCTTATAGGAGACTTAGCCCATAAGAATCAGGATGATGGGCTGAGCAAGGTGGTACCATTCACTTGCCAGCTTCAAATTTTCGGGTGGTCCTAATTTTTTTTTTCCAGTAACAACAAGTGCACTGGATCTATGCATGGTACAAACCAGAGCTCAAGCTATGGCCAATGAGAAGATAGACACCCTTGAACAAAAGTTGGATGAATTAACGAAGCAGATCCAGTCCTTAAGTGACACAATCACAAAGGGCAAGTCGGGGTTACAATCAGAGGCATATGCTTTTAATGAAAACCATGAGGGTGAATCTAGCCATTCTCTTCACTTCTATGGAAACCACCAATAGTCCCACCCTCGGCCACCCAAGCTGGACATGTATAAATTTGATGGCTCTCATCTGGCCATATAGCTATCACAAATGGAGCAATATTTCACATTGAATCACATCAAAGATGATGTGACTAAGTTAAGTGTGGGAAGCCTTTACTTGGACCAAGAAATATGGCAATGGTGGCAATGGAATCAACAATGCTATGCAAGGCCAATGACTTGGCAAATATTCTCAAAAGCTCTTTTTGATCACTTTGATCATGAATCTAACTTTTTGGGTCGTCTTACTAAGCTGAAACAGACAGGCACAGTAAAATAATATATTAAAGCCTTTGAAGCATTAGCCTTCCACACAGGAGGTCTAGCAGATGAATTCTTCTTGGAATGTTTTATCAGTGGTCTCAAAGACACCATACAAGCCCACGTCCAGATGCACCACCCAGTCACATGGTTGACAGCTTGCACGACAACTCATGAAGTAGAACGCACGTTAGCGGCCCAGTCGACTTGTCCAAATTTCCTAGCCAAGGGATGCCCCACCCAAGCTTCGAGCACTACCCAGACACTTAAGTTCCAAAAAGTGTCACCAGCAGAAATGGCGGAAAGAAGAAAGCAAGGATGTTGTTACTATTGTGATAAGAAATACTCCCCTGGGCATAAATGCAAGGAACCCAAATTATTTCAAATTGATGCTACTGATCACAGTTCATCTGAGGAAGCCCCACCATTTGAGGGACCAAAGGAGGAAGATGAGGACAACCAGTGGGACAATGAGCTCCTAGCTACACCAGAAGAACCAGTTATCTCACTCCATGCTTTGGCAGGCATTTCTTCTCCCCAAACTCTCAAAATTAGAGGTTTTATTAAACATCACCCTGTAGTAGTCTTGATTGATAGTGGCAGTACGCATAACTTTATCCATCAAAGAGTCGCCGAAGCAGTGCATTGTTTTGTCAGAGCAGTCTCTAATTTCCAGGTCCAGATTGCTGATAGGGGACAATGAAATGTGACAGCCACTGTAAAAATGTCAAACTTCAGATGGGGGATTATCACCTAAAGACCCACATATTTTCCATCAACATGGGTGGGTGTGACATTGTCTTGGGTGCTAAATGGCTCTGCACACTTAGCCCAATCACAATAGGAGTTATATATGACCTTTAAGCAGAATGACCATACGCATACTCTCTGCAGACTCCATGCAGGTGCTCCTACTATCATCAGCTCACATAGGATGGAAAAGTTTTTAAAAAAGGTCCATCATGGAGTTATAGCCCAATTTAATGCCATCCAGGCCTTCGAGCCCACTTCTCTTCATATTCATCCTGAGATGCAACAGGTCTTAAACAACCATCTACAGGTCTTTGACAAACCTCATGAGCTTCCACCCTCGAGAGGGGAACATGATCATAACATTACTTTGGTCCCAGGGGCACAACCACCAAATGTGCACCCATATAGATATCCTTTCGCCCAAAAGAATGAAATTGAAAAAATCATCAAGGAACTCCTGGAAGCTGGTGTCATTCGTCCTAGCATTAGTCCTTATTCATTTCCTATGGTCATGGTGCTCAAGAAAGATGGGGAATGGCGTATGTGTCCAGACTTCAGGGCCCGCAAAAAGCTGATGGTCAAAGATAAATTTCCCATCCCGGTTGTTGATGATTGTTTGGATGAACAAAATGGGGCTCAATTCTTTATTAAGCTTGACCTTCGCTCGGGCTATCACCAAATTCGTATGAAAGAAGTAGACATTCCAAAGACTGATTTCAGAACTCATGAAGGCCATTATGAATTCCTGGTTATGCCATTTGGTCTTTGTAAGGCCCCATCCACTTTTTAGAGCCTCATGAATCACCTGCTCAAACCATATCTCAGAAAATTTGTCCTCGTTTTCTTTGATGACATCCTCATCTATAGCCTCACCTGGGAAAAACATCTTCAGCATGTAGACCTACTCTTGCAACTCCTCCGGAAGCATAAATTATTTGTCAAATTGTCCAAGTGCTCTTTTGGCATGAAAGAAGTTGAGTATTTGGGCCACATTGTAGGGCGTGAAGGTGTCAGGGTGGATCTCAAAAAGATCTAGGCAATGCAGGATTGGCCTCAACCAAAGACCTTGAAGAGTTTGAGAGGATTTTTGGGTCTCACGGCTACTATCACAAATTTTTCTAGAATTATGGTCACATTACTAGACCCCTCACTCACCTTCTCAAGAAAAATTCATTCCTCTGGAATGATGAAGCGCAACAGGCATTTATAGCTCTCAAACATGCCATGTGTTCCACTCCCGTATTGGCACTACCCGACTTCACCAAATCTTTTGTGATTGAATGTGATGCTTCAGGTACGAGGATTGGGGTCGTCTTAATGCAGGAAGGTTGACCCTTGGCCTTCACTAGCCAACAACTAAGTGGAACAAATTTGGGACAATCTACCTATGAGAAGGAGATGATGTCCATCTTACATGCAGTGGCATTTCCAAATCCACATAGACCATCAAAGCCTTAAATATTTTTTGGAGCAAAGCCTATCCTCGCCAAAACAAAATAAATGGCTAGCAAAATGTTGGGATATGATTATGAGATAATTTACAAGAAAGGGCGTGAAAATGTCATAGTAGATGCTTTATCGCGCCAATTTGAGGAGGAAAGTACCCTGCTAGCAATCTCTCTTCCCATTCCAGATTGGATTGAAGAGGCTCGCAAGGAATAGCTTTCACATCCTTCACTCTCCCAAATCATTAATAAATTGCAAGCAGATCCAAATTCCACAACGGGCTACTCTTGGCAGGATGAAATTCTTCGCTACAAGGACAAAGTAGTGATATCACCAACATCCACCCTCAAAAGTCGCATTTTTTCAAAGTTGCACTCATCTCCCACTATAGGCCATTTAGGCTTTCATAAGACTTATGCTCACACTCGGCGTTCATTCTTTTGGACAGGCATGAAAAATGACATTCTTACTTTTCTAGCTGAGTGTGATGTGTGTCAATGCCACAAAGGAGAAACAGTCAAATCCCCAGGCGCTTTACAGCCATTGCCCATCCCTGCCTCAATCTGGACGGAGGTTTCTATGGATTTCATCACTGGTCTTTCGAGTTAGGCAACAAGTCAATCATCATGGTGGTTGTGGATAGACTTTCTAAGTATGCTCATTTTTTAGCCCTACCTCACCCTTTTACACTTGCTTTGGTGGCTCAATCTTTCATGGACCAGATCTTCAAATTGCATGGCATGCCCACTTCCATTATGTCTGATCGTGACTCGATCTTCACCAGTAACTTTTGGCAGGAACTATTCAGGCTACAAGGTTATTAACTACAACTCAGTACTTCCTATCATCCCCAAACGGATGGCCAAACTGAACTTGTCAACAAATGTCTGGAGACCTACCTCAGGTGTTTCACTTCAGAAAAGAAACATCTATGGGTACAATGGTTACCTCTAGCCGAATGGTGGTATAATACTAACTATCATGCCACCACCAAGATGACTCCATATGAAGCAGTTTATGGTCAACTCCCCCCTTCACCTACTTCTTATATCCCGGGATGCTCTAAGGTACAAGCAGTGGATCAACTACTACAGAACCGTACAACCATGCTTGCTCACCTCAAAGATAATCTCCATCAAGCTCAAAATTGCATGAAGCAACATGCAGACCAACATCATTCAGAGCATACATTTCAAGAAGGGGATCAGGTATTCTTGAGGCTGCAACCATATAAGCGAACATCACTCAAAGACAAGGGTTTTCAAAAATTATCTCCAAAATGCTACGGATTGTATCAAATACTTCAACGCATCAGAGAAGTAGCCTACAAGCTAGCCTTGCCACCCACTACAAAAATCCATCCCGTCTTCCATGTCTCATGCCTCAAGAAAGTGGTGGGGAACAATTGCAGAATTCAAACCAGTCTACTGGAATTGGATGAAGAAGGTTAAATCTGGCTCCAACTTGAACAGGTTCTTGACACGCGAGAACAGCACCTGTGTGGCCGTACGATCAAGGAAGTCCTCGTCAAGTGGAAAGACACCTCTCCAGAAGATGCGACCTGGGAACCAGCAACTGTTCTTCAGTAGTTTCCGCAGCTTCAACCTTGAGGACAAGGCTGCTTTTATGGGGGATGGCATGTTAGGGTCCAACCCTAGCCCCCTTATTTATGTAATAGGGTCGAGTCATAGTTATAGTTAGTTAAAGAGTCAATAAAGCCCATATTAATAATTGTAAGTGGTTGACCCACATTTAAAGAAGGGACCACAGTTAGTTGCAAATGGGCCATGGTATTAGATAGATGGTATTAATAAGAACCATCGTACTGACCCATGGTATTGCATGTATGAATCCTATATAAAGGGTATAGACTCCCCATTAAGGAGCATCATGTCTTATTTTGTAATCGAGTCCTGCTCCATTGGAGGTTGCCCCCTCGAAGAGGCAAGTGAACATTGCTTTCCTTTCTGAATAATAAAATACATGCTATTATTTCTCATTGTTTTGTGTTCTGGGTTATATTTCTTCGCATATTTGGTATTCTAGTATCTTCTCACAGGTCAAGAGCATAACAGTGACTTTTATAGCCATGACAAGAGTCACTCTCTAGCTAGTGATCTTCTTTATTAGTTATTAGTTCATTCTTTTGTAATTGACCTTCTTATTTGATTATCCTTTCATTAGTCATTACCATTTTTGTCAACACCTGGTTGATTATCTTTTCATTAGTCATTACAATTTTTGTCAAAACCTTGTTGATCACCCCTTATTAATGAATGTCTTATCATTCATCTTTTTACATGTGGCTTACTCATCACCACCCTTCCCTCACCAACTTCCTTAGTAGAACAACCTTCTATTAAAATTGCTTTTCATAACTTCCTTTTTGGCCACTCTTTCATTCAAAAGTCTTTTATTGATGAATTATTTAATGTTGAAGTCCATTCTATCAACAAAAACTTAATATATTAAGCATGGTCTTATGAATTGTCTCTTGTCATGTGGTACTAAGTGCTAGCACATGATGGTAGTGCATTGCAGTGATCCTTATCTTTATACCTTGTTTATCCCTTATGCTTTTGGGAAATTCATCTTCAATTAAATGTAAATGTGAATAAATAAGGTTACCTGCCATATACTAGATATATTAATCATATTGGATTTTTTTATAAGAACATATATTATATGCTTTGTTAATTGAGCTTGCTACCTTTACTATAGAAGGAAAGCATGGATTTTTTGAAAGATACCTTCCATTATATATTCATTCATTATGTTTTGTATAACAAAGCCATGTATAGTATTTAATTATTGTTTAATATATTCAAGATCTTTTTATGTATATTAAAGTTTTTTCTAGTTTAACATTATGTTCCTTGGTCTATATCTGTATTGCAAAATCATTTCCAATTTAGAAATGAGGTGATATTTTTGTTGCAACAGTATAAAATTCACAGCTAGTATATATGTCCTTTATGGCTTATAATTATTGGGTATGTGCTATATTCCTTACCTAATTAGCCTTGTGCACTATGAGCACAGGGGGTTAATATCCCCTGCCTCCCCTCACCCATGACATTAAGGCGGAATCCCTCAAAATGAAATTGGGTTCTTTTAGGCTTTCTTTTGGCCAATAATTTTTTGACCCGTGTATTATAATTTTGATTAAGAAATCTATATAGATTAATATATTATGTTTTGGGTGTTCAAAAATCCTATATGTTGTCTTTTAATGCTGAAGTTAATACAATGAGAGTTATAGGTGTAGTTCTAATACTATTTTGTTGGTTTTCCCAATTAATGATTTTTAGGATAAAATACTAAGTATTGTGTGTGAATGTTATTGTTCAGTTTTCTATTTTAGTAAGAATTTGTACATGCATTTCTTAATATAAATGTTTACAACTTGAAATAATATATTCCCATTATGACATATAGGCTACGAGAATATTTTTTTAGGCATATTTAATAGTTAACTATCCATGCTTGGGAAAACACACATGCACAAACATACGTGTGTGCAAATTTAGTATTGTCAAATTGTTGGCACATGTATATAGCAATATTCTCTTTAATTTTTCTACTTATAAATTTCATCATAACATATTGAATTTTCCATACAACCTTGTTATACCTATCATTGGTAATGTACCTATTTAGTGTAACCTCATGAAGTTTTTTAAGAATGATTATATATCCTCGGTGACACACTTTTAAGCCAAAGCATAAATCTTAGTTTAAAATTAAAAAGAAGTTAAGAACCTATCCTAAAAAAATATGGAAACCTCAACCACTGAATACCCATAACACTAAGAATGGCACATATTTGAAGTTTTTAAATTATCTTTTCTCAAACTAAGATTCTAAGAGTTCTTAAACTAAAATTCCTTGTCTCGCATTTCTAAAGTTGGCACTAAACTAGGTACAAATTTTAGACAAATGCACAAGAGAATGCACTGTGGGCCTAAGGGTTGGTCCACACACACCATGTGTTGCACCATGCATCTGACATTGTTCACCATGAGTTGTATTGTTATATATCTTGCCTGTTTTGATATAGGAATATTTCAATTGTAATGAGTTAGGTAAGTGAGTTATGGGGTCATTATGATTGTTAGGGTTATGATTAAAACCCTATAAAAGCATGTATGAGGGAAGATTTAGATAGCCTTTTGATAGGTGTGAATGGGATTCTTATAGGCCCATTAATAACACCATTTTTTCCTAAACCAATACAATTTGACCTTGCTTGATGTGCATTTTGAATGTTTTATATGTTTAATTATGATTTTAGTAAGCCGCCTGAATAGTATAACCATGTTCATGTTTTTTTTTTGTACAAATAGTGCATTAAATATTTTAGGATGTTATGTAAAGCCTTTTACCAACAACCTTAAAATAAATCAAGGATATTTCTCTTGAGATAATTAACACTCAACTAAGACTCCCTGATTTCACTTGGGGACACCTCATCTAGCTAAAGATCAAATTTGGTCATTGCAGTTACTCTAAAAGACACAGTCCTCTAATCTAGAAATTTTGGAGGGAATCAATCCATCTATAAAGGGGAACTATTCCCTATTATTTATGTATAAAAATGGCATCTGAAACTTAGAAGAGTTAATTCTTTGTTATATGTTTTCTTTTAGTCTCAAGAAACTATTCACTAGTTATACTAGTTGGATTACATATTATGTTTTATCATTTAATTAAAAAGTTATTATGATTAGTTGGCTAATAGTGATTATTTTTATTTTCTTTAAGTACCTTGGGGAGTGACCACCCAAAGAAATCTAAGAAAAAAAAAATATTATGCTTCATTTCCGTTCATTCTTTACAATTTTGTTGTTTATTCATAATTTGCTGTTATAGAAATTTCTAGAAATATGATTATTTGCTTTCCTGTAGAGATTTATTTCATGACATACTCACTTTCCTGATTGTAGATTTGATTTCCATGGTTTTTCTTAGGTTAACCGACTAGTATGTGTTGGTGCACTAAGATGTCTTATTATAAACAGTCTCAATACCTACATTCATTATCAACCCAGGGCAAGTCTTTTTATTTCAAGAGTGTCAGTGCTATATATGCAGTGAATTCAGAGGTCAATTGATAATGAAATAAATTGGAATCGTTGCAATTGCTAATAACTATCTCTTTAAATTCAATCCAAACAACTCTGAAAGAAATTCATAACACACTTTGAAATTCTACTTAATCTATTCTGAAAGCAAATGAATCTGAATACAAATAGAAAGAATCACACTTGGAAATCTTAACTGGTATTGAAACTAACTCATTTAATATGAAAGAGAACTATGACAATTGAACAGCAAATGATAATTTAACAACAAATAATAATTGAACAGTAAATGACCATAAAATCACATCACAGAAAGCAATCAATTCTAACTTTGAAATCTATGATAATATTACTTAGAATGAACAACAACCTAATGCTGGAAATAGCATAACTAATTCGATAAAGAGCATCACGCATATGTAACACAAAACTAAATCTTGAATCTTGAATAAACAACAAATGTAAATCAAAATCGTCAATCCTCAAGGTAATCATAATGATATTAACTTAACAATAACAAATAGTAAAGAATAAACAGAAATGATTATACACAGGTGAAGCAATATATCTTCTCTTGACTGGGCCCAAAGTCTCCAGAAGTCCCCACTATTAGATACTCAGAATACGATTATGAATTAAGCGTAGTATTCTTCATTAAAATAAGTAGCAGAGTGTTGTGGTCACCAACAACCCCCCTCTTCGTTTGATATTAGTAATAACATCAAGCAAAGGGGGACCCTTAGCCAAAAATCCAAAAAAATATTTTTGTTTAAAAAATTCTTTTGTATCAACTCCCTAAAAGCTATATCGCGTCGCAACGGAAAAAGGAGCACTTGCCCAAAGCGCATAAATACACTAAAAAAGAGCGACGCGAGAACCCATCGCATCGCGCGCATTAAGAGCGTTTGAAAAAGGAGAACCTAAAGAAACGCCGATGGCCGATATGCGACGTCGCACGTCGCAATGCCACACGAGCAACACAAAATGACAAAGTGAAAACCTTGCGATGTTGCAATCTGCGATTTGCGACCATGAAAAGCTGCGATCTGCGATATTAGCGATCTGCGATATCTGCGATCTGCGACCTGCGATATCTGCGATCTGAGACAACACTTAATAACGTCGCAGCCATCGCAAGAATTCTCCGACATACACGGTAGATCCAAAAATGAAAGCGCGCCTTAAGGGAAATTAATGACCGCATGCTCGAATATCCAGAAATGATTGTATCGCATTTATCGAAGAGTCAAGTTATGATGAGTGTCATTAATTTCGCATTCATTAGAATTTAATGCTTTCATGTCAATCTTTTCGTCATTTCCCTTCTTCTTTGCGTAAACTGCAAGACATGCAACTTATATAAATCTATATGCAGGAAACATCTAAGGAGAAGGGAAGAGCGCCAATAGGACAACAGAAAGAAGATGCCTCCGCAATTGGATACCGCATGCAGCAGAACCGCGGATTCCAGAGTATCGCCCAACAGCCACTAATGAAAATAGATTGTCCAAGACTCAGAGTCAAAGGCGTACAAAAGCAGCATGTTTACAAAAGATCGTGAAGCTCAGACTTGGTAAAGCAGAGAAAGAAGCGCAAGAGAAGAAAGACGCTCCAGAAAAGCCTGGAACAAAGAACGGAAACAGTTCTCGAAACAGGGGATTGTCCATACAGCGCAGCTTCTAACTCACTGAGTCATTCGCGCAACCGGAAACCGAAATAGCAACAGCAAAATCAGTTTGAAAAGAAACTGGGTTGTACTAAGTGTGCGCACAGCAAATACACCCAGCTAGAGAAAGGTTTTCGAAAATATCTTCTAATTTAACAGAAAGAGGTGACAGCGCTTGTTGTTTCTAATTTTCAAGCTCGAACAAAAGGAAAGGACAACCAGCCGACTCTTTCAGGGCGAACAGTGCATTGCTTACAGCACTAAGGAGCAGATACAGAAACGGTTAGAAATTAGATTCAATTTTTAGAAATAAATTTGTTTTTAGTAAAAGGGCGGTCATTTGAAGCCGTTCCCTGAATTTGTGTAAAGTAAAATTAGTTGGTTACTAGTATTTAACCCTTCTCGTTGCATTGGAGAAGGGTCCGAAATTTTGTCAAAAAACTTGTCCTCATAACATGCACTTTTGCACCCTCGGAGGGGGTTTTTGATGAATGGACGGATCAAGATTTATTTATGTTTGCATTTTAATACCTGCTACTGATGTTGCACTTCTGTACTCTTAGTAGGCATTAGAAGCAAGTAGAAATAGATCATTATTGCTTAAGGTCTGTAAGTTTAAAATCAGTCATAAATGGTACTTTTATCTCTTGACTAGTTTCTGCTTGCATTCTTAGAGTAATATACAGCTGATGTTATTTATATGTTAACGTATGAATGAGTGGACTACCATTTGGCACTTTTGTACGGTGGAGTCATTGATTTGTGCTTAATACATGAATAGCTGACTATGCAATATGCTGTTCACAACCGTTTTGCTTAACTTCTTACGCAAGAGGGTTCATCTTACTTTGATTTATATTCTCATAATAGCTGAATAATCTTCATTACCAGTTATTCTGTGAAATCTTTCTAGATTTCATAATGGAAAAATTCTGTCCCGGGTTAGTGTAGATTAGATGTATTGTTTTTGTTAGATTAAAGTAGTATAAAGTCATCTCAGAATTTAGAATTAGATTAGTTAAGGAATAATTACTTATTTTCTACTATCATTTTCCACACACACACACATCACCATTTTCTACACACACACACACCCCTTAGAACGGGAAGTTGGTCCCGTCATCCCCAATCGAACCCGCCACACCAAACGAGCACGGAGCCACCAACCAGGTTCCCGACCGGGTGGGTATCCCCCTTGTTGTTGACCCGATTTCGGGGCCCTCAACATATTTGGCGCTAGAAGGAGGGCACGAACTATGAATGGCACCTAAAGCAATATCCAAATACCATTCTGAGAGTAATACACCCTCATCAACTCCCTCGACTTCTCCAACACGGTTAAACCCGGAGTTTGAAGTCGCTCGAGTATCCACCACTGCTACATATACGAATATATCAGACCGATCTATTATTGAACCCCCTGAAATTCAAACTTTGATTCGTAAACTCCAGGGATTCTCCATTTTTAACCAGAAGTCTGATAAATCTAAAAGCAGTGTGACTTCACAGTACAACCCTGCTCATCCCCTTACCAGATTAAAGAGTGAAAAATTTGGCATACAACCAAGTGAACTCCCTCTTCCTACCAGAAAAAGAGCAAGGAAAACACCTCAAGAGTCTGATAGAGAGACTCTCTCATCCACTTCGTCCATATCAACTCCCTCACCGCGAAGTCAACCACCCACTTTTCCATTCCAACTCACTCACCCGTCTTCCACAAACCTTCCTCTTCGAACATCAAAAATCCTGATTTCTTCACCTTCTCAGCATCAGGGGTCAGTTTCTGCACTTCCATTAGCTAGCAGCTCCACGATGGCCCAATCTCCATGGAACAATCCTGGGGTGGTTTTAATGCCTCCACCCCTGAGCCCTATACCGGCCCATCCAGAGAAGTGGCTACCTAAATTCAACCCAGAAACAGGTATGCTAGCCGAAGAACATATCAATAATTTCATGCTTTCTGTTAATCTCAACGGAGTTACTAACGAAGACACTGTTGTCCGGCTCTTCCCTTATACAATGCAAGGAACGGCCGGGTCATGGTACTTTTCGTTACCTTCCGGATCCATCACAAGCTGGGACATTTTCCAAAGTCAATTCCTCACTAAGTTTGGTGATGACCGATCTACGGCGACATTGATTAATGACCTATCTAATCTTAAGGCTGAAGCCAGAGAACCCATTAAAGACTTTAACTTACGGTTCAATAAGATCCTCAACAAAATCCCCGCTGCTTCACAACCCAACGAGGAAGTAAGATGTGAATGGTACATCACGGCTTTACCTCCAAACTTGGCTATCTTCGTAGATAGGGCAAACAAGACCACATTAGTTGACAACTTGACAGAAGCGTTAGCAGTGGAAAGACGCGCGGTAGCCCTAGAAAAGAGATCTGCTATAGAAGAACGCAAATCAAAGAATATCTCTTTCAAAGAAGACACCAAGAAGAAGCAAACGAAAGATCCTTTCGATTTGGAAGGGTTACAAAAAGTGTTGAAAGCCATGTCCAATGAGATGGTCGATATCAAGAAACAAGTAGCAAAGACTTCTTCGAAAAAGCCCTTTAGGACTTTTAAAAGAAATCCTCCCATGGACATAAAACCACCCAGTGTCGTCTCAAACGTTGAGTCTGAAGAAGACGAAGAAGAAGAGAATACCACTGAAGGGCAGACCGATGAGGAAGAAGTTGTAGAACTTCAAGGAATGTGGGATTTCATCCTCCCACAGGAAGAGGATCAAGAAGCATTTCCTGTTAGCACGAGAAGCAAAAATCAGCTTGATCCTCCCCAAACTACCCCAAAACAAAAGGGCGCAAGCCCTGCAACAAAAGAAAGGGCCGTAACCAAAAAGACAACTGCTAAAGTGACCCAGTTTATCCCAGTCCAATCTGAACAAGCACCTCCATCAAGAACACTAATAGTGTCGGATGAAATGGATTATAACATCATTGACGACATGAAGAAGACTAGGGCTAATATCACTCTGTACGAATTGAGTAAACTGAAACACCAGCAGAAAATCATGATGAAAGAGTTACATGATGTGCCTACTACATCTTTACCTACAGCTGTGGCTTCCCACAATCTGGGAAGACCTCCAACCAATACGATAAATAAAATTGATCCAAATGACATCGCCTTGATTGGAGGAAGATCAAGGTCTCATACTCCTCCTTTTCTGCTCACATATGAAATCTTCAACAAAAACGTGCACAATTGCTTGGTCGATTCTGGTGCTTCAACGAATATTTTACCCAGGTCAATATGTGCCAAATTGAATGTGCAACCTCAAAAATCTGCAGTACATATAGTTCAACTTGATCGATCCCAGGTCGAAGTGATTGGTGAACTTAATTAGGTGACCATAAGATTGTCCACTAACCCAAAAGTGTGTCAGGTTATCGACATTCTGGTAGCCGATATCCCTGAGTTCTATGGCTTAATTCTTAGCAGGGATTGGTCAGAGAAACTCCACGGATATTTCTCAACCGACTGGTCGCACATGTGGTTACCATACAATGGTAAACCAAATCAGATAAAGGTTGAACGAGAGTTGCACCAAAAATACATAGTGACAGAACTAGAAGGAGAAAATGAAGCCATCACATACAATAGCAGCATTGTAGGCAATTACGCAATAGATTCTTTCCTAGGCAATTTCAGTGCTCATATTTCACCATACTTAGAGAATTCAGTTTTATCCCAAGTTGAAAATTTCTCCCAAACTGATGACTCAAAATGTTTTAGTTTTTTAGATAATTCTGTAAATACTTCTTTATTTTGGAAATTATATTTTGACGGATCTAAATCCAACAAGGGGGCAGGAGCAGGATGCGTTCTGATCAACCCAGACGAGAACAAGATTATGCTCACATGCAGACTTGAGTTCGATTGCACGAACAACATAGCGGAGTACGAAGCCTTGGTTCAAGGCCTATACAAAGCAATCGGATTGAATGTTAAGTATCTTCAAGTCTTTGGAGATTCTGAGATCGTCGTAAAACAGGTACGTAACACCATACATTGCCTGTCTAGTCATTTAAAGCATTATCAATCGTTAGTGGAAGATCTCACTTCACATTTCATAGCATTCAACATATCGTCAATTCCAGGAATTCAAAACGCAAGCACAGACCTGTTAGCTAACGTAGCCTCTCGACTTATCCCTTCCGAAGATTTTAGTCCTGATAGCTTTTCAATAGAATTAATTTTTAAACCTTCCATTCCTGACAATATCACCAACTGGAGAGTGTTCAACGACGACCCAGACATCGTAAGTTTCCTCACCTCTGAAGGATCTTACACAAACCAGATAATTGACGAAGACTGTCATGATCACCAGATACAACAAAGTAGCACTGATAATGCTATACCCAAATCGGTGGTCAAATTAGAAGACTTATATGACTTGAAAAGTCGGTTCAAAAGGTCGGCTAATGCTAAGCTTTATAGTTCAACTCTGAACTACGAATCAGTCAACCTAGGAACCGACGAAAAGCCGCAAAACGTTAATCTAGGCCAGGGCTTAGCCCCTGAAGAAAAATCAGCATATATCTGCCTTCTGAGATAGTACAAAAACGTTTTTGCCTGGAACTACGATGAGCTGAAGACTTACAACACTTCCATCATTCAGCATGTTATCCCTATGACTGACAACGAGAAACCTGTCCAGCAGAAGCTCAGGAAAATACACCCTAACCTAGAAAACCAGATAAAAACCAAGCTTAATAAGTTGTTGAGAGCCAGAATAATCTTCCCCGTTAGGCATTCCAAATGGGTATCCAATATGGTGCTCGTTAGGAAGAAAAACGGAGACATTAGAATCTGTATCGACTTCCGAAATCTCAACAAAGCCTGCCAGAAAGATAACTTTCCCCTCCCACCTATGGAGCAAATTCTACAGGCAGTAGCAGGCTCAGAATTAATGTCATTCCTGGATGGATTTTCAGGATACAATCAAGTACTGGTGCATCCCGATGATCAGTTAAAGACTACGTTCCGAACCAAATGGGGCACTTATGCATATCGGAAGATGCCATTTGGTCTGATCAACGCCGAAGCTACCTTTCAGAGAGCCATGGACATTGCGTTTAAAGGATTGGTCAATAAATCAGTAGTGATTTATCTGGATGATATAACAGTGTACTCCAGAAAACGAAACAACCATCTCCAAGATTTGAAGCAAATCTTTCAAAGATGCTTGAGGTATGGGATTTCGCTCAATCCAAAGAAATCTTTCTTTGTATTAAGCGAAGGGAAATTGCTCGGGTTCATAGTATCTAAATCTGGTATTCATATAGAATTCGACAGAATCAAGGAAATTTCCGAAATATCCATACCTCATAACAAGAAAGCCATGCAATCCTTCCTTGGACAGATCAATTTTGTCAAAAGATTTGTCCCGGATTTTTCACGTATTATTTCACCCTTACAAAATATGATAAAAAATAATTCAAATTTCAAATGGGGTCTAGACGAGCACGAAGCATTCAACTTAATCAAACAAGCCATCATCAATGCTCCATCTTTGGCTACCCCAAATTTTTCAGAACCTTTCATCTTATACACGTTTGCCTCAGAAAGATCTTATGCTGCGATTTTAACTCAAGCAAATCACGAAAAGGTAGAGGCCCCAATCGCATTCTTTAGCTCAAACTTACAAGGTGCTGAACTCAATTATTCTGATGTCGAGAAACAGGCATATGCCGTTTTCAAAGCAATCAAATATTTCAGACCTTTCTTGCTAAAAGCCCATACCAAAGTCATAGTACCGTTTCCAGCGGTAAGAAACCTCCTGATACAGAAGGATGTGGGCGAGAAGAGAGCGAATTGGATTACTGCCTTACAAGAATACGACCTTGAGATCAAACCGGCACACATCGTAAGAGGCCAAGGCTTCTGCAAGATGTTAGCTGGAGCATTGCAAATCCCCGAGAACTCGTCTGAAGAGGTATACGCGTATGAGGTAAGCCTAAACGACTCAAAATCATTATATGCTGACACATTTATTTTCTTAAGAACGGGTATGCTCCATCACATCTGGATCATACCAAGAAAAGAGCTCTGAGATTAAAAGCTAAGTAATACCAGCTCATAAATGATGTCTTGTTTAAAAGGAATTATGATTCTGTACTTCTTAGGTGTCTTGAGAAAACTGAAGCCGAGAAGGTTTTGCAGGAACTTCATGATGGACCAGCAGGTGGACACTATGCCGGAGATGCGACTGCACACAAAATCTTGCGTGCAGGATATTATTGGCCCACGCTGTTCAAAGACTCATACAATCACGTAAGGAAATGCCAAGTCTGCCAGATTGCTACAGGAAAACAAAGGAAAGCGTCCATGCCGCTACAGCCGGTCAACATCGACCAACCATTCAGTCAATGGGGCTTGGACATAATAGGTGAGATCGTTCCTCACTCTTCTAAGCAGCATAAGTATATCCTTACGGCAACTGATTATTTTACCAAATGGGTAGAAGCAGTTCCTCTCAAGACAGTTCATTCTGAAAACATTATTGAATTCATAGACCAATTTATCATAACTAGGTTTGGATTGCCAACGGCCTTAATGTTTGATAACGCTTCATATTTTTCTGGAAATGCTATGACTGAGTTTGCGCTCAAAAGAGGGTTCAAACTGAAATATTCTGCCAACTACTACCCGCAAGGTAATGGATTGGATGAATCAACAAACAAGAACCTAATCAGAATTATCAAAAGAACAGTCGACCAAAACCAAAAGAATTGGCACAAAGCGCTGGTAAATGCTTTATGGGCTGATAGAATCACAAAGAAAGCTTCGATCGGCACTTCTCCCTTTAATTTAGTTTACGGGCGGGAAGTGGTTCTTCTGACTCACTTAGTCATTCCCTCTTTGTCTTTAGTACAGTACATCGATGAAGTACCTACTTCCTCATTACAATTAAGACAAATGGAAATAATCAAACTAGAAGAACAAAGAGAACAAGCTAGGAAAACCCATGCACATCACCAAGCGCTAATAAAATCTTCTTTTGACTCAAGCATCATAACCAGAAAAAACTTTCAGATGGGTGATTTAGTTTTGAAATGGGATAAGGCACATGAAGAAAAGGGCAAACATACGAAATTCCAGAAGCTGTGGCTTGGCCCTTTTCAGATTGTAGAAGTCGTAGGCCCGTCCACATTCGTGTTGCAGGATCTGGCAGGTAGTAGAGATTCTTTACCTGTCAACGGATTGATTCTTAAATTATATTTTCCATAGAAGAGAAATTCTTCTAATTTTTGTAGGATAGATTTAGTTTTTATATTTCAGTTTGTTTTGTTTTTCTCTTTTTGATGAATAAAACCCGTTGTAGATGATCATGTGAAAAGGATTCATGAAAAGAGCACGCCAATTCTCTATCAGATTTTGATTTCGCTTGTACAAATAGCAAAATTTTTGAAAAAACTGAATTTTATTATTAACAAATAGAGTTAACTTCACCTTGATTACGATATTAGTTTCAACCTCAAAGAACTTTGACGAAGGCAACCTTTGGTGAAAAAATTGTTTTGTATCAGCACCATGAAAGGTATCATCAATAATAAAATAAGTACTCTCTGCAAAACTGTTGTTTTCAAAAACTCTATTATTGTCGTCCAGAGCTTTCTTAAGGAAAAACAATGACTTCCTCCCTGCTAAAAGGGAATTGCAGCATTCAGAGAAATAATCCAAGCAAAACACTATATCTCAAAGAATAAGAGGTCTCATCATGAGCCGACTTATCATGATCACAGATATTATAACTTGCTGACTTTGCCAATATTGTCTATCAAAACAGGGCAACGACTTAAGATTGTTGCAATCAAAAGACAAGAGGTCTCATCACGAGCCGGCTTGTTCAGCAAAAGTGTAAATCAAGTGAATGACTGTGTCATAATTTGGCCACCAAACCAAGACATTGTTCTTTAGAGAATTAAAAAAGGAAAAATGTGTCAAAAAGGATTTTTCTCTAGAATGTTGCGAGTAACCTCAAGCAGGAAAAAGGATCATTGCTGGATAACATGGTAACCCTGTTGAGGCTATGGACGCTTGCGGGCAGCAGAGGCTCTACCTACGACAAATGAGTATACTTTTAAGCCAGTACGCAGAGAAGACCTTATTTTATCTTTAATCAAGACCAAGTCATGTCTGGTGCGAATGCAAGAAAAAGCCTGAGGAAGCAAGCAATTGAGATTAAAAAGGTTGAGACAAAGTATCGTTGACAAGGTGAGGAGGTCTACTCTATCTGTTCATAACAAAATTTAGACATATAAGAATTTTGTTGTTTCGGAAGTGAACGGTCAATAGAAATGCAGAGATAACTGGTTCTTCACAGTGAATCGCCATTGTTGTGGTCACCAACAACCCCCCTCTTCGTTTGATATTAGTAATAACATCAAGCAAAGGGGGACCCTTAGCCAAAAATCCTAAAAAATATTTTTGTTTAAAAAATTCTTTTGTATCAGCTCCCTAAAAGCTATATCGCGTCGCAACGGAAAAAGGAGCGCTTGCCCAAAGCGCATAAATACACTAAAAAAGAGCGACGCGAGAACCCATCGCATCGCACGCATTAAGAGCGTTTGAAAAAGGAGAACCTAAAGAAATGCCGACGGCCGATATGCGACGTCGCACGTCGCAATGCCACACGAGCAACACAAAATGACAAAGTGAAAACCTTGCGATGTTGCGATCTGCGATCTGCGACCATGAAAAGCTGCGATCTGCGATATTAGCTATCTGCGATATTAGCGATCTGCGATCTGCGATATCTGCGATCTGCGACCTGCGATATCTGCGATCTGAGACAACACTTAATAATGTCGCAGCCATCGATACTGTGATAACAATCGCAGAAAAAACTCATCGCAAGAATTCTCCGACATACACGGTAGATCCAAAAATGAAAGCGCGCCTTAAGGGAAATTAATGACCGCATACTCGAATATCCAGAAATGATTGTATCGCATTTATCGAAGAGTCAAGTTATGATGAGTGTCATTAATTTCGCATTTATTAGAATTTAATGCTTTCATGTCAATCTTTTCGTCATTTCCCTTCTTCTTTGCGTAAACTGCAAGACATGCAACTTATATAAATCTATATGCAGGAAACATCTAAGGAGAAGGGAAGAGCGCCAATAGGACAACAGAAAGAAGATGCCTCCGCAATTGGATACCGCATGCAACAGAACCGCGGATTCCAGAGTATCGCCCAATAGGCACTGATGAAAATAGACTGTCCAAGACTCATAGTCAAAGGCGCACAAAAGCAGCGTGTTTACAAAAGATCCTGCAGCTCAGACTTGGTAAAGCAAAGAAAGAAGCGCAAGAGAAGAAAGACGCTCCAGAAAAGCCTGGAACAAAGAACGGAAACAGTTCTTGAAATAGGGGATTGTCCATACAGCGCAGCTTCTAACTCACTGAGTCATTCGCGCAACCGGAAACCGAAATAGCAACAGCAAAATCAGTTCGAAAAGAAACTGGGTTGTACTAAGTGTGCGCACAGCGAATACACCCAGCTAGAGAAAGGTTTTCGAAAATATCTTCTAATTTAACAGAAAGAGGTGCCAGCGCTTGTTGTTTCTAATTTTCAAGCTCGAACAAAAGGAAAGGACAACCAGCCGACTCTTTCAGGGCGAACAACGCATTGCTTACAGCACTAAGGAGCAGATACAGAAACGGTTAGAAATTAGATTCAATTTTTAGAAATAAATTTGTTTTTAGTAAAAGGGCGGTCATTTGAAGCCGTTCCCTGAATTTGTGTAAAGTAAAATTAGTCGGTTACTAGTATTTAACCCTTCTCGTTGCATTGGAGAAGGGTCCGAAATTTTGTCAAAAAACTTGTCCTCGGAACATGCACTTTTGCACCCTCGGAGGGGGTTTTTGATGAATGGACGGATCAAGATTTATTTATGTTTGCATTTTAATACCTGATACTGATGTTGCACTTCTGTACTCTTAGTAGGCATTAGAAGCAAGTAGAAATAGATCATTATTGCTTAAGGTCTGTAAGTTTAAAATCAGTCATAAATGGTACTTTTATCTCTTGACTAGTTTCTGCTTGCATTCTTAGAGTAATATACAGCTGATGTTATTTATATGTTAATGTATGAATGAGTGGACTACCATTTGGCACTTTTGTACGGTGGAGTCATTGATTTGTGCTTAATACATGAATAGCTGATTATGCAATATGTTGTTCACAACCGTTTTGCTTAACTTCTTACGCAAGAGGGTTCATCTTACTTTGATTTATATTCTCATAATAGCTGAATAATATTCATTACCAGTTATTCTGTGAAATCTTTCTAGATTGCATAATGGAAAAATTCTGTCCCGGGTTAGTGTAGATTAGATGTATTGTTTTTGTTAGATTAAAGTAGTATAAAGTCATCTCAGAATTTAGAATTAGATTAGTTAAGGAATAATTACTTATTTTCTACTATCATTTTCCACACACACACACATCACCATTTTCTACACACACACACACCCCTTAGAACAGGAAGTTGGTCCCGTCATCCCCAGTCGGACCCGCCACACCAAACGGGCACGGAGCCGCCAACCAGGTTCCCGACCGGGTGGGTATCCCCCTTGTTGTTGACCCAATTTCGGGGCCCTCAACACAGAGTTACAACACCACCACGCTGAAAGTATTATATGTCCAAAATAATAGTTGCAATCTGTGAATTTCTAGACTAGTTGTTCAGTTTGTCTTTCGACCTTATATAACATTTAGAAAAGTAAATAGATAAAAGCGAATCTGCAGGATCATGGGATTATGAGGATTTCACAATACTCGATCTAATTTCATCATAAAATAGCTTTGGTCTGCCCGGTCTTCCATTGTCTTTCTTGCCCCAGACACTGTATTTTTCCTTTATTGGCTACTGTTGTTCTGTCGATTAAACAACCACTGCCCAATCCGCGTCTCTAAACATAAAGATAGTAGAAGTCAGTTTTCTGTGCCCAGATTTATCGAATGTATTACTAATCACTTTTACCCAACTTCAGCTATTGTTTTCTCTATTTTGGTCCATAAAACGAAGATAAACATATGAAGGCAAATGCTAAATTAGGTTATTTACGAGGAGAAAACATACCTTTTTCTCATCGCAACATACTCGCCAGCATACCTTATTGCATATCCTCATGTAATCAAATGGTTAAGGTGTAATTGAGTTAAGGAATAGGCAGGAAATATCTCCTCCTTATATACTCTGAAACCATTTTTCTTTTTAAGCACTGTGAAAGCTTGGTTCACTTGTTGATTTGTTAGGTTATAATCACTGTGGTACCCATATGGGGGATACTAGATAATTGGGCTTCTATACTGGCACCCTATCCACTCAGGGCCCATGCTCAAGACCATGTTTTTGTACTTATGTAAGCGAGTGGAGGCAACTTTGAAATTCCTAAATTCGAATGGCTCTCTATTCCTAATAGTATTGTTGGAGGCTTACCATCTTTGCCTGGCTGCAAATAAAGCTTCTTCTTTGATTTCTTGGAAGTACTCCTTTCCGGCCTATATAATGTCTATGTGCATTGGTCCTAATTTTCCCACAACACTTGTTTGTTTCATAAACTATTTGTGTTGAACAGAGAGGTGCAGGGGTTTTGTAAGCTCTCCCCTAACCCACAGGTCTATGCCATATTCTCGTTTCCTAAAAGTGCCTTGGCCCATTTGATATAGTTAGTGGAAAAGGAAGGAAAGGCTTGGAATTGGATATCCCCTATGAAGAGGCCAGGATTGTTGTCTCTTTCACCTTCTAAAAATAAATTATGCATGTACAATTCACACAGGAGACGTTGTACTTGTTTTTTCTTCTCCTTGAAATGCTTAACAAAATTCGAGGTGGTCTTAGTTTCTACTGACTTGCCAGCGTTAACAACTTTTAACTTCAATAGGAGGTACCTTTTTATTAAGAACAATGTGTAGTTCGTAGCAGGAGATCGACATGACAGGGCATCTGAATAAATAGAGCAAACAATCTCCAATTTCTCTTTAGCTTTCTGCAACTTGACCTGTGATTTTTCAACCTTCTTTAGTTCATCCTTATAATTTGCAAATGTTTCATCCTCTGTGACTGTGGGTGCCTCAAATTTCTTTCGTAATTCTTGGTGTACTTGTAGGAGCGCTACTTCCTCTTTATGCTGAGTCAATTCCTCTTGAGTCTTGACTAGCTCATTCTGCAATTTCCTAATGACCACTTCCTTACCAAGGGAATGCAGGCAGGTGTCTCATCTATCTATACCTCATCGTACTGTGTTTCCATTGGGTCAATCTGAACAACAGCCTCGGCCGCTTCTCGAATCATGCAACAATCATCTTGGTTATTTTCATCAGTATCAGTTTGAATGGCAACATCAATAGTAGGGAAGACCATTTGAGTTTCCTGTGGGAAAACACAAGGATCCTCTGTATGCATTTCATTGTCTTCTAAAAGACATGGCTCTGTTTGGGTTTCTTTTGAATAAACCAATAGGGTTTTAGTCTTGTTTTCAGCATTTTCCCCAGGGAAATATTCAGTTTGGGTCCCTGTGGTCTCCAATTCTACTTTCACTTTCTTAACCTTGACTGCTTCCTTAAACCAATGTCTTAGCTGCTTAATTATTTTCTTTTTCCTCCTATATTTCCTGAGCATTTTCCTAAACCTTCCTTGTAGGTTTTCTTTGTTGTGAGACTTCTTACTAGTGGTGGTACAACTACATTTACCTCAGGTTCATGTTCAAGTGGAATTGTGTTGACATCATAGTGAGGTTCTATTGGAACCGTATCTCCTGAAGGATCTTCACCTTCCAGGTCTCTTTCATCATGAATTTCTCTCACAGGAGACCCCAATGGAATGGTGTCTCCTGAGCAATTATCGTTTTCAGGGCTTTCTTCTAGGTGGGCCTCATCCTCAGGGGACTTCATAAAACTAGCATTCCCTGGTTGATTTTCACCTTCCATGGTTTCTTCTGTAGGGTTTTCTTCAACTGGGGGTTCCAGTGGACTAATAACTACTGCTTGATATCATTCTCTAATGGTTTCCTCTGCATGCATTTCTGCTTCAAGGGGATTCTCCACAAAAGGGACTGGTTCCCTATGTTCTTCCAAATTATCAATAAACGATAGGGTTTGATCATGACCAGAACTGCCAGCAGGGGAAAACTAGTTGGGGGCACAATTCACTACAAGAAAAAAGGTCAATGGTGAGGGTCATTCCTGTGACGGACCTTTAAGGCCCGTCACCAATGTCGCATATGGTGACGGTCTTTAAAAAAGCGTTGTTGTAAGTGTGTATAGTGATGGTCCTTTAAGGTTTGTCACCAAAGCCATTTTCAATGACACTTTTGGTGAGGGTCGTTAAAGGCCCATCACTATTTTTCTCTTTGGTGACACTTTTGGTGAGGGTCGTTAAAGGCCCATCACTAATTATCTCTTTGGTGACACTTCTAGTGACAATCTTTTATTGGCCGTCACCAATGATCTTTTTGGTTACTTTTGGTGAAGGTCAATAAATGTTCGTCATAATTGATCATTCTAATGAATTTTTGATGATGTTTCATGCCTATGACAAACCTTTAAGGTCTGTCACCAATGTTGCATATGGTGACAGTGTTTAAAAAATCGTTGTTGTAAGTGTATATAATGATGGTCCTTTAAGGTTTGTCACCAAAGCCATTTTCAATGACACTTTTGGTGAGGGTCGTTAAAGGCCCATCACTAATTCTCTCTTTGGTAACTCTTTTGGTAAGGTCGTTAAAGGACCATCACTAATTCTCTTTTTAGTGACACTTCTAGTGACGATCTTTTATTAACCCTCACCATTGCTCTTTTTTGTTACTTTTGGTGGTAGTAAAAAAAAGGTTCATAATCATTAATCATTCCAATGAGTTTTTTATGACACTATGTACCTGTTACTATATTTTTTTTCAAAATATAATGATTTAAGACCATTCTTGTGGATTCTTTTTCATTATGTGTCCAAGGTCATAGTGGTTATAATAGTCAGTCAATTTGTTAAGAAGTAATTAGTGTGTATCATTTCCTCAAGTCATAAGAATATAGTTTTCCTATTAGTCAACACATTATTCAACTCTATTACTTTTATTATCTAGCAAATTTCATTTAAATAAATTTCCACTAGTGTGTGTAGGAACTGTTAGCACTCCAGGAAACTCTCCTAGATTGTAAATCGGAGATGCCTGGTAACATGTAATTTTCAATATTGTTCTCTGAACTATTGGAATAAATGATGGTTTGGATCAAGTTAGATAACCATCTCAGCTCTATTCTCACTCAAGATATGCATGAACACCCCCCAATAACACAAGGATTTAGACCACAAATGCTCAATAGTTTGTAGATTTAATGGATAGATGGAGAATACTGACAGTACCAGAAGATTACATACATGAACATGTATGAGTGGCTAGCTACAGGAAGAAAATGAACTTACTGACTATACTGGCATATGCATATATAATAACATGTATAAATGGCTAGCTGTAGGCAGCAAAGAAGATTTAAAATCTAATATATCAAAGTAGAAATAAGATGACAGTTATCTGGCCTTAAACACAAAGAAAACCTGAACAAATTGTTCAAGTGCAAGCATAGAACATAAGAGAAATGGACATTGAAAATATAACAGCAAAAGAAGCTTGTATTACTAAATAATGCAAATGAGAAGCTTGAAGGAACAAAGGAGGAATAATCTCCAAAAGTTGAACCCTTACTTCATCTTATTTTCAACTATTTATAGCTAATTTACAATGGTCCTGAGCCTTTTGAGGCTTCAGATGTCTTAATATATCCCTCTGTCTTGTTTAACCATTTGATTCCCTCAATGGGCAGCATGATTCATAGGTTTCTTCTTCTGACAGAAGACTAACCATATTCAGGTATTTTGGGCAACTTTGCTATGATGCCTAGGAGCTCTCTCATGCCAGAGATGCCCCATAATTTTTTTTAAGATGGATGTTGCACTGGCCGGACCGTCAATGCTCCATGATCTCATTTGATTCGGGTTGCAGCGTGTTGTGGCCCCTCTCTTTCCCTTTCCGGGATCTGTCCGCCAGCCACTGTATCCTAAGCAAATACCTCTTCTGGTGTGTAAACATTTCTGCACAACGCTTCTAAGGATGGTTGGCCACATGATCTTGCAAATGGAGTGGCTATCGGGCCTATGAAATCCCTGTAATAGTCCCTTTCAAATGATAACCATGATTTTTTTCTATTTCATACATAAAACGCTATAACTATGTAAATCCTGCCCTTCTCTGTTCTTTTCGGACCTCAAAATTCCTTAAATATGGCCTATTCTCTCATCGGTTCCACCCCCTGGGTCGCTGTTGTCTATCGCAGCCAGCCTGGTCCCTTTGTTCCCCTTGTATTTTGAAATACTTAAAAACATAGGAAATACATGGAAATTGGCCTCCCTCTGGACTTCAAATCTTATGGATTTCATTCCTGAACCCTTTCGGGTCCGGGACTCATCGCAATCAGCGTTACTACCTATTAGAGGCCCTGCTCCTTTGCAATATTCCGATGCGATCTGATCGCAATCACATATCGCTCCAGCCAATGGTCTTCATATAACACGGCGTATGTTCCTGCCGATTGCGAACCTGCGATGCGATGTGGGCCCCCCGACCCTTGGTAATGTTCCGCTGCAATGTAGCGATGTGATCCGATCGTAATTGTTGATCGCTCAATGCCGGGGCTTTATAGATTATGCTCTCCACCACCACGACTACCGATGTGACTCACCGATTAACTGTCCCTTCAGCTTGGCTGATTGCGATTTAGCCGGTTAGATCTGGGCCATTGATTAGCCAGATCTAACGGTAGCTGTGCGTTGCTCTGTTTGCACCTATAATAGTCTCTTTGTTTCATTGTTTTGGAGTATTTTAGCCTCCCGATAGCGTATTCCGCCCTTTTAGGGGCTTTTGGCATATGATTTTTTTCAGTCTTGGGAGGATCTCAATCAACTCTTGAAGACTTAAGGAGTGTTTTGGATCCATTTTTTGGGCCAAATGCCAACAAGGCTAACATTGGCTCCTTCTGGGGATGAAATCCTCCTTGTGAGGTTTCAAGAATCACAGAGCAATGCCTTT
The DNA here is from genome assembly GCA_031772625.1 of Pinus tabuliformis. Lineage (NCBI taxonomy): Eukaryota > Viridiplantae > Streptophyta > Pinopsida > Pinales > Pinaceae > Pinus > Pinus tabuliformis. Next base: position 159,894,446 of record CM062808.1, read on the forward strand.
ACTGTAAAACAAAATTAAATCTTCCCCCTAGTGTTCCATTAGGCATGAGTCTTTTTAGCATAAACATAAAAACTAAAAGAAAACATATGTACAATAATAAGGTTTTAAGGCCTTAAATGAAATAGAGTTTCAGGAAACACTCGTTTACTGGGCTACCAAAAGTGTCTCCTCCTTCCAGATTGTGCAGGATGAATGTATTGTTGTGCTGAACTTGAGCAATGACAAAAGGACCTGTCCATAAGGAGTCAAACTTGCCATGGTTACCTTTCTTTTCCTTCAATGCATCCCATTTGAGCACCCAATCACCAACTTGGAAATTGTCCACTTTTGCCTTCCTGTCAAAGGTTTCTTTGATTTTCTTCTGATGGACTTGTGACTTCTCAACCAGCTGCTCTCTGATCTGCTGTAGTTCAACTAGGTTATTCATTCTTCTTACCATGTCATTTTCTTCATCTTGTTCTTCTTGCAAGAACTTAGCCACAAGGAGGATCATCTGGATAGGGAAAACAACATCAATGCCATAAACCAATTTAAATGGAGAGTTCCTTATGGACTTTTTAATGGAAACTCTGTTAGCCCATAGTGCAAACTTCAACTTTGAATCCCAACTCTTTTTGTTGTCTTCTAACAATTTTTTGATTATCCTTAACAGACTCTTGTTAGATGATTCTACCAGGCCATTGCCTTGAGGATAATACGAGGTAGAATGTGCCACTTGAATGCCCATGGATTCAGTCATGTCCATCAATTCTTTTGCCTTAAAAGTTGTTGCATTATCAGTGACTAGTTTGGTTGGGTAACCAAATCTAGGGAAAATATTCTCATTCAAGAAATTTATGACAACTTGACGATTGGCACTCTTAGTGGGTATATCCTCAATCCACTTGGTGAAATAATTAGTGGCTACTAAGATCCATTTGTGTTGGCCACTGGAATGTGGGTTAATCTCACCTATAAAGTCTAAGCCCCACTATTGGAAGGGACAATTGACATGTATTGGCTTCAAAGGCAAAGATTTTAGCTGTTGTCTTCCTGCAAACCTCTGGCACTTATCACAAGCTTTTACAAAAGAAAACACATCAGAGAACAGTGTAGGCCAATAATACCCAGCCCTCAAGATTTTGTGAGTTGTGGTTTTCCAATAATGATTCCCACCACAGATGCTAGAATGGAACTGGTGTATGACCTCTATGAATTGTTCTTTATCTAGACACCTCAAGAGGATTCCTGATGGGTCTTTCCAGTAAAGTAGATTTTTGTCAATGGAGAATTTGGCTGATTTGACTCTAGTGGTACGAGCTTGACTTGAACTAAGCCCTCGAGCAACTTCCAGCTTCTACAAGAAATGAACTATGCTGGAATACCATTCGCATGTGGCTAGATTTTCAGTCAAGGATTGATTCTACTTTTGCTCTTCTGATGCTCCCTTTTTTTGCTTATCATTTAAATTTAGACCCATGCAATTTATGTCTAACAAGCTGCAATTTTCTTCGGCCATGAGCTTATCCAAGCACTGGCCTTTGACAAGCTTAGTGGGCTTCACCTCTATGTCGAATTCTATGAATTTTGCAATCCATTTTTCCCTCTTTCCATCAATATCTAGCTGAGTTAAGACATCTTTCACTGAGGCTGAGGGCACATATGCAATTACTTTGGAATGCAGAATATAAATCCTGAATACTTTCAAATATTTTATGAGAGAATAAGCTTGCTTCTCAATAAGATCATACCTTAGTTCAACATCCCTTAGAGTTTTGTTGAAAAAGGCCACGGGGTGCTCTATGCCTTTATTATTTTTCTGCAACAAAACTACTACCAGTGTATCATAAGAGGCAAAAGAGAAGATACAAAACTCCTTAGTGTAATCTAAGCTAATTAGAGTGGGAGCTTCCATGATAGCTTACTTGATGTCTTCAAAGAGCTTCTTGAAGCAGCTGTCCATTTTATCTCCGATCCTTTCTTCAACATGGAAGTGATGTGCTTTACTAAGTCTGCAAAGTTTGGAATGAACCTCCTTATAAAGTTGATCTTACCCAAGAAAGATTGGATACCCTTTTTCGACCTTGGGATGGATAGTGTTTGAATGGCTTGAACCCTTGCTGGATCAATCTTCACACCTTCAGCAAAAACAATATGTCCCAAAAGTTTGCCTTCTTCTAGAGCAGACCGTGACTTCTTTGGGTTTACCGAGATTCCGAACTATCTGCACTTTAGGAAGACCTTCTTCAAATGCTATAAATGGTCTTTATGGCTGTTGGAGAAGACTGTTATGTCATCAAGATAAATAAGGAAAAACTTGTCCTTCTCTCCCATGAAGGCTCTGTCCATGGCCCTCTGAAACGTGGCCCCAACATTCATCAGTACGAAAGGCATCGTGGAGTACATGAAAGTACCCCAAGGAGTAGTGAAGGCAGTCTTTTCCTGATCTTCAAGATGTACAACAATCTGATTGTAACCTGAAAATCCATCTAAGAAAGACATGACTCTAGCCCCTGAAACTTTTTGCAGCAAGTGTTCCATCTTGGGCAGGGGATAGTTATCTTTTTTAGAGCACTTGTTCAAATTTCTGAAATCGACGCAAAGCCTGATTTCTCCATTTTTCTTCCTTACCACCACAAGGTTGGCTATCCACTTTGAATACCTTAGGGGAATTATGATTTTGGCATCCAATAGCTTCTTGATTTCTTTCTCGATCAAAGGAAGTAAGAGAGGGCTGACAAGTCTTAATTTCTGCTTAAAAGGGGTGGTGTTATTTTCCAGTGGGATCCTATGCTGAATAATGTCTGGGTCATAGGTTTTAAGATCACTATATTCCCAGGCAAAAATATCAGTGAATTGCTTCATGAGGGTGCAATACTCAGAATTCTGGGCAGAAGACAAATGAGTAGACAGATTGATGAATTTTGGATGGGCTGGGCTCCCTATATTATGTTGTAAAACAACAGAATCATTCTCTGTTTTGGCCAGCCTGTAGGGCACATCATTATGATTGAAAATATTCTCTAGAGGAACCAATCCCTTTGGTATGTGATTATTGGGCAGCTGGATGATTCTTTCTCAGCCGATTTCACTTTTTATCTTGGATTGGCCAAACTCTTCCATGTTTTCATTTTCTTGGTCGATGTGCGTCTCAGCAAATTCCTCAATGACTTGTAAAAACCTGTTGATTTCCTCATCGTCTTCAAAAAATCTCCAATATTTGACATTGTTTGGTAGGGACGGTCTGTATTTTACCTGAACTTCATATGTCAATTTAGGAGGCAAAGGAGGAACAAATGTGCTAGCAGAGACAACAAGGGAGTCGGCAAGTTGGTTCTTCATTCATATAAGAAATGTTGAAAACTTTGAAAGAATCTTTGAGCCTCCATACCTCAACCCGGTATGCTTTCAGCCTTGGATGCTTTGCTTGGAACGTTTTATTTACTTGCTGAATGATGAGGTCTTCATCTCCAAACACTTGCAGGCCTTTGATACCCATTTCTTTAGCGGCGCTGAAGCCCAGGATCAAAGCTTCATACTCTGCTATGTTGTTTGTGACCTGAATGGTTAATTGAAAGAAAAATGAATGCATTCCTGTGTTGGGGACACAAGGACTACACCTGCCCCTGCAGCTTCTTAAGAGCAAGCCCCATCAAAGAATACATGCTCCAACTGGTTTCTTGAGCTGCGTGGAGGCCAACTGAGATTCTTCGATATGAAGAATACATGCTCCAAAATCAGTATCCACAACATAGATGGGATGATTCTTAGGGTTCTTCTCATCACTGATGATATAAGCCAATTGCGCCTCTCTATATAATCTCTTGCTTTCACTTCCAAAAATTGGGACAGTAGCATAGGACAGATCATCTTGTAATGATCCACCTAATCTCTTGATCCAACCTCTGGAAAGTAACATGCCAAACTTGGGTGGTACATCTGCTACCACAATATCCATCATAATGCTTTTCATGGGTAGCTGAGAGAAAGTGATGTCTAGGTCCTTGATTAATCCTAGACATTTCACTTTTCTAGAGTCAAAAGAGAACAGGTCATGATAAAGCTTGGTAATGTCTAGACCTAGCTCATCCATAACAGCCTTGGGCATTAGGTTATGGTTGGCTCCAGTGTCCAAAAGGTATTTGTTAAGGATTTTATCATGAATAGTCAGAGAGACATAGAATGATGGGGAGCTATCCTCACTATTTTCAATCATTGGACTGAGAATAACAGCTGGCTTGTCATCTTGTAGATTTACACAATCATTGGAGGCTTGGATGGCTTTAGGCTCGAGAGCCTCGAGGATGGATCTTTTGAAGGACTCATTTTTCACTAATTCAATAAGAGGCATAATTATTCTTAGCTTCTGAATTTCTGATTGAAAACTGAAAGGGGAAGGAGACTTGTCAAGGCCTCTTACCTCATAAGCTCGAGCTTTGAGGGTGATGGGATCAACTGTCGGTTGTTTTTTCTTATTGGATTGTTGTACTGCAGGGGCAACAGTTCTTTGAAAAAGAGCTTCCTTGGCATTATTCATCTTTGACCGTAGATTATATCTGCGCTGATCTTCAGTTTGTAGGATAGCTTCATCATCCCATTCTTGGCTGATTTGGCCATTACATAATGACTTTTCATAGGCAGCTGAGGTCAGAAAGGAAGCATTGCCCTTGTCTTCCAGACAATGGATCTTATCTTCTTCTTCAAATTGCTCTTCTTCCTTGACCGCATTTTGAAAAGGAGCCTTCACCCTTTGGTTTTCATTTGCATCTTTGTTTCACTGTAAAATCTGCAACTACTCATTATTTTTTCTATATGGATTTGGGTTTTGATTTCTATGGGCAAAGGTATTAGGCATTCTTCCTTTCCCTAGCTGCTGATCAACCTTTAATTTGGAGATTTCAAAGGCTAATGGATCGATCATTTTGGTCATTTTATCTATCTTAGGGTCAGAGGGTGATGAAGACTCGCCCCTTTGTCTTCTTCTATCAACATTCCCCTTGAGCTTCTCTGCAGCCATGATATTTGATTCTACTTCCAAGGTTGCATCCTGCATGTCAGCCAAAGTAGCACATTGCCTCTCTCTCAATAGTAGGCAGAATTCATATTCAAAAGCATTAGCATATGTGAGTTTCGCAGAGGTAGTAGTGGGCTTTACTTCAGCTGGTATCTTGTTGTACATGCGGTTAAATCTCTTATTAAAATTGGACAGAAGTTCACCATTTTCTCTCTTCAAGTTCCCAAACTTAGTGTGGTAGTAGAGGAGATCCTTCTTATCCCCCCAATGTTTTAGGAATGCATCATCTAAGGCTTCAATATCTGCTATAGATCTTGGGGCTAGTTCTCTGAACCATTTTCTAGCCTCCCCATCTAGGCTTTGGACAAAAACTCTCATCCACACATCATCTTCACTAATGTCTAGATTATTAGCATAGCTATAAAATGACTCAAGATGTTCTTCAGCAGTAACACCTTTAGTCCCAGTGAACTTAGGCATATACTTCTGGTATTCTCCAGTAGGCATAGCATTCAAAGGAGCGGGCAGTATTAGAGGTCCGTACCTAGCAGCTATGATTCTTTCCATTTTGGTAGGTGCTTGTGGACCTGCCATAGCTGTGGTGGCTAAAAGGGTATTGGAAGTCTGAATGACAGAGGGCTGAGAAGTGACTGATGAGACTAAAGGAGTATGATGGATAGGAGGCGAGGTTTCCTTTGGGCTTTCAATAAAAGGTGAAACTAAAGAATAAGAAGCTTTATGAATTTCTGAGTTTTTTTCTTCACTGCTAGTATTAGAATCTGTACTCTCAACATGTATTTGTTCTATTGCAGGATTTTCTTGAAGAGATATAGAACATTGTTTAGGTTTACCTGAACCTAATGTTCCTTTCTGCAATGTCTTTCTTTCTTTGAAGGTCTTTCTAGGGCCAGGTATTGGATCAGCTTGTGATTTCTGAGGATTTCTCCAAACGTGCCTCACAAACTGAGCCAAAACTCTGGAGTGGAGTCGCTAAGAGGTTCGGCCTCCTGTAGAGTTGCTGGATAGATGACTACAACCAAAAATGTGCCCAGACTTTGTCTGTCATCAAATCCCAGTCTGTGTTGTTTCCCAGGGAAGCTAAGCTTCAGTTTCCTCTCCCCGACAACAACACCAATTTATGTTAGGACTCCAGGAACTCTCCTAGGTTTTAAATCGGAGATGCCTGGTAACATGTAATTTTCAATATTGTTCTCTGAACTATTGGAATAAATGATCGTTTGGATCAAGTTAGATAACCATTTTAGCTCTATTCTCACTTAAGACATGCATGAACACCCCCCAAAAACACAAGGCTTTAGACCACAAATTCTCAATACTTTGTAGATTTAATGGATAGATGGAGAATACTGACAGTACCAGTAGATTGCATACATGAATATATATGAGTGGCTAGCTACAGGCAGAAAATGAACTTACTGACTATACTGGCAGATGCATATATAATAATATGTATAAATGGCTAGCTACAGGCAGCAAAGAAGCTTGCAAATCTAATATATCAAAGCAGAGATAAGATGATAGTTATATGGCCTTAAACACAAAGAAAACCTAATGAAATTGTTCAAGTGCAAGCATAGAACAGAAGAGAAATGGACATTGAACATATAACAACAAAAGAAGCTTGTATTACTAAAGAATGCAGATGAGAAGCTTGAAGGAACAGAGGAGGAATAATCTCCAAAAGTTGAACCCTTATTTCATCTTGTTTTCAGTTATTTATAGCTCGTTTACAATGGTCCTGAGCCTTTTGAGGCTTCAGGTGTCTTAATCTATCCCTCTGTCTTGTTTAACCATTTGATTCCCTCAATGGGAAGCATGATTCGTAGGTTTCTTCTTCTGACAGAAGACTAACCATATTCAGATATTTTGGGTAGCTTTGTTGTGATGCCTGGGAGCACTCTCATGCCAGAGATGCCCAATAATGTTTGTTAAGATGGTTGTTGCACTAGCTGGACTGTCGATGCTCCATCATCTCATTTGATTTGGGTTGCAACATGTTGTGGCCCCTCTCTTTCCCTTTCCGGGATCTGTCCGCCAACCGTTGTATCCTAGCCGAGTCCCTCTTTTGGCATGTAAACATTTCTGCACAATGCTTCTAAGGATGGTTGGTCACATGATCTTGCAAATCGAGTGGCTATTGGGCCTATGAAATCCCTGAAAACAGTCCCTTTCAAATGATAACCATGAATGTTTTCTATTTCATACATAAAACACTGCAACTGTGTAAATCCCACCCTTATCTATTCTTTTTGGACCTCAAAATTCCTTAAACATGGCCTATTCTCTCATCGGTTCCGCTCCCTGGGTCACTGTTGTCTATCGTAGCCAGCCTGGTCCCTTTGTTCCCCTTGTATTTTGAAATACTTAAAAAGGCAGGAAATACATGGAAATTGGCCTCCCTCCGGACTTCAAATCTTATGGATCCTGAACCCTTTCGGGTTTGGGACTCATCACAAACGGCATTACTACCTGTTAGAGGCCCTGCTCCTTCACAATATTCTGATGTGATCTTGTGATGCGATCTTATCACAATTGCATATCGCTCCAGCCAACGATCTTCATATAACATGGCGTATGTTCCTGTCGATTGCGAACTTGTGATGCAATGTGGGCCCCCCGACCCTTGGTAATGTTCCGCTGCGATGTAGTGATGCGATCCGATCACAATCGCTGATCACTCAACACCGGGGATTTATAGATTATGCTCTCCACCGCCGTGACTGGCGATGTGACTCGTTAATTAACTGTCCCTTCAACTTGGTTGATTGCGATTTAGCCGGTTAGATCTGAGTCGTTGATCAGCTAGATCTAATGGTAGTTGTGAGTTGCTCTGTTCGCGCCTGTAATAATATGTTTTTTTCACTTTTTTAGAGTATTTTAGACTCCCAATAGCGTATTTACGCCATTCTAAGGGCTTTTGGCATATGATTGTTTCGGTCTTGGGAGGATCTCAATCAACTCTTGAAGACTTCAAGAGTGTTTTGGATCCATTTTTTGGGCCAAATACCAACAAGGCTAACAGGAACTATATTATTTAATACATAATCAAGCTCTATCAATTCTATTAATGAGAGAGACCTAGCACTCCTCAACACTCATGGCACACCTTAACATGCTTTGGAACAATACACTAACATTCCTTGGTACCTTGCATGTCTGTGAACATCTTTATACCTGGAACATATTTGTACCTAGAACATCTTGCCATGAGTAGGATGCCCAAGCACATGTTGGCATGCCCTAGCATAGCGTAGAACTCCCCTATCATGTGTTGGCATGCATTGTAGTCCCTAGCATCCCCTGGAACATGTTGGCATAATATTGCATTGATAAACATTAGCACTTGGCACACATTGGCACTTGGCATGTATTGGAACATATTATTAGTGTGCCTAGCATGCCCCTTTTGAAAAAGATAAAGTCCCAACTTATTAACCTTCTTATGTGTTCATTTCCTTTCATTTTAGCTTGGTTATTCATTTTCTTACCTTGAAAATCCTTGACACATATTGGCATACTCTGGCACCATGCACATCCTAGCATGTCTTAGCACCTGACATGCCTTGGCACTAATTGGCACATGTTAGCACACCCCAGAACTACCTAGCACACTCTAGCACTTCTTGACATTCCCTGATATTCCCTAGCATGCCTTACTTATGCTTAGCATATATTGTCACTCCCTCCTTCACATGATAGCTAGCACTCATTGACACTCCCTAACACACCCTCATATTCATTCACTTCCATGCATTTTGACCTAGTGATCCCTTGTGTTTTCCTAGTACTCCCTAACACTCCTCAGCATGCATTGGCACTCTCTAGCACACTTGATATGCTCTGCCACTTCATAGCATGCATCACACTCCTTGACGCACATTGGCACTTGGCAGGTCTTAGTATGTCTGGCATGTGTTGGGTAGCGGAGGTCCTGCGTAATGGGTTTTGGGGCAGAAAGCCCAAAAAGTAAGATTAAATTATTGTAAAAACTCCGAAGTATGCGGAGCGCGAATTATTGTAGGATTGAGTCAAAGGGTAGTCCGCTCGAAAATAATGTAAAGAAATATAAATAGAGTCGGCCCGCGCAAGGATCGGGGGCCAAGGAAGGGTATAAATAGATCGTGGCTCTATGAGGGAAAGGCAGTTCTTTTGGGGGAGATGAAATGTAATGGGTTCATGAAGAAGATAATTGGAAAGCATCTGTAAGTCTGAGTCGAGGGATTGGGGTAGTAGGTAGAGGCTCTGCAGCTGTGTGCATAGAGGCCTAGAAAGTCTGTAGCTGTGTGCGTAGACCCCTGCAGCTGAGTGCGCAGGGTGGATCTGGATGTATTAAGGACAAAGTGGAAATAAAGATAAGTTTCTTCTAGAATTCTGTGTTTCTTCTGAGTTGTCATAATATCTGTTTAACCTTACCTGCTTATGGTTGGAATGAGATTAAATCTGGGTTTATTTTAATACACGAAGCAATTGTGTTGGTTAAATGTTTGCTTAAAGACCTTAGAAATTGATAACCACATCATCTAATAGAATAGCGCACTAATAAGAAAGATATACTCAAGCTGGATCTGTGCGAAACTGAGCAGCGCGAAGCTGTAAACCAGTGCGCAAAACCTCCAGACAACACCAAGACACCCCTAGGGTGTGGAAACCTGGTTCCAGCACCCTCCCTTGCTACCTCACGTGAGACCTCAGTATGCACCCCGCGGGTTGTTGCCGAAAGGGCCAGTAGTTGCGGGATTTGTTTGGCTAAATAACTCTTCCAGACCTGGTTCAGGTCCATATAAGCCAACAAATGGTTTCGTTGTCGAGACCAGGATCTGCATAGGGGGTGTCTGGTGTGAAGCACGGGGACTTGATAGAAAAGAATGTTGAAAAATCAAGAGAATCAGGGACGGGAGTAGAACAAGGCTAACTATGGTGAACACGATTCAGTTACTAGTGTTCAAAGGAGTAGGAGGCGAGGACTTGGAACAATTTTGGTTTGTACTAACGTCAGTATGGAATACGCAGCAGGGCACAGATGATAATATCAAGAAATCCATCTTAGTCAGTGCACTACAGGATCGAGCGCTAACATGGTACATGAAGTATTCGAGCATCAACCCAACGGCGAGGATAGTGGACATCCATACTGAATTAACAAAGGAGTTTAGCCGGCCTAAGTCAGAAGCACGGTCACTTATTGGATTCAAAGAGATCAAGATGATGCCTATTGAGACTCCGTGGGATTTCGATCAGAGGTTAAAAAGCACCATTCGTGAGGCCAACATGACCCTGACGGATGCACAACACCGTGCTTGGTTCATCGCATCACTAATGTCATATCTGAAGTCGGCCTTGTCACAAAAAAAATCTCAACCCAAGCATAAGCACTGGAGGTAGCAATACGGCTGCATGAAACCCCAATATAGGACCCAAGGTTGGGAGTTCAGCAAATCCAAGCGCAGGTCCAAAATTTGTGTCTGGAAATATAGAAGTTAAAACAAGAATAGACACCATGCCTAGAAGTCCAGGAGGAAGTATGGTGTATAAAGTGCAAGATCCAAGGACACGATAAAGATCACTGTCCGGTCTCAGTGAATTTTGTGGTAATAGGGGGATTAACACCGTGACGACCAGAGGTACAGGCAGGGCCGAGAGCGATTTCCCCGCTATGGTTCACAGTCTGTCAGGTAGGAGGGAAGCACAACACTGACAACTATTATCCATTGCCCAAATACAACCAGACCCCCCAGTAGCTCTTTTGCAACTTTTGTATATCGGTTGTTGACGAGGAAAGAGATTGTCGTAGTTATCGAATGTTGATGGACCAGCCACCTGCCTTAGAATGCAAATTGAGGTGCGAGGTCAGGATCCAGCCATGGCGTTTGCGCACGGTGAGTTCCCAAGACGCTGTCGAGGACATGGCCAAATGGGACCAGGAAGGGGTTGTGGACAGCTAATCTATTACAATTGTGGAGGACCAGGACATTATGCACAGGATTATACCAATCCAACCCAAGTATCATGTCCTTATTGTGAGAAATTTGATCATGAGCTGCAAGATTTCCCCATGTAGATATTGCAGATTCGCGAAAAAAAATGCAGCGCCTCCTACAACAATGCAAAACGTGCAGATGATGAGATCTGAACCACGCGACGACGAACCCATGGTAAACATGGTAGTGTGAAGCAGCGTAGCCACAAGAGAGGTCAATGGGAAAACCAATATGGAAGCTAGGAAAAGCTTCACAGGTGTCTCTACCCAAGGTAGTAGGGATCAGCCTGAGTCGGATAGGGATCCCTCGATGTTGACTGGCTTCTTAGAGACATGCATAAAACTACTTCGCGACAACAGGGTAGTTAGGGGGTTACAAGAAGTTATGAATAGGTGCACAGGGTGGGGTGAACCTTGTGCAGTCTGGAAAGTAGGAAGACATGCATCGCGGACGGGTCGGGAAATGTGGTTAATGGCGCAGATTGGCAACTACGAGATAGATCAAGTCATTTTGGACCTAGGTTCGGATGCAAATGTATTACCTAAACAGAATTGGGAGTGCATGGGTAAGCCTACACTACAATGGTCTCCTATCCAATTGTAGATGGCCAATCAGTAGAAGATATTGCCCATGGGAAGGCTGCAAGAAATCACAGTAGATATTGATGGCGCAAGTACCCGGATGGACTTTGAAGTTATTGAAATCATGGACGAAAATAGCCCATACCCTACGTTGCTAGGGGTCGATTGGGCTACTGACATAAATAGGTTTATTGACCTCAAATAGAGGAAGATGATATTTGAGAAGAAGTCGCTCCGAGTAGTCGTTCTGCTAGATCCAACAGAAGGACCACGCTACACAGAACCTGTGCGCAACGACGAAAGGGACGATGCATTGGATTGTATCTACAAGATTGCTGCACATGGGCCAAAGGAAGAGAGGAGACCCTCGTGGGGCTACACCAGCTCATGCACCAGCGATTCAGATGAAGAAGACAAGCGATGGCGAAATAGGGTGAACGAGGTAACCACGCTACACTGTAATATGATGACAAAATCCTTGTATTGTGTTAAAGCTCAGACCCGCAAACTGCTAATGTATGATGGACTTACAGAAGTGGATGAATTCCTGGTTAAATTCGAAAGCATGGTACCAGAGTACCAACAGTTTGATGTGCTAAAATGGACATTATGCGCGACACTGGTGCGATGGTGGGGTACCCATGAAGGAACCTTCGAAGATTGGTGAAGCTGCAGGTGCATGATGCAGATAAGATTTGGGAAGCCAGCACTATGAATAATGGAGAAATATGATGGACGAGAGAATCTGCGCATACACCTGAGCAAATGGACCAAAGCTTATGGTATGGAGCCTCAACTAGAATGGGTGCACTTATTTTATCATACCCTAGATGTCATTCCAAGGAACTGGTATACGGAAACAGAGCTCTGACATGGCACCGGCGAGTGGGATATCCTGCATGAAGGGTTTCTGTCGAAATTTCTCTTTGAAGATCAATGGATGAATACAGTGGAAAATGCATTATAATTAGTAAAATCCACCATCTTCAGAACACTGCTAGAACTAGAAGAAGTCGTGCCATCAGACTGGCCGCAAAAGTTGAGCCAGGCCTTAGCATGTTACAATGTACAAGTAGAAGATGATGAGGATGACCCGCGTAACATCAATATACCAGAATCTGAAGGTAGTCGTGAGGTGCGTGGCCCCGAGATAGAAGATCTAGACATCACGACGCCATTGAAAACAAAGCAGGTAAATATCAGAACAGAGGAAGAGCCGAAGTATGCTACGCTTGGGGACTACTGGGACGATGCCACGATGGAAAAGGTCATCGAGTTGCTCTGCGAATACCAAGATTTATTCCCTACAAAAATTACGGAGCTCAAAGGGATTCTAGGAGACTTAGGGATGATGAAAATAACTTTGAAGCCAGATGAAAAGCCAGTGAAACAGTGACCCTACCGAATGAATCCAAAATACAAAGCCAAGGTCCGCGAAGAATTGGACAAAATGCTGGCAGCAGGAATTATTGAACCAGTCGAGGAGTCTAATTGGGTAAGTCCTATGGTCATGCATGAGAAGAAACAGAAGGGTGAGATCAAAATCTGCATAGATCTACGGAAACTCAATGATGCTTGTGTTAATGATCCATTTCCAACACCCTTTACCGATGAGGTACTAGAAAATGTGGGTGGACAGGAAGCCTACTCCTTCACGGATGGATTCTCTAGGTACCATCAGATAAATATCGTGCCAGAGGATCAAAGCAAGACAACGTTTGCTACCGAATGGGATTGTTTTCAATATACGGTAATGCCCTTTGGGTTGAAGAATGCGCGGGCTATATTTTCCCGTATTGAAGAAGTCTACCTGGATGACTGGACTGTATTTGGCTTGGTTAAGAAACATGTCGCAAGTTTACGATTGATGTTGGATACTTGCCGCCGGCACCAGATTGCGCTCAATCTAAAGAAGTGTACTTTCCTCGTCCCTTTCGGGAACTTGCTAGGCCATGTGGTTTGTAAGCAAGGAATGATGGTGTATTCGGCAAAAATGGTTTTCATACTAAATTTGCAAGCACCACGAAGTGTAAAGCAGTTACGCGCTACATTGGGACACACGGGCTACTACCAAAAGTTTATAAAAAACTATGCCCAGATCACGGCTCCAATGGAACAGTTACTGAAGAAGGATGCTACGTATTGCTGGAATGAGGAATGTAACAAAAACCTGGAAATGCTTAAGGAAAAGATGGCATCTGCCCCTATCTTGGTCTTTCCAAAGTGGGACGTTGAATTTCATGTACATGTCAACGCGTCATGTATCGCGTTGGGTGCGGTACTCACTCAAGAAGGCGCGGAAGGAATTGATCACCCGATTGCATTCGCAAGTCGCAGGTTGTCCAAAGTAGAAAAGAATTACTCTACTACTGAGCGAGAGGGATTGGCGATGGTATACGTGCTCCAAAAGTTTCGTCACTATCTGCTCGGCGGACATTTTAAGATGTATACTGATCACTCTGCGCTCAAATACCTAGTGAATAAGCCTGTGTTGGGGGGGCGCATCTGTCGATGGTTGCTACTGTTTCAAGAATATGAATTTGAGGTTGTTGTAAAGCCAGGACGTCTGAATGCAGGTCCGAATCACCTATCCTGAATTGAGACTGGCGAAGAACCAACAAATCTAGAGAAGGGACTCCCGGATGCCCAGTTATATGCCGTGCGCGTTGTAGATGGCCACTTTGAAGACATTATCCACTTTTTAACTATGGGCACTGCATCACAGGGGTATTCTGTACAGCAAAACAAAGAATTAGTGATACACGCGGTAGATTTTACCGTAATTGCAGGCCACCTCTATAAGATGGGAAATGACGAAATATTGCGTCGATATGTATCGGAATTCGAGCGTGGACAGATCCTGGCCGAAGCACATGGAGGGGTTGTTGGCAGACATTATGCGGGCCGCGCCATAGCCCAGAAGATTCTTTGCGCCAGATTATGGTGGCCTACTCTACATCAAGATTCGAAAGGATACTGTTGGGCCTGTGATGTATGTCAATGGATGGGAAAACCATCGCGAAGGGATGAAATGCCACTTCAACCACAAATAATGCTACAGCCATTTGAGAAATGGGCGATCGACTTCATCGGGCCTATTAAACCACAAGGAAAGACGGGCGCGCATTATATCATCACTGCGACTGAATATTTGACCCGATGGGCCGAGGTGCAGCCAGTTAAGGATTGCACGGCTGTGATAGCAGCAAAATTTTTGTTCAAGAACATCCTGACCAAAATTTTTGTTCAAGAACATCCTGACCAGGTTTGGCTGCCCCAAAATTCTCATGAGTGATAGGGGAATGCATTTTCTGAATGAAACGATCAGCACACTCACGGAGGAATTTCATATATATCACCAACAAAGTACGCCTTACCATCCACAAGTAAATGGGACCGTCGAGGCCTTCAACAAAATTTTGGAAAACGCCTTGACAAAGGTCTGTAATGCGCGACACAATGACTAGGACTTATGCATCCCTGTTGTGCTATGGGCATACCGAATGACATGCAAGAAGCTGACAAGCCAGACACCGTTTCGCTTAGTCTATGGCAAGGAGGTTGTTATGCCTATGGAATATATTGTGCCTAGTCTGCGAATTGCAGCAATCATATGTATGGCAGACCACAGGGTCTTGGAAGAGAGGCTCACATAGCTAGAATAATTGGAGGAGGAACAATTTTTGGCTGGATTCCATCTGCTAGTACAGAAACATCGCGAGAAAGCGTGGCATGATCACCATAGCAAGGTGCACACCTTCAAGGAGAATGATCTAGTATTGCTTTATGACAGTAAGTTCGAAAAATTCCCATGAAAACTCTGCATGCACTGGTTGGGACCCTATGTCATCAAAGAAGTCACCGATGGGGGCACGGTTTAGTTGGATAAACTCAATGGAGACCCCTTCCCGGGAAGAGTGAATGGCAGTTGCCTCAAGCTATACATGGGCAGGCTGGCCGCCTGACTAGCCATTCAGAAGATAGTCTCACTGCTCCACCCGGTTGCAAGAGAGCGGGGGACGATAAAGCAGCCTAGGGGATAGATGTGCGAGTACTACGGTGCGCGTACATTTGACCAAACACACAGGTCACGGTCACGCGAGAAGGCTCACGTGGATGCGTTAATAAAAGGAATGATGACCGTTGATATCACTATTCATGACAAGATGTCTACATCATGGCAAAAGGGAGCGAGCAGAAGGCAATTAAGAGAAACAGTACGAACCAGATATGGAACGAGCTGCCACAAGTTTTACACAAAAAGTTTACACGAACTGGAGCAACCGGCAATTAGTGCATTTGTAATTCGCGTGGCTTATAGATCACCGAGGGGAATCCACTGGGTGGCCTACACTTCGGAGACACAGATGGAGCTATTCATTACCTCTACACAAGGCATGCGCCTAAAGGTATTAATCTGGCCAACGGAGTAGCAGGACGTTCTAAGGAGTAGGAGGGTGACAGTTGCGGGCATCCCGTAGGTTGTAGCATCACCAGTAGGGGATGTAACGGAAAGGAGGGAATACGAAGTAGAATTGGTCTGGATGCCATCGCCTCGCCCAAGGGCAAGACAACGCACTACAACAGAACAACGAAAGGATAGACAAACGATGACCACGGGTATATATGCAGTTAATGAGTTGTCTCTGATGTCCCTCGAAGATTGGGATCTTGTGTAGAACAGCCAAGGTCTTGCAAAATTACAACACAAGCTACGACAGACAGTGCGAAGAGAAGATACGATGGTCGAAAGTGGCTACGGTGGTACGAGGAGGTCCTGTATGCGGCTCCCCCGCTCATGTTAAAATACTACGAGGGGGTGTTCTGTGTTAACCGAGTAGAGAAAAATGAGCATCATCGGCGATGAGACGTGGTAGAAATACCGAAGTAGGAGCTGGACAAAGCGTTGCAGGAAACAATGAAGGAGCAACAGGATGACGAGCACCACTCACAGGGAGGCGAACCGCGAAGCCAAGGCAAACCGTCTAGTCGCGCCACCGAGTGACTCGAGATGAGTCATGGTAATTGTGTTGGGGGACTGTTAGGTAGCGGAGGTCCCGCATAATGGGTTTTGGGGCAGAAAGCCCAAAAAGTAGGATTAAATTACTGTAAAACTCCAAAGTATGCGGAGCGCGAATTATAGTAGGATTGAGTCAAAGGGTAGTCCGCCTGAAAATAATGTAAAGAAATATAAATAGACTCGGCCCGCATAGGGATTAGGGGCCAAAGAAGGGTATAAATAGAGCGTAGCTCTATGAGGGAAAGGCAGTTCTTTTGGGGGAGATGAAATGTAATGGGTTCGTGAAGAAGATAATTGGAAAGCGTCTGTAAGTCCGAGTCGAGGGATTGGGGCAGGAGGTAGAGGCTTTGAAGCTATGTGCGCAGAGGCCTGGAAAGTCTGCAGTTGTGTGCGCGGACCCCTGCAGCTGAGTGTGTAGGGCGGATCTGGATATAATAAGGACAAAGTGGAAATAAAGATAAGTTTCTTCTAAACTATCATAATATCTGTTTAATCTTACCTGCTTATGGTTGGAAGGAGTATAAATCTGGGTTTATTTTAATACACAAATCAATTGTTTTGGTTAAATGTTTGCTTAAAGACCTTGGTAATTGATAACCACATCATCTAATAGAATAGCGCACCAATAAGAAAGATATACTCAAGCTAGATCTGTGCGAATACTGAGCAGCATGAAGCTGTGAACCAGTGTGTGAAACCTCCAGACCACACCAAGACACCCCTAGGGTGCGGAAACCTGGTTCCAGCACCCTCCCCTGCTACCTTGAGTGAGACCTCAGTCCACGTCCCGTGGGCTATTGCCGAAAGGGCCGGTAGCTGCGGGATTTGTTTGGCTAAATAACTCTTCCAAACCTGGGTCAGGCCCATCTAAGCCAACAACATGCGTTGAGATGAATTGGTATGCTTTGACAAGGTTTAATATTAAATTTATTTGAGATCAATTATTGGAAACTAGATGAGAAGAAACAGAGGAATATTTGGCACTTAGAATGCATTAACACTTGGCACTTGGCACCTAGTGTTGGTGTGCCTAGCATGCCCCTCATGGAAAAGGTCAATGGATGACTTATTAACTGTATTATGTGTTCATTTCCTTGTAGTTTAACTTCTTCCTCCCTTTTTTTGCCCTGACAGTCCCTGGAATGCATTATCACACCCTAGTACATCTTGGCATGCCTTAGCACTTGGCACATTTTATCTTGTTTGACATGTCTTCATATTATCTGGCACATGTTAGCATGCTCTAGCATTCCCTAACACACCTTGGCAGTCATGACCTCACAAATAGCATTACATTTTTCCATGACTTGGGAACCTTACATTCACTAGAACACCTTGGCACTCCCTGGTTGTCATGCTCTCTGTTATCCTCCACAATGTCCCAGGCTGATGAGGAGATCAATGGAGGTAACCACAGACCAAGATTTTAGTTTGGTAGCTAGCCCTATCAAACCAGAGAGGGATCTCTCTATGAATTCACAGCTAATAGATGATTGGAATGTAAATTATTTTAGGCTAGATAGCTAGGCTCAAGTGGGTTTTGGAAAATTTAGGGTTTTGTTGCTGGATAAGGGAGAAAAACCAGATAGCTAGGTTAGAGGATCAAAGGGTTACAACAACAAAGATATAAAGGAGAAAGGTAGCATTAATTTTGTGATGGATCTTAGGGTTTGTCAGTGTAGTGTAGTGTTTAGAAGAAGCAAAAGGTCTTAATGAGCATGAAACATGAATTCATTAAGCAAGAAAGAAAGTAACACATAATGATTTTTCCATCAAAACATAGCTTTATGCAAAGAATTTTGTTTATAAACTATAAGGAAAACCATTGAATAATTGATGAATGGAAAGAGAATATGAATATATTTCATATAAATCTATAACAGAGAAAAAATACCATCACAAACTTATTGCACATGAATTCCTAGATAATAGTTGCAAACTGTGTCCTTTGATTTCCAGAAAACGTCGAAGTACAGCCTACAATAGTTCTCTCCTCTGAAATCCAACCTGTTCTATCACTGAGAAACTGATACATAAATACCAAAACAAAATCTCCCCACTCTTAGGGCTCAAATCCATGACTCTAGGAACTATTCCATGAGGTGTTCTAACCAAACCCTAATGTCTAGGGAAATTAAAAACAACTTCTACAATTAACTTTGACTCCAACCTCTCTCATAAATGAGGTCAAATTTACATAAAAACAACTTACAAAGACTAACCATCCATTATTTACATTTACTTTTACCCCTCACATTCATCTACTTCACCCTTTTGACTTTTACCAAAGTCAAACTAGGAATTACAAAAAATTACACAGTGAAAATTTTACAAAAATCTCAGAAATTTCCCGGTGTGTAGTGAGTTGTTGGAGGCCATTTTTGAGTGCCTTTCTGAAGTCCAAATCCAGATCTGAAGCATTTTATGTAAATATGGGAGAGTGTGTATGTCTTTAGAGTATCTTTTTACTCAACATGACCCATTTTGGGCTGAGATATGGCCATTATCCCAAGGTGTCTCCAGGTGCGTAACGAAATGGAAAAAGAGGGGCACAAAGGTGATTTTTGGCCTCTTTTTTGCAAATTTATCAAAAACTGAGCCCCAGACCAGGAAAGTGGGAAAATGGATTTTGAAAGTGGGTCATAATATTTTCAAAAATGTTGATTTTTCATCATTTGGAGCCCTGAGGAAGAAGCGCAGCATGAGCTTGCTGCACTCCTAGACAGAAAATTGCCAAAAAATTGCAAGTTTGCACGAGTCTGCACCAAAACACAAAATTTTCTCCAAATCCTCCCAAAATTTGTCTAGAGATGACTGATGAGGTATGTTATGAAATAATGGATGCATAAGCAAGAAAATATAACTTACCCTTCTCCTCTTGGTTGATTAGGGTTTCCTTGAGTTTTTCCTTCAATTGCTTGATTTTGACCTTGGCAACCTGATTCCTTGTGTAATAATGGATGGAAATTTTCTTTTGAAAATTGTTATCCATGTTGGCCTTCTCAAGGAGCTTCTAAAGGTGGAAATTTACTTTTTCAAGCCAAAACTCCATGTCCTCATTTATTTCCATGGCAATCCTCTCTTCAAAGGTCAATTCTTCCATTGGTGGCTTTTGTTCTCTTTCCCTTTGAAGTGCCTTCCTAGGACCCATTGTCCTTGGTCTCTTCCTTGCCACATGTCCTTCATGCTACTCAGTGTCCTCATGGTCCACCACTACCTTTCCTTTCATCTTTTGTTTCTTGGCTTTGAATTTCTCTTTCTCCATGAATAGTTGTTTTGCCTTAAGTTTACTGTTTTCTTGCTCAAGGAATGAAATGATGAATTTGGCCCTTTCAAAATTGTCCTTGAGCTCTGTGATTTGAGAATCCTTCTCTTTGATGAATTTTGCAGGTTTTAATGCTCATCATGTGACTCTAAGTCAACTAAGTCAAAGTTATACTCAATGGGATCCTCATCATGCAAAGAAGCCTCATGATGTGATGGTGATCCATGTTCTACTGATGTAGTAGGCTTGGCCCCTTCCTCAATTTGAGGAGAAAACACAAGGCTTCTGCCTCTATGATATGTCTTGGTCACCTCAGGCCTAGGTTCCTTAGAAACCTCATCATTTTTTCTTAATGACCCCACCTCCATGGGTTGTACTAACATGGTTTGGTGCTGGCTTGGTTAAGTTGTTATATGTGGTGTCAAGGCTGCCTCAATGAAGGTGTCCCATGTCATGTTATTCTATTTCAACTGATGGAGTACTATAACCTTTATCAGGCTATGGTGAAAGAGGCTGGGATAATGCACTTCTCCTTTCAATTGCACCCTTTCAGACATTTTGGATAGGCTCCTATACAAGTCGTTGGACAAATTTAGAGTGGCAGTTGTAAAGTGCATGAGCAGTCTTATGTGGTATTGAAATGGCCTAGAAAATCTGCTCTCAAATGTGAAGGACTTCATGACGACCTTCATCAATGGTGCATATCTCTCCAACAAGTATCTAAATGGGAAAACATATGAGTGAGCTCCTTTGTATTGTGATTTCAAGTAGGTTTTGTACTCTTCTAGGTCTAGGTTCATGCATTTGAACCAGTTTTCACCATGGTTTGGTATGCCTATAGCTTGAGAAATGGCATCCACTGAAAACATGAAATAATTCCCTGCAATGGTGATCTTGTCTTCCTTCAAGGTGAGGGAAAATATACCTGTGAGATGCTCATGGTAACCTACTTCCTGCACTCTTTGATAAAACCCTAAATAATTGACATCTTCAAAGCATTTCATGACAAATGGGGAGGAGGTGATTTCATTGAAATTAGAGGGCTCAAACCTCAGTATCTTTCCCCCCTTGCTGTACTTCCTCTTCTCTGATGGTGATGATTCAGGCTCCATACTTCAAACCCTAGGTGAAAGGCAAGAAAAAACAATGAAATTTGCTATTGTGAGGGAATGAGGTGGTATGATGGACTTAGGAGTTGCCTAAATTTGTAAGGAAATTTAGGAGGGTAGGGGATGATGTCAGTGAGTAGGGGAAAAGGAATTTTGGGAAATGAGTGAGGGGAAGGGGTGGAAAAGGCCAAAACATAGGCCTATCCTAGAAAGAGATAGGGTAGATTAGGGTTTAGAGGAAAATGATAGAAAATGAGGGGATAAGGTTTTGTGATGGATGGAAATGGTGTATTAGCTGCAAACAGAGGTGTAGGGATAAGGAATCTAGGGTTTAGGGAAACAACTCATCATTTGAGGATTTGTTGGCAGTGCTAGACCCGCCAAGATGTCAATTGGATCTCCTCGGTAAGAAGTCACAATTGTTCAATTGAGCCTCTATGGAATCCAAGGTAGTTGGGGCCTCTATGTGGCCCTGGGAGCGAACTGGAGATATGGACACCTTTGCATCAGAGTGGCAGATCTTGGTCGACATCGAGCCTGAGCTAGGTATGTTCTGTGGCAGACAATTCTCCATACGGTGACCAACTCCTCCTCTGTGAGCACAACCTCACTACCGCGGCATGCAACCGACTCCTCCTCCACCCGTTACATGAACCTGGCTGCCCAGAGAAACCCACCACACCAATTGAATATGAACTAAACATAGAAAAACATGGCTTACCTCCCCTGCATCGAAGTTCTCATATTTCCCAGTGCAATTCCCGTGCACCTCCCCACTATCTGCCAGCGAGCTGGGTGGCGCGTTGCAGGTCATGAAGGTAGACCAACCACTCCCAGGGAAGAGCCACACCCCACGTTCTCTGCCTAACTGTCGCTCTAGAGGAGCAATTCCTTGCCAGAAGAAGACCTAGAGTGAGGTAGGGGAAGCAAGAGCCCACCACCCACTCACACCAGCCCTAGGACTACAATTCTCGTC
The DNA here is from genome assembly GCA_031772625.1 of Pinus tabuliformis. Classification (NCBI taxonomy): domain Eukaryota; kingdom Viridiplantae; phylum Streptophyta; class Pinopsida; order Pinales; family Pinaceae; genus Pinus; species Pinus tabuliformis. Next base: position 159,916,389 of record CM062808.1, read on the forward strand.
GTTGTAGTTTGTCCTGTGCTCTCTCGGATCTCATGGCCAAAGAGCTTGCTAGTTCCAGTTCCCCACATACCCTTCAATCATGAACCCATCCTGCACTGTCGTCCCAAGCCTCTTCCTGAGCCAGGATGTCAATACCTCACTTCTCTTGCTCAGCCAACACTCCCCCCTCATCGCCCACCCTCTGCAAATGACCATCCTACTCTTTCCTTCCTACATTAAGTAACACTCGTGGGAAAGCCACACTCCCGATAGCCATTAAGTTGGGCATACTACACATGGAGGCCCAACTGGCTCCATGCTCCAACCAGCAGCCACCTGTCTCCTTGACTGGACACTCCCATCGGGGTCTTTTAGACCCTTATGTATCATTTTTTGAAGATCCTGCATTTCCCTATGGTCCAGGTCTGCTTTGGTGTGAAGCTTTGACCAAGCCGCCCTAAAGTTTTTACGTGGTGGGTTCACCCCACAGTTGGCCAGCCAGTCTATGAATTTATTGCCTTCATTGAGTACATATCTGGTACTGATGTATTTGAAGTTTGTCAAGGCTTGCTAGATGCGAGAAGGTTGAGATTCCAGTCTCCAACTCCTTGCCACCTTCTGGGGGGAAGATCCATTGATAATCCTTTGTACCATATCTATGATGAAGCGTGAGTCCCCCAATATTCTAATTCTTCAATATTGAAGGGTGGAGGCCAAGCTCAGGCCCACTTCCAATCCTGTTAGCTCAACCACATTATTCATTGTTATACCACAAAAGCAAGAGTAAGCTGCCCTTGGGGAGCCTACTGAGTCACGAATGATGCCGTCGAAACCTGTCAGTTAGGGATTACCCTTGGAAGCCCCATTGAAATTAATCTGGAGGTAGATATCAAGGGGGTGGAGGAATGAAGAGGGGGAGCGGGCAAGGGAAGTTGGGAGATAGGCATGCTTGGGTAGAGAAAAGCAAACAAGAGGTTCAGATGGACAAAAATCCGGGCTTCCGATGGGTCAAGGTTCCAGTCATCAGGGGACCATGATTCAGAAAGGATGGATTCCTAGATATTCGACATTGTCAAGCTCCATATGTGCACGCTAGACGTAGTTTGTCCATTGAACAAGACCCGATTCCTTTTTTTCCAAGTGTTCCACAAAATTAGACTTAAGGTTAACCACGAGGCTTGGTTCACCACCGGATTGGAGAATTGGTTAGTCTGCCAGTTCTCAAGGAGATCGTGGATGTCATCTAGATGGGTATCTATTGGGCCAAACAGGTCAGAGGTATGATTCCAAACTTCACATGTTATGGGGTAGTCTCCAAAGAGATGGGAAATGGATTCTTCTGCTTGCTTGCATAGGATACATATTGACGGGCCAACAAAACCCCTTTTTTGGAGGCGATCCCAGGTAAGAATCTGCTTGTGGCCCACTAGCTAGAGGAAGTGAGAAACCTTGGGCCATAGGTTTCTTCTCCAGATGTGTCGCTAGAAGAGGTGATTCGATTGAGCCTAACCATTAGCCTAGATGAGATAGGCTTCTTTCACTAAAAGGTTCTTGTCATAGAATGACCCCATCTTAGTTTGTCCATCTCCTGGGATATATGGACCCAACATTGAGAGAGATAAGTCCCCAGGCATGCACTGACCTCCCGTGAGATCGCTCTTGGCCAATCAACACCATATTTCCATCTCCATCATATGTGATGTTCTACATCTCCCATCTAGTAATCTGATACACAAAGGGTCGAGATTGAGTGGAAAAGGGGTATCAGGTTAGAAAGCGATTGATCTTGAGCAAGTCGGGGGAGATTCTTCCAAGAGTCCTACTAGAAGAGGGAGGATTTCCCATTCCTTACTTCCCAGAAGAAGTAGTCTCGAATTATATCATTGTTATTATTAGCGTGATTCCATATTGCAGATCTAGTGCTTGTAAGAGGTTCGCGAAGGCAGGCTTCCTGCAATTTTCCTTGTCCATATTTCTGAGACCAAATCATCTTCCAGAGTTCAATCCCTCCTTGTATCCACCGCCACCAGAGATTTCTCTAAGGGTGTCACTCAAGACATCCGGATCGTGTAAACTGAGCCCTCCCATGGTCTTTGGGAGATAAAGTTTATGCCAGGCTACTAATGGCCAATTCCGTTCCATGATTGCCCCACTCCAAAGGAATCTTCTAAACGTAGTAGCCAACTTGACATAGATGGTCTTAGGGGCCAAGAGGGTAGCTAGTTGATATAACGACATAGCTTGTAGAGCATATTTCACCATGGTGGCCCTCCCTATCAGGTTGAGAACATGGAAGGTCCATGTCGATACTTTTTGGAGAGCTTATTGCATAGGTCTTTCCAGGGGGCAATGTGGAGGGGGTTGACAATGAGGGGGACCCACAAATATTTAGAAGGGAGATATCTAATTGAAAAACCCACAACTCAGGTAAGACAAGCTTGGACAGGCCTGGGAGTGTGAAAGAAATAACCCTTGGTCCCTGTCACACACTCTTATTCATTGATTTTTGTGCATTTGAAACTAGTTCTCCCTTGTGTTTCCTTGGCACTCCTAAACACTTTCTAGCATGCATTGGCACACCTTGGCACCTGACACATCTTGGCATGCTTCCCTGGACTCTAGCAATCCTTAGCGCTTCCTAACATACCTTTTCACTCCCTCCTTACCACACCCTAAACACACTGACACTTCCGGTCACAAACCCTTATTCATTCATTTCCATGCATTAATTTGACCTAGTTCTCCCTTGTGTTTCCCTAGAACTCCCTAACACTTTCTAGCACATGTTGGCACACCCTAACACCTAGCACATCTTGGATGCATGCTGCCTAGACACTCTAGCATGCCTTAGCACTGCCTAGCATACCATGTCACTCCATCCTTACCACACCTTGACCTCATTGACACTCCCTATCACTCACGCTTATTCATTAATTTTCATGAATTTTGGCCTAGTTCTCCATTGAGTTTCCCTAGCAAACACTAGCACTCCTTACCACGCATACACACACCTTGGAACTTGGTATATCTTGGCATGTTTTCCTAGCACTCTAGCATGCCTTGGAACTGCATAACATACCTTGTCACTCCCTCCTTAGCACAATTGGAACTCGCTAACACTCCATATCACACACTCTTATTCATTCATTTCAATGCAATTGAAACTGGTGCTCCCTTGTGTTTCCTTGGCACTCCCTAACACTCCCTAGCATGTGTTAACACCACACCCTAACACTTGACATATATTGGAATGCCTTAACACTTGGGATGCATTGGCATGTATTGGCATGCCTAACATTCCTTGGAATTGTCTAGCATGTCTTAGCACTTCTTGGCATTCCCTAGCACACCTTGTCACTCCCTAGTTGTCATGCCCTTATAGATAGCCTTACTTTTTTTGTGACTAGGGAACCCAACCAAGTCATTGAAAAATAGTGTTTTTCCTAGTCCAAAGTCTCCCTTTGTCTGAAATTGCTTTGTCCAGCCCCTTATCGCAATTGTAGGCTTTCCTCCTACAAGTCCTATTATAAAATTCTCCTAACACACTTGGTCCTTGGGACACCTGGAATTCACCGACCCTCCCTGGAACACACTCTTATTTGTTCATTTACATGCATTTTTACCTAGTTCTCCCTTGTGATTCCTTGGCACTCCCCAACACTCCTCGAAATGCATTGGCACTGTCTGGAATTTGTTAGCACACCTTTTCATTCCTTGGCATGCCCTTACATTCCTTAGCAATCATGCCCTCACAACTACCCTTACTTTATTTCGCGAATTGAGAACCCAAACAAATCCTATCTTGACTACAACAGCTTGACCAAGTTATAGTTATTACAACTAGACTATTCTTTGTTCACCTAAGAACTTCCTATAACTCCTCTTACAATACTCATGTCGAATCTAAAATCATACAACTTAACAAGTTACGAAGACAAGACTCACATCCAACCATGGTCATAAAACAACTAAGCAACATAGTTTACATTTTGACATGTTAGCACATCTAACAATCCCTTAGCACTATGTGGCACATGGTATCATTCCCTGCAATCCTTAACATGCTTTGGCACTCCCTAGCACATCCTAGCACTCCCTGACACCTATCACACCTAGAACTCACTAACACTCCCCATCACACTCTTATTCATTCATTTCCATGCATTTGAAACTAGTGCTCCCTTGTGTTTCCCTCGCACTTGGCCCTAACAAACGCTAGAATGTGTTGGGGCCACACCTTGACGCCTGACACATCTTTGCATGCCTTAGAACTTAGCATGTATTGGCATGAAAAACATGCCTTGGAACTATCTAGCATGTGTTAGTACTTCATGGAATTCCCTGGAACACTTTGGCACTCCCTAGTTGTCATGCCCTCATAGATAGACTTACATTTTTTGCGACTTGGGAACCCAACCAAGTAAGTGGAAAAACAATGTTGTGCCCAACCCAAAGTCTCCCTTTCTCTGCAATTTCTTTTTCCACACCTTATCACAACTATAGGCTTGCCTCCTGCAATTCCTATTCCAAAATTCTCCTAAAACACTTCATCCTTGGGAAACCTAGAATTTGTTAACAGTCCTTGACACACACTCTTATTCGTTCATTTCCAAGCATTTTTACCTAGGTCTCCCTTGTGTTCCCTTGGAACTACCTAACACTCCTCAACTTGAATTGACATTTTCTGACATGTGTTAGTATGCATTTTCATTCCTTGGCATGTCCTGACCCTCTTTGGCTATCATTACCTCACACTACCCTTAATTTGTTTTAGACTTGGGAACCCAGCCAAGTCCTGCCTCGACTACAAAAACATGACCAAGTTACATTTACTACAACTATACTATGTCGTATTCATCTAAGAACTACCTATAACTCATCTCAAGCTACTCATGTACAATCTCAACTCACCCCACTTAGCAAGTTACCAAGTTAAGGCTCATTTCCAACTGTGGCCATAAAACAACTAAGCAACATAGTTTACATTTTGACATGCCATAGAACCTTGTACGTCTAACAATCCCTTAGAACTATGTGGCACATGTTAGCATCCCCTACATTACTTGGAATTCTCTGGCACTTCCTAGCACACCCTACCACTCCTTGACATGACCTGGAACTCTACCAAGCCTTGGCACTTCCTATGATATAACCTTGTCACTCCCTCCTTAACACACTTGGAACTCACTGACACTCCCTATCACACACTCTCATATGTTCATTTCCATGAATTTTGAACTAATTCTCTCTTGTTTTTCCATAGCACTCCCTAACACTCCCTGGCACGCATTGGAACACCATGGAACTTGGAACATCTTGGCATGTTGCCATGGAACTCTAACATTCCTTGACACTACCTAACATACCTTGTCACTCCCTCCTTAGAACACCTAGAACAAACTGACACTCCCTGCCACACACTCTTATTGATTCATTTCCATGCATTTAAAACTAACGCTCCCTTGTGTTTCCTGGCACTCCATAGCACTCCCTGGCATGCATTAGCATGCCCTAGCACCTAACACATCTTGGCATGTTTCTTTGACCTCTAACATGCCTTAACACTGTTTAACATACCTTGTCACTCCCTTTTTAGCACACTTGGACCTCATTCACACTTCCTATCACAAACTCTTATTCGTTCATTTGCATGCAATAATTTGACCTAGTGTTCTCTTGTGTTTCCTTGGCACTCCCTAACACTTCCTAGCCCATGTTGGCACACACTGGCACCTAGCACATATTGGGCGCATGTCTCCCTGCCACTCTAACATGACTTAGCGATGCTTAACATACCATGTCACTCACTCCTTAGCACACCTGGAACTCGCTGAAACTCCCTATCGCACACTCTTATTCATTGATTTCCCTGCATTTTTACCTAGTGCTCCCTTGTGTTTCCCTATCACTCACTAACACTTCCTAGCACATGTTGGCACACCTTAGACGCATGCCACCCTGGCACTCTAGCATGACTTAGCATTGCCTAACATACCATGTCACTCCCTCCTTAGCACACATGGAACTCATTGACACTCCCTGTCACATAGTCTTACTCATTCATTTCCATGCATTTTGACCCAGTTCTCCCTTGTGTTTCCCTGACACTCCCTAACACTCCTTAGCATGCATTGGCACACCCTAGCACTTGGCACATCTTTGTATGCTTCCCTATCATTGTAGCATGCCTTGACATTACCTAACATACCTTGTCACTCCCTCCTTAGCACACCTGGAACTTGTTGACACTTCATTTCCATGCATTTGAAAGTAGTGCTCCCTTGTGTTTCCCTTATACTTGGTCCTCACACTCCCTATCATGTGTTCACACCACACCCTGGCACCTGACACATCTTGGCATGCCTTAGAACTCGACTTGTCTTGGCATGCCTATCATGCCTTGGAACTATCTAGCATGTGCTAGTACTTTCTAGCTTTCCCTAGAACACCTTGGTACTCCCTAGCTATCATGCCCTCATAGATAACCTTACTTTTTTTTCAACTTGGGAACCAACCAAGTCATTGGAAAAATAATGTTGTGCCCAACCCAAAGTCTTTGTTTGTCTAAAACTTCTTTATCTAGGCCCTTATTGTAACCATAGGCTTTCCTCCTACAAGTATTATTCTAACCTTATCCTTACACACTTTATCCTTGAGACACCTAGAATTCGTTGACACTCCTTGGCACACACTCTTATTTGTTCATTTCCATGCATTTTGACATAGTTCTCCCTTGTGATGTTATGGCACTTCCTAACACTCCTCAACATGCATTGCCACTGTCTCACATGCGTTAGCATTCCTTGGCATGCCCTGACACACCTTAGCTATCATTCCCTTACAACTACCCTTACTTTTTTTGGGACTTGGGAACCTAATCAAGTCTTGCCTTGACTACAACAACTTGACCAAGTTATGACTACTACAACTAGACTATGACTTGTTCACCTAAGAACTGACTATAACTCATCTTAGGCTACTATGAATATATTCTTAGACCATTACAATGTTTTATAGTATTATACTTCCCTTTACAAAACCCCCTTTTCTCTTTTGGCTTAATTTTTCTTGAGTGAACTTTCAAATGGTTGCTAATGATTTTTTTCAAGACCTTATATGAAATATTGCACAATGACACTAAATGGCACGTATCAAAACCAACAAGATCCATTTATTTCTGTAATAGTGTAAGACGAGATGTGTTTATCACCTCATCTATAGATGCCCCATTTATTATGATATTCAAGGGATGTTCGATTGTCTTTATCCACATAAGTTCTTTAAATAACCTCACATTAGCCATGAGTGGTGATTCCAGGGGTGAATGTGTGAAACTATTAAAATTACATCATGTTTAATTTCCTTTTACATCATGAGGTTGTTCTTGAGGAATATTGATGCATTATCACAAGGGAGCATGACATATTTTTGTGGGGGAGTGATTAAAGTTGTAACACAATTCAAGTGATATACACCTCCAATGTAAATGTCATTATTATATGCTTATGTCAGGTTATTAGAGAGGTTATTTATAGACAATACATTCAGTGTACTTGGAATTCATCTTTTCATTGCCTCGACTCTAAGATGGATTTGTACTAGGTACACTTCATGCAAATGAGAGGGGGTGTTAGTGTTTAACCCACATATGCACCAAAGCATTGGATGTTGCTCTTAGATTCCCCTTGTTGTGTTCAAAGTGGGTTTACATTAGCATTAAGTTGAAACTAATCATCATGATCTTCCTCTTCTCAATAACATCTGCTAGCTTTTCCATATACATGAGATAGAGTTAGAGGTTCACCTCATATGTAGAAGCCGCATTTATTATGAGATCCAAGGGACATTATATTGTCTCTATCAATATTTGGATAGTTCATTGTCTACATTCTTTCAATACATGTCTAGCTCTTTTTATGAGGGGGGTTCTTGGATTTAGATATTTATATAATGCCTTATGTGACCTTCCCCATTTGAACTCTTTTAAGGGGGTCACCTCCTTCCATGTTGCCTTGCCTACTTAGGGCCAAACTTGAAAAACCAAGATTCAAACTTCTTCAACTATCAAATTGGTGAGGCCTCATACCTCATCTTGGTCTTAATGGAACATATTTCTTCAAAGAGACTTATGAGGATTTCCCATTGTAAATTGTAGGTTGGATGTCATAGGACCTATTACCCCTTTTTATATATGGGTTTTTAGAGGAAATTTATAAATTTTCATTGTCATCTTAGCCTCTAGAATTATTTTCACATTGATCATTTTCTAGCTGAGGTATATGCATCTATATGTAACTCATGGATTTATCATTGGCTCAATCACACCTTTCCTTGGCCATCTAGGAACCTAGGTGTAGGAAGAGGTTGCTTTAGCTACCACATTTATCTTGATATGTATGATCCATGTGTATATGATATCTTTGAATGTGTATTATTTTTATTGTGATCACTTAAGAAATCTATTCTAACTCTTAATGCTTTGCCTATAAATTCTAAGTTGGATAGTCCCATGGTGTTTCATAATTTTACTCAAAGAAGTGTGTCATCTTGATGGTTTGGGAATATACTTGGTGATTTGAGTAGGTGCTACAAATCAATATTATTGTACCCCTTATTTCCCTTAGTCAAATTTTATCCCATGTCATTCTATAGGATATTCATTCATTTTCCTCGAGTGAGACCTTATGATTAAGCATTCATATATTTGTGGCAAATTATTTCCCCTTTTGTCATTTGTGATGAAAGAAAAGAAAAAAATGAAAGCCAAAATAATTAAAGATACACTAATACGATGTATCTAAGTCTAAACTCGAAGGTTGAAGTGCAAATGCATGTAAATTTTATAT